>CAJHQQ010000057.1:0-470478 GCA_905132885.1 Moricandia moricandioides
TCAAGAAGAAATTGCAAAATCTCCAAACAGGGTAAATTGGAATCACTTCGGTTAAAAGTGGGATAACTTCTTCATCATAACTCCTATGATATTGATTCAACTTCGGGGTGATTATCCACTGATTTACGAGTCCAAATCAAGCTTCTTACATCGTGATTCATTCTGGTTTAATTAGAATCAAGAAGAAATGCCAAATCTCCAAATAGGATAAACAAGAATCAATTGGTTAAAAGTAGGATAACTTCTTCATCTTAACTCCTATGATATTGATTCAACTTCAGGGTGATTATACACTGATTTATGAGTCCAAATCAAGCTTCTTAATTCGTGAATCATTCTGCTTTGATTAGAATCAATAAGAAATTGCTAAATCTCAAAACATGGTAAACTCGAATCAGTTGGGTTAAAAGTGGGATAATTTCTTCATCATAAGTCCTATGATATTGATTCAAGTTCAGGGCGATTATCCACTGACTTATGAGTCCAAATCAAGCTTCTTACATCGTTATTCATTCTGGTTTGATTAGAATCAAGAAGAAATTACAAAATCTACAAACAGGGTAAACTGGAACCACCTCGGTTAAAAGTGGGATAACTTCTTCATCATAACTCTTATGATATTGATTCAAATTCAGGGTGATTATGCACTGATTTATGAGTCCAAATCAAGATTTTTATATCATGATTCGATCTGGTTTGATTAGAATCAAGAAGAAATTGCAAAATTTCTAAACATGATAAACAAGAATCACTTCGGTTGAAAGTGAGATAACTTCTTCATCATAACTCCTATGATATTGATTCAACTTCAGGATGATTATTCACTGATTTATGAGTCAAATTCAATATATTCTTACATCGTGATTAATTCTGTTTTGATTAGAATCAAGAAGAAATTAAAAAATCTCCAAACAGGGTAAACTGGAATCACTTCAGTTAAAAGTAGGATAACTTCTTCATCATAACTCCTATGATATTGATTCAACTTCAGGGTGATTATACACTGATTTATGAGTCCAAATCAAGCTTCTTGAATCGTGACTCATTCTGCTTTGATTAGAATCAAGAAGAAATTGCCAAATCTCAAAACAGGGTAAACTAGAATCACTTGGGTTAAAAGTGGGATAACTTCTTCATTATAACTCCTATGATATTGATTCAAATTCAGGGTGATTATTGCATGATTTATGATTTTAAATCAAGCTTCTTATATCGTGGTCCATTCAGTTTTAATTAGAATCAAGAAGAATTGTCAAATCTCCAAACAGGGTAAACCAGAATCACTTCGGTTAAAAGTGGGATAACTTCTTCCTTATAACTCCTACTATATTGATTCAACTTCAGGGTGATTATACACTGATATGTGAGTCCAAATCAAGCTTCTTAAATCGTGACTCATTCTGCTTTGATTAGAATCAATAAGAAATTATCAAATCTCAAAACAGGATAAACTAGAATCACGTAGGTTAAAAGTGGGATAACTTCTTCATCATAACTCCTATGATTTTGATTCAACTTCAGGGTGATTATACACTGATTTATGAGTCCAAATCAATCTTCTCACATCTTGATTCATTCTGGTTTGATTAGAATCAAGAAGAAATTGCAAAATCTATAAACAGGGTAAACTGGAATCACTTCGGTTAAAAGTGGGATAACTTCTTCATCATAACTTCTATGATACTGATTCAACTTCAGGGTGATTATACACTGATTTATAATTTCAAATCAATCTTATTACATCGTGATTCATTCTGGTTTGATTTGGATCAATAAGAAATTAAAAAATCTCAAAATAGGATAAACTGGAATCACGTCGATTGGAAGTGGGATAACTTTTTCATCATAACTCCTATAATATTGGTTCAAATTCAGGGTGATTATTGAATGATTTATGAGTTTAAATCAAGATTCTTAGATCGTGGTTCATTATGGTTTAATCAGAATCAAGAAGAATTGTCAAATCTCCAAACAGGGAAAACCAGAATCACCTCGGTTAAAAGTGGGATAACTTCTTCATCATAACTCCTATGATATTGCTTCAACTTCAGGGTGATTATACACTGATTTATGAGTCCAAATCAAGCTTCTTTTATCGTAATTCAATCTGGTTTGATTAGAATCAAGAAGAAATTGCAAAATTTCTAAACATGGTAAACTAAAATCACTTCGGGAGAAAAGTGGGTTAACTTCTTCATCATAACTCCTATGATATTGATTCAACTTCAGGGTGATTATCCACTGATTTATGAGTCCAAATCAAGCTTCTTATTCATTCAGGTTTGATTAGAATCAAGAAGAAATTGCAAAATCTCCAAACAGGGTAAACTGGAATCACTTCGGTTAAAAGTGGGATAACTTCTTCATCATAACTCTTATGATATTGATTCAACTTCAGGGTGATTATACACTGATTTATGAGTCCAAATCCAGCTCCTTAAATTTTCACTCATTCTGCTTTGATTAGAATCAAGAAGAAATTGCCAAATCTCAAAACATGGTAAACTGGAATCAGTTGGGTTAAAGTGGGATAACTTCTTCATCATAACTCCTATGATATTGATTCAACTTCAGGGTGATTATCCAATGATTTATTAGTCCAAATAAAGCTTCTTACATCGTGATTCTATCTTTTTTAATTAGAAACAAGAAGAAATTGCAAAATCTCCAAACATGGTAAACTGGAATCATGTCAGTTAAAAGTGGGATAACTTCGTCATCATAACTCCTATCATAACTCCTATGATATTGATTCAAATTCAGGGTGATTATCCAATGATTTATGAGTCCAAATCAAGCTTCTTACATCGTGATTCATTCTTGTTTTATTAGAATCAAGAAGAAATTTCAAAATCTACAAACAGGGTAAACTAGAATCACCTTGGTTAAAAGTGGGATAACTTCTTCATCATAACTCCTATGATATTGATTAAACTTCAGGGTGATTATACACTGATTTATGAGTCCAAATCAAGCTTCTTACGTCATAATTCACTCTGGTTTGATTAGGATCAAGAAGAAATTGAAAAATCTCCAAATAGGGTAAACTGGAATCACGTAAAAGAGATAACTTCTTCATCATAACTCCTATGATATTTGTTCAACTTCAGGGTGATTATCGAATTATTATGATTTTAAATCAAGCATTTTAGATCGTGGTTCATTCTGGTTTAATTAGAAACAAGAAGAATTGCCAAATCTCCAAACAGGGTAAACCAGAATCACTTCGGTTAAAAGTGGGATAACTTCTTCATCATCACTCCGATGATATTGATTCAACTTCAGGGTGATTATCCACAGATTTATGAGTCCAAATCAAGCTTTTTAAGTCGTGACTCATTCTACTTTGATTAGAATCGAGAAGAAATTGTCAAATCTCAAAACAAGGTAAACTGGAATTACATCGGTTAAAAGTGGGATAACTTCTTCATCATAACTCCTATGATATTGATTCAACTTCAGGGTGATTATCCACTGATTTATTAGTAAAAATAAATCTTCTTACATCGTGATTCTATCTTTTTTAATTAGAAACAAGAATAAATTGCAAAATCTCCAAACATGGTAAACTAGAATCATGTCGGTTAAAAGTGGAATAAATTCGTCATCATAACTCCTATCATAACTCCTATGATATTGATTCAACTTCAGGGTGATTATCCACTTATTTATGAGTCCAAATCAAGATTCTTACATCGTGATTCATTCTGGTTTGATTAGAATCAAGAAGAAATTTCAAAATATACAAACAGGGTAAACTAGAATCACCTTGGTTAAAAGTGGGATAACTTCTTTATCATAACTCCTATGATATTGATTAAACTTCAGGGTGATCATACACTGATTTATGAGTCCAAATCAAGCTTCTTACGTCGTAATTCACTCTGGTTTGATTAGGATCAAGAAGAAATTGCAAAATCTCCAAACATGGTAAACTGGAATAACTTCGGTTAAAAGTGGGATAACTTCTTCATCATAACTCTTATGATATTGATTCAACTTCAGGGTGATTATACACTGATTTATGAGTCCAAATACAGCTCCTTAAATTGTGACTCATTCTGCTTTGATTAGAATCAAGAAGAAATTGCCAAATCTCAAAACAAGGTAAACTGGAATCACTTAGGTTAAAAGTGGGATAACTTCTACATCATAACTCCTATGATATTTATTCAACTTCAGGGTGATTATACACCGATTTATGAGTCCAAATCAAACTTCTTACATCGTGATTCATTCTGGTTTTATTAGAATCAAGAAGAAATTGAAAAATCTCCAAATAGGGTAAACTAGAATCCCGTCGGTTGAAAGTGAGATAACTTCTTCATCATAACTCCTATGATATTGCTTCAACTTCAGGGTGATTATCGAATGATTTTTGAGTTTAAATCAAGCTTCTTAGATCATGGTCCATTCTGGTTTAATTAGAATCAAGAAGAAATGCCAAATCCCCAAATAGGGTAAACAAGAATTACTTTGGTTAAAAGTGGGATAACTTTTTCACCATAACTCATATGATATTGATTCAACTTCAGGGTGATTATACACTGATTTATGAGTCCAAATCAAGCTTCTTAATTCGTGAATCATTCTGATTTGATTAGAATCAAGAAGAAATTGCTAAATCTCAAAACATGGTAAACTGGAATCACTTGGGTTAAAAGTGGGATAACTTCTTCATCATAACTCCTATGATATTGATTCAACTTCAGGGTGATTATCCACTGATTTATGAGTCCAAATCAAGCTTCTTACAGTGTGATTCATTCTGGTTTGATTAGAATCAAGAAGAAATTGCAAAATCTCCAAACATGGTAAACTGGAATCACCTCGGTTAAAAGTGGGATAACTTCTTCATCATAACTCCTATGATATTGATTCAACTTTGCAGAGCATATCTTTATGAATAAGAAGAAACCGATCAAGCATCATAATGGCCAACACTTATGACCCACAAGAAGAACTCCAGCAGCACAACACACCAAGACAACTCCAGCAACACAAGACACCAAGACACACCTGCAACAAAATGCCAAAACATATCTGCAACAAAATACCAAGACAAAATTCTCATTACATGCATCTCATATATGTGTCAACAACATGCAAAAAGAGACAAGACACTCTCATCACAAGATTTTTAATAAAAACCCCATTCTACCAAGGAGGAGGATACGATCTTTTCTTAGACTTTCAGAAACTCTCTCCACAATCCCTCCAAGTTTTAAAAATCTTTTTTTAAAAGTTTTCTTAAACTTCTTTTGTTATCTTATATCAAGCTTTGTTATTTAATTAATAATGTAAGCTTTAATCACAAGTTGTTTATAATTTTGTTTACAATTTTACAATACATATTAATCATTAATTTTAGTAATATTAATAAATAATATTAATAATACAAATCAAAAGAGCAATTAAGACTAAATAGTATCAGAGCCAAAGATCTTTCTTATTAAAAAAGAATTTTTAATAAACCAATGCAATTTAGTTGCATAGTTTTCTTAAAAACGTTTTTAAAAAACAAGATTTCTGTGAACCTATACTATTTTTAAAAACTTCTAGATAGATCCTTACCTTCTACCGAAACATTGTGTTTGTAGGTGTTCCAGGCAGCAAGACCTTAGAGAGGGCAGTAAGACCGTTGGCAAGCCGCAGTTGTGTCATCGTAGAATCGGTTAGTATCATTCTAGTATGAGTTTAAAATTAGTATAAGTCATGGCGTCTTCGTTTAGGAAACTCTTTAAACCAAAACATGCATCAACTTCTGCATCGTATGCAACAATTAATTCAAGAGAAAGTGTTTCGAAAATAAATTTGTAACAAAAGACCATCTACCTCATATCAATCAGAACATATATATCAAATTGGAACTTTTGATTTCAAAACAGCTTATTCAATAAAAGAACATAAGCAAACTTTATCTCTTCAAAATGAAATTGAAGAAATTGAACTATTATCATCTCTCGCTTTAGACAAGTATAGAAAAAAAAGATTTAATTATATCCATTTTTGTTTAATACAAATTGCTATAAAACCTTTATCAAGAACTGGAATAGATTCTCCAATACTTATGCTATTAAGAGATAAAACTCTATTAAAATTTGATGATTCTCTTCTCGGAGCAGTACAATCCAATTTATGTAATGGAGCAGTCGATTTTAATTGTGCTCCTAATTTTCAAGTAAGCCTGCATGATCCAATTATACTCAATACTTTAACATTAAATGTTCATTTACCAGAAATTAAATTTCAAAATGAAAGACATGGATATTTATTACTCTATAGAATTTATTCTAAACAATCAACTTCTGAATTTAACCCAAGATGTTTAATACAAGATCCCAAAGGAGAAACAACAATTTTAGCTGCTCATAGTAAAGATACTCCTACTGCTACATACACTCTTAAACAATTAAAATGAGATGAAATAACTATTCCAGATCAATGTAAAATTGATATAACTCAACCACCTAAAAATTTTGAGCAAAAACAATATTTCAAAGATAATTGAACAAAGAAATGGAAAAATAATATTACAATTTGGGTCATTTAGAGAACCACTTCCACCAAAAAATACTTCATATCATTCAAGAGCTTCATTTTCTGAATATCGCACTGGTAACTCTAGTGCAGATTCTGAAACAGAAAGTCTAAACTAAAATATTAAACAAGATAACACAATTATATTTAAAGCACCTATAGCTGAACCAGAACAAGATATGTATCCAACTTCTCCAACACCATCAGATTTTAAATCTGTAAATGTCATAACAAAAGAATATGAAATTAATAAGCAATATATCAAAGAAGACTTTTACTCAAAAGAAAATGAAAAAAAACGTAATTGGTATTTTAGAACATTTTCTAAACAACAAACTATTGAATTTAGAGAAAAATGGTATAACTACATGATACTAAAGGAAATAAATATTACATTTTTTATATGGTTTAAAACATATTCAATTGCATGTAGTATTGAGTATCCATGTAAAACAATTAATACAAGTTCATCTTTAAGTCAAGTATGGGAACAAGTAGATGGAAATAAGATTAAATCGATCCATCAACCACTAAGAGATCTAAAAATAAATACTTCAAATCGACAAACAATAGCCACACCTTTTAAAACAAGAGCCAATAAAGATGACAAAGACCCAATAATTTTACAAGATATTAAATCAATATATCAACAAAATAATTACCAAAGTCAATTATTATATACAATTTCTAGACAAGTAGACAACATAGACAATAAAATAAATACCCATGAAAGCAATCAATTGAATCAGTTTAAGCAAAGTACTCAACATCCATTTTCCTCCATAACCACTCCAATCTTTAAACCTATAACAAGACAAGTCAAATTTCCTGAGAATGAAATTTTAAAATCGATTGCAACTAGACTTGATAAACTAGATAAAAATAAGGGAATTAATATTATAGACGAAATTGATAATCAATCTATCCATGCTTCCTTTGAGTCAGAAAAATTTATTCAAGAGATTAATCGAATAAAAAAAAATAATGCGATCTAAGAAACCTTATTACACACGACATACTCCACCTGATCTATTATTTGAAGAACACCATAAAAATTCTAATAAAGTATACACTGGAGAATGTATATATGAGTGGAATGTTGATGGACTTTCAGAATATGAAATAATGAATTTATTTCAAGAAATGGGAATGGCCGCTATGGCATTTAAAGCTAGAGGTCATTCTGATAAACAAGCATGTGTTATGCTAATAACCGGTTTAATGGAGCATTAAAATATTGGTGGGATAATTCACTAGACATAGTTACTCAAAATTTAATAATTAACCATGTAGAAATAAAAAGAGAAGAAGACGAAGATGGTTTATACGAAGAAGTAGAACATCAAAATGCAGTAGAAGTACTAATCCATACATTAACAATGCATTTTATTGGTAATCCAGTAGAAGAACTAGAAAGTAAAAAAATCATACTAACTTATTTAAGATGTCCAACATTAGGAGATTTTAAATGGCATAAAGATATTTTTGTAACAAATATATTTCAAAGAAACGATTGTAACCAACCTTTCTAGAAAGAACGGTTTATCTCAGGATTGCCAACTTTCTTTGCAGAAAGAGTAATCAGTAAATTAAAAGATTATTTCGGCGGACAACCTATTTCCTGGAACACATATACATATGGTCAATTGTTTTTCATTCATAAAAAAAAAGAAGGGTTAGCAATATGTCAAGAACAAACAGACAAAAAACGCAACGATAATTTTGAATTTAGATTAACTATGGGTTCATTATGTGAACAATATGGTTACTAAAGACATAATCCACCATCAACCTCTTCAAACAATATGGTTACTAAAGACATAATCCACCATCAACCTCTAAAAAAAGGCCAAACAGATAGCCCAACCCATTCATCAACCTCTTCAAACTCCAAAAAATCTTCTAAGAATGACATTTTCAAGAAACTTCTCTCGGAATTAATGAACTCATCCGATGAAGAAGACGTAATGCAAGAAGATGATCCATATGGCGGTCCACTAAGTCAAGATCCGTTCAAGATATAATAAATAAATAAAAAAAATTGAAAAAATATATAAAAATATATATATATTTAAACTAATAATATTGTATGTTTATTTTCCGTTTTGTTATAAAAGTATATTCTAGTAGACTCTGTATTTTATTCATGTATTTTATGTATTTTATTTTTGTATTACTGTTTGTACGTATTAAATAATATGCAGAGTATATCTGTATGAATAAGAAGAAACCGATCAAGCATCATAATGGCCGACACTTAAGACCCACAAGAAGAACTCTAGCAGCACAACACACCAAGACAACTCCAGCAACACAAGACACCAAGACACACCTGCAACAAAATACCAAGACATATCTGCAACAAAATACCAAGACAAGATTCTCATTACATGCACCTCATATATGTGTCAACAACACGCAAAAAGAGACAAGACACTCTCGTCACAAGATTTGTAATATAAACCCCATTCTACCAAGGAGGAGGATACGAGCTTTTCATAGACTTTCAGAAACTCTCTCCACAATCACTCCAAGTTTTAAAAATCCTTGTTTTAAAATTTTCTTAAACTACTTTTGTAATCTTGTATCAAGATTTGTTATTTAATCAATAAAGTAAGCTTTAATCACAAGTTGTTTATAATTTTCTTTACAATTTTACAATACATATTAATCATTAAATTTAGTAATATTAATAAATAATATTAATAATACAAATCAAAAGAGCAATTAAGACTCAATGGTATCAGGGTAAACTGGAATCACCTCGGTTAAAAGTGGGATAACTTCTTCATCATAACTCCTATGATATTAATTCAACTTCATGGTGATTATCCACTGATTTATGAGTCCAAATCAAGATTTTTACATCGTGATTTATTCTGGTATGATTAGAATCAAGAAGAAATTGCAAAATCTCCAAACAGGGTAAACTCGAATCACTTCGGTTAAAACTGGGATAACTTCTTCATCATAACTCCTATGATATTGATTCAACTTCAGGGTGATTATACACGGATTTATGAGTCCAAATCAAGCTTCTTACATTGTGATTCATTCTGGTTTGATTAAAATCAAAAAGAAATTTCAAAATCTCTAAACAGGATAAATTGGAATCACCTCGGTTAAAAGTAGGATAACTTCTGCATCATAACTTCTATGATATTGATTCAACTTCAGGGTGATTATACACTGATTTATGAGTCCAAATCAATCTTCTTAAATCGTGACTCATTCAGCTTTGATTAGAATCAAGAAGAAATTGCAAAATCTCCAAACAGGGTAAACTGGAATCACTTCGGTTAAAACTGGGATAACTTTTTCATCATAACTCCTATGATATTGATTCAACTACAGGGTCATTATACACTGATTTATTATTCAAAATCAAGCTTCTTAAAATATGAATCATTATGTTTTGATTAGAATCAAGAAGAAATTGTCAAATCTTAAAATAGGTTAAACTAGAATGAGTTGGGTTAAAAGTGGTATAACTTCTTCATCATAACTCCTATGATATTTATTCAACTTCAGGGTGATTATCCACTGATTTATAAGTCAAAATCAAGCTTCTTACATCGTGATTCATTCTAGTTTGATTAGAATCAAGAAGAAATTGAAAAATCTACAAACATGGTAAACTGGAATCACCTCGGTTAAAAGTGGGATCAATTCTTCATCATAACTCTTATGATATTGATTAAAATCCAGGGTGATTATCCGCTGATTTAAGATTCCAAATCAAGCTTCTTACATCGTGATTCATTCTGGTTTGATTAGAATCAAGAAGAAATTGCAAAATCTCCGAACAGGATAAACGAGAATCACCTCGGTTAAAAGTGGGATAACTTCTTCATCATAACTCCTATGATATTGATTCAACTTCTGGGTGATTATCCACTGATTTATTAGTCCAAATCAATCTTCTAACATCGTTATTCAATCTGGTTTGATTAGAATCAAGAAGAAATTGCAAAATCTCCACACATGGTTAACTAGAATCACGTCGGTTAAAAGTGGGATAACTTCTTCATCATAACTCCTATGATATGATTTAACTTCAGGGTGATTATCCACTGATTTTTGAGTCCAAATCAAGCTTCTTACATCGTGATTCATTCTGGTTTGATTAGAATCAAGACGAAATTGCAAAATCTCCAAAAAGGGTAAACTGGAATCACCTCGGTTAAAAGTGGGATAACTTCTTCATCATAACTCCTATAATATTGAATCAACTTCAGGGTGATTATCCACTGATTAATGAGTCCAAATCAAGCATCTTACATCGTGATTCAATCTGGTTTGATTGGAATCAAGAAGAAATTGCAATATCTCCACACATGGTAAATTAGAATCACCTCGATTAAAAGTAGGATAACTTCTTCATCATAACTCTTATGTTATTGATTCAAATTCAGGGTGATTATCCACTGACTTATGAGTCCAAATCAAGCTTCTTACATCGTGATTCTTTCTGGTTTGATTAGAATCAAGAAGAAATTGCAAAATCTCCAAAAAGGGTAAACTGGAATCACCTCGGTTAAAAGTAGGATAACTTCTTCATCATAACTCCTATGATATTGGTTCAACATTAGGGTTATTATCCACTGATTTATGATTCCAAATCAAGCTTCTTACATCGTGATTCATTCTGGTTTGATTAGAATCAAGAAGAAATTACAAAATCTCCAAACACAGTAAACTAGAATAACTTCGGTTAAAACTGGGATAACTTCTTCATCATAACTCCTATGATATTGATTCAACTTCAGGGTGATTATACACTGATTTATAAGGCCAAATCAAGCTTCTTAAATTGTGAATCATTCTGCTGTGATTAGAATCAAGAAGAAATTGCAAAATCTCCAAAAAGGGTAAACTGGAATCACCTCGGTTAAAAGTGAGATAACTTCTTCATCATAACTCCTATAATATTGAATCAACTTCAGGGTGATTATCCACTGATTAATGAGTCTAAATCAAGCTTCTTACATCGTGATTCAATCTGTTTTGATTAGAATCAAGAAGAAATTGCAAAATCTCCACACATGGTAAATTAGAATCACCTCGGTTAAAAGTGGGATAACTTCTTCATCATAACTCTTATGATATTGATTCAAATTCAGGGTGATTATCCACTGACTTATGAGTCCAAATCAAGCTTCTTACATCGTGATTCATTCTGGTTTGATTAGAATCAAGAAGAAATTGCAAAATCTACAAACATGGTAAACTGGAATCACCTCGGTTAAAAGTGGGATAAATTCTTCATCATAACTCTTATGATATTGATTAAAATTTAGGGTGATTATCCGCTGATTTAAAAGATTCCAAATCAAGCTTCTTACATTGTGATTCATTCTGGTTTGATTAGAATCAAGTAGAAATTGCAAAATCTACAAAAAGGGTAAACTGGAATCACCTCGGTTAAAAGTGGGATAACTTCTTCATCATAACTCTTATTATATTGATTCAAATTCAGGGTGATTATCCACTGATTTATGAGTCCAAATCAAGATTTTTACATCGTGATTCATTCTGGTTTGATTAGAATCAAAAATAAATTGCAAAATCTCCAAAAAGGGTAAACTGGAAACACCTTGGTTAAAAGTGGGATAACTTCTTCATCATAACTCCTATGATATTGGTTCAACATTAGGGTTATTATCCACTGATTTATGATTCCAAATCAACCTTCTTACATCGTGATTCATTCTGGTTTGATTAGAATCAAGAAGAAATTACAAAATCTCCAAACACAGTAAACTAGAATAACTTCGGTTAAAACTGGGATAACTTCTTCATCATAACTCCTATGATATTGATTAAACTTCAGGGTGATTATACACTGATTTATAAGGCCAAATCAAGCTTCTTAAATTGTGAATCATTCTGCTGTGATTAGAATCAAGAAGAAATTGCAAAATCTCCAAAAAGGGTAAACTGGAATCACCTCGGTTAAAAGTGAGATAACTTCTTCATCATAACTCCTATAATATTGAATCAACTTCAGGGTGATTATCCACTGATTAATGAGTCTAAATCAAGCTTCTTACATCGTGATTCAATCTGTTTTGATTAGAATCAAGAAGAAATTGCAAAATCTCCACACATGGTAAATTAGAATCACCTCGGTTAAAAGTGGGATAACTTCTTCATCATAACTCTTATGATATTGATTCAAATTCAGGGTGATTATCCACTGACTTATGAGTCCAAATCAAGCTTCTTACATCGTGATTCATTCTGGTTTGATTAGAATCAAGAAGAAATTGCAAAATCTACAAACATGGTAAACTGGAATCACCTCGGTTAAAAGTGGGATAAATTCTTCATCATAACTCTTATGATATTGATTAAAATTTAGGGTGATTATCCGCTGATTTAAAAGATTCCAAATCAAGCTTATTACATCATGATTCAATCTATTTTGATTACAATCAAGAAGAAATCACAAAATCCCCAAACATGGTAAACTAGAATCACTTCGGTTAAAAATAGGATAACTTCTTCATCATAACTCCTATGATATTGATACAACTTCAGGGTGATTATCAACTGATTTATGAGTCCAAATCAAGCTTCATACATCGTGATTCATTCTGGTTTGATTTGAATCAAAAAGGAATTGCAAAATCTCCAAACAGGGTAAACTGGAATCACTTTGATTAAAAGTGGGATAACTTCTTCATCAAAACTCCTATGATATTGATTCAACTTCAGGGTGATTATACACTTATTTATTAGTCCAAATCAAGCTTCTTGAATCGTGAATCATTATGTTTTAATTAGAATCAAGAATAAATTGCCAAATCTCAAAACAAGGTAAACTGGAATCACTTGGGTTAAAAGCGGGATAACTTCTTCATCATAACTCCTATGATACTGGTACAACTTCAGGGTGATTATCTAATGATTTATGAGTTTAAATCAAGATTCTTAGATCGTGGTTCATTCTGTTTTAATTAGAATCAAGAGGAATTGCCAAATCTCCAAACAGGGTAAACCAGAATCACTTCGGTTAAAAGTGGGATAACTTCTTCATCATAAGTCTTATTATATTGATTCAAATTCAGGGTGGTTCTTCACTGATTTATGAGTCCAAAACAAACATCTTACATCATGATTCATTCTGGTTTGAATAGAATCAATAAGAAATAGCAAAATCTAAAAACAGGGTAAACTGGAATCACCTCGGTTAAAAGTGGGATAACTTCTTCATCATAACTCTATGATATTGATTCAACTTCAGGGTGGTTATCCACTTATTTATGATTCCAAATCAAGCTTCTTACATCGTGATTCAATCTGGTTTGATTAGAATCAAGAAGAAATTGCAAAATCTCCACACATGGTAAACTAGAATCACCTCGGTTAAAACTGGGATAACTTCTTCATCATAACTCTTATGATATTGACACAAATTCAGGGTGATTATCCACTGACTTATGAGTCCAAATTAAGCTTCTTACATCGTGATTCATTTTGGTTTGATTAGAATCAAGAAGAAATTGCAAAATCTCCAAAAAGGGTAAACTGGAATCACCTCGGTTAAAAGTGGGATAACTTCTTTGTCATAACTCCTATGATATTGATTCAACTTCAGGTGACTATCCACTGATTTATGAGTCCAAATCAAACTTCTTACATCGTGATTCAATCTAGTTTGATTACAATCAAGAAGAAATCACAAAATATCCAGACATGGTAAATTAGAAGCACTTCGGTTAAAAGTGGGATAACTTCTTCATCATAACTCCTATGATATTTATTCAACTTCAGGGTCATTATCCACTGATTTATGAGTCCAAATCAAACTTTATACATCGTGATTCATTCTGGTTTGATTAGAATCAAAAAGGAATTGCAAAATCTCCAAACAGGGTAAACAGGAATCACTTCAATTAAAAGCGGGATAACTTCTTTATCATAACTCCTATGATATTGGTTCAACTTCAGGGAGATTATCTAATGATTTATGAGTTTAAATCAAGCTTCTTAGATCGTGGTTCATTATGTTTTAATTAGAATCAAGAAGAATTGCCAAATCTCCAAACAGGGTAAACCAGAATCACTTCGGTTAAAAGTGGGATAACTTCTTCATCATAACTCCTATGATATTGGTTCAACTTCAGGGTGGTTATCCACTGATTTATGGGTCCAAATCGAGCTTCTTACATCGTGATTCAATCTGGTTTGATTAGAATCAAGAAGAAATTACAAAATCTCCAAACACAGTAAACTAGAATCACTTCGGCTAAAACTGGGATAACTTCTTCATCATAACTCCTATGATATTGATTCAACTTCAGGGTGATCATACACTGATTTATGAGTCCAAATCAAGCTTCTTAAATTGTGAATCATTCTGCTGTGATTAGAATCAAGAAGAAATGGCCAAATCTAAAAACATGGTAAACTGGAAACACTTGGGTTATAAGTGGGATAACTTCTTCATGATAACCCCTATGATGTTGATTCAACTTCAGGGTGATTATCAACTGATTTATGAGTCCAAATCAAGATTCTTAGATTTTGATTCATTCTGTTTTGATTAGAATCAAGAAGAAATTGGAAAATCTCCAAATAGGGTAAACTGGAATCACCTCGGTTAAAAGTGAGATAACTTCTTCATCATAACTCCTATGATATTGATTAAACTTCAGGGTGATTATCCACTGATTTATGAGTCTAAATCAAGCTTCTTACATCGTGATTAATTCTGGTTTGATTAGAGTCAAGAAGAAATTGCAAAATCTCCAAACATGGTAAACTAGAATCACTTCGGTTAAAACTGGGATAACTTCTTCATCATAACTCCTATGATATTGGTTCAACTTCAGGGTACAGATTTATGAGTCTAAATCAAGCATCTTAAATATTGACTCATTCTGCTTTGATTAGAATCAAGAAAAAATTGCCAAATCTCAAAACAGGGTAAACTGGAATCACATGGGTTAAAAGTGGGATAACTTGTTCATCATAACTCCTATGATATTGATTCAACTTCAGGGTGATTATACACTGATTTATAAGTCCAAATCAAGCTTTTTTACATCGTGATTCATTCTGGTTTGATTAGGATCAAGAAGAAATTGAAAAATCTCCAAATATGGTAAACTGGAATCACTTCGGTTAAAAGTGGGATAACTTCTTCATCATAACTCCTATGATATTGATTCAACTTCAGGGTGATTATCCACTGATTTATGAGTCCAAATCAAGCTTCTTACATCGTGATTCAATCTAGTTCGACTAGAATCAAGAAGAAATTACAAAATCTCTAAACATGATAAACTAGAATCACTTCGGTTAAAAATGGGATAACTTCTTCATCATAACTCCTATGATATTGATTCAACTTCAGGGTGATTATCCACTGATTTATGAGTCCAAATCAAGCTTCTTATATCGTGATTCAATCTGGTTTGATTAGAATCAAGAAGAAATTGTAAAATCTCCAAACACAATAAACTAGAATCACTTCGGTTAAAACTGGGATAACTTCTTCATCATAACTCCTAAGATATTGATTCAACTTCAGGGTGATTCTTCACTGATTTATGAGTCCAAATCAAGCTTCTTAAATCGTGAATCATTCTGCTTTGATTAGAATCAAGAAGAAATTGAAAAATCTTCAAATAGTGTAAACTGGAATCACTTCGGTTAAAAGTGGGATAAGTTCTTCATCATAACTCCTATGATATTGATTCAACTTCAGGGTGATTCTCCACTGATTTATGACTCCAAATCAAGATTCTTACATCGTGATTCATTCTGTTTTGTTTAGAATCAAGAAGAAATTGCAAAATCTCCAAACATGGTAAACTGGAATCACTTCGGCTAAAAGTGGGATAACTTCTTCATCATAACTCCTATGATATTGATTCAACTTCAGGGTGATTATACACTGATTTATGACTCCAAATCAAGCTTCTTACATCGTGATTCATTCTGTTTTGATTAGAATCAAGAAGAAATTGAAAAATCTTCAAATAGTGTAAACTGGAATCACTTCGGTTAAAAGTGGGATAAGTTCTTCATCATAACTCCTATGATATTGATTAAACTTCAGGGTGATTATCCACTGATTTACGAGTCCTAATCAAGCTTCTTACTTGTGATTCATTCTGGTTTAATTAGAATCAAGAAGAAATTGCCAAATCTCCAAACATGGTAAACTAGAATAACTTCGGTTAAAAGTGGGATAACTTCTTCATCATAACTCCTATGATATTGATTCAACTTCAGGGTGATTATACACTGATTTATGACTCCAAATCAAGCTTTTTACATCGTGATTCATTCTGTTTTGATTAGAATTAAGAAGAAATTGAAAAATCTTCAAATAGGGTAAACTGGAATCACTTCGGTTAAAACTGGGATAACTTCTTCATCATAACTGTTATGATATTGATTCAACTTCAGGGTGATTAAACACTGATCTATGAGTCCATATCAAGCTTCTTAAATCGTGAATCATTCTGCTTTTATTAGAATCAAGAAGAAATTGCCAAATCTCAAAACAGAGTAAACTGGAATCACTTGGGTTAAAAGTGGGATAACTTCTTCATCATATCTCCTATGATATTGATTCAACTTCAGGGTGATTATTCACTGATTTATCAGTCCAAATCATGCTTATTACATCGTGATTCATTCTGGTTTGATTAGGATCAAGAAGAAATTGAAAAATCTTAAAATAGGATAAATTGGAATCACTTCGGATAATGTGGGATAACTTCTTCATCATAACTCCTATGATATTGATTCAATTTCAGGGTGATTATACACTGATTTATGAATCCAAATCAAGCTTCTTACATCATGATTCATTCTGGTTTGATTAGGATCAAGAATAAATTGAAAATTTTTCAAATATGGTAAACTGGAATCACGTCGGTTAAAAGTGGGATAACTTCTTCATCATAACTCCTATGATATGGATTCAACTTCAGGGTGATTATCCACTGATTTACGAGTCCTAATCAAGCTTCTTACAATGTGATTCATTCTGGTTTAATTAGAATCAGGAAGAAATTGTCAAATCTCCAAACATGGTAAACTAGAATCACTTCGGTTAAAAGTGGGATAACTTCTTCATCATAACTCCTATGATATTGATTCAACTTCATGGTGATTATCGAGTGATTTATGAGTCCAATCAAGCTTCTTACATCGTTATTCATTATTTTTTGATTAGAATAAAAAAAAAATTGCAAAATCTCCAAACAGGATAAACTGGAATCACTTCGGTTAAAACTGGGATAACTTCTTCATCATAACTCTTATGATATTGATTCAACTTCAGGGTGATTATAAACTCAATTATGAGTCCATATCAAGCATCTTAAATCGGGAATCATTCTGGTTTGATTAGAATCAAGAAGAAATTGTCAAATCTCAAAACATGGTAAACTGGAATCACTTGGGTTAAAAGTGGGATAACTTCTTCATCATAACTCCTATGATATTGATTCAACTTCAGGGTGATTATCCACTGATTTATGAGTCCAGATCAAGCTTCTTACATCGTGATTCATTCTGTTTTGATTAAAATCAAGAAGAAATTGCAAAATCTCCAAACAGGGTAAACTGGAATCACCTCGGTTAAAAATGGGATAACTTCTTCATCATAACTCTTATGATATTGATTCAACTTCAGGGTGATTATCCATTGATTTATGAGTCCTAATCAAGCTTCTTACATTGTGATTTATTCTGGTTTGATTAGAATCAAGAAGAAATTTCAAAATCTCCAAACATGGTAAACTGGAATCACTTCGGTTAAAACTGGGATAACTTCTTCATCATAACTCCTACGATATTGATTCAACTTCAGGGTGATTATACACTGAATTATGAGTCCAAATCAAGCTTCTTAAATCGTGAATCATTCTGCTTTGATTAGAATAAGGAAATTGCCAAATCTCCAGATAGGGTAAACTGGAATCACCTCGGTTAAAAGTGGGATAACTTCTTCATCATAACTCCTATTATATTGATTCAACTTCAGGGTGATTATCCACTGATTTATGAGTTCAAATCAAGATTCTTACATCGTGATTCAATCTAGTTTGATTAGAATCAAGAAGAAATTGCAAAATCTCCAAACATGGTAAACTGGAATCACTTCGGTTAAAACTGGGATAACTTCTTCATCATAACTCCTACGATATTGATTCAACTTCAGGGTGATTATACACTGATTTATGAGTCCAAATCAAGCTTCTTAAATCTTGAATCATTCTAATTTGATTAGAATAAGGAAATTGCCAAATCTCCAGATAGGGTAAACTGGAATCACCTCGGTTAAAAGTGGGATAACTTCTTCATCATAACTCCTATTATATTGATTCAACTTCAGGGTGATTATCCACTGATTTATGAGTCCAAATCAAGATTCTTACATCCTGATTCAATCTGGTTTGATTAGAATCAAGAAGAAATTGCAAAATCTAAAAAACAGGGTAAACTAGAATCACTTCGGTTAAAACTGGGACAACTTCTTCATCATAACTCCTATGATATTGATTCAATTTCAGGGTGATTATCCACTGATTTATTAGTCCTAATCAAGCTTCTTACATCGTAATTCCAGTTTACCATATTTATAAATTTTTCAATTTCCTAATAACTCCTATGACTTCGGTTAAAAGTGGGATAACTTCTTCACCATAACTCCTATGAAATTGATTCAACTTCAGGGTGATTATCCACTGATTTATGAGTCCTAATCAAGCTTCTTACATTGTGCTTCATTCTGGTTTGATTAGAATCAAGAAGAAATTGCAAAATCTCCAAACATGGTAAACTGGAATCACTTCGGTTAAAACTGGGATAACTTCTTCATCATAACTCCTACGATATTGATTCAACTTCAGGGTGATTATACACTGATTTATGAGTCCAAATCAAGATTCTTAAATCGTGAATCATTCTGCTTTGATTAGAATAAGGAAATTGCCAAATCTCCAGATAGGGTAAACTGGAATAACCTCGGTTAAAAGTGGGATAACTTCTTCATCATAACTCCTATTATATTGATTCAACTTCAGGGTGATTATCCACTGATTTATGAGTCCAATCAAGATTCTTACATCGTGATTCAATCTGGTTTGATTAGAATCAAGAAGAAATTGCAAAATCTACAAAACAGGGTAAACTGGAATCACTTCGGTTAAAACTGGGATAACTTCTTCATTATAACTATTATGATATTGATTCAATTTCAGGGTGATTATCCAGTGATTTATTGGTCCTAATCAAGCTTCTTACATCGTGATTCATTATTCTGGTTTGATTAGAATCAAGAAGAAATTGCAAAATCTACAAACATGGTAAACTCGAATCACCTCGGTTAAAAGTGGGATAACTTCTTCATCATAACTCCTATGATATTGATTCAAATTCAGGGTGATTATCCACTGATTTATGAGTCCAAATCAAGCTTCTTAAATCGTGACTCATTCTTCTTTGATTAGAATCAAGACGAAATTGCCAAATCTCAAAACATGGTCAACTGGAATCACTTGGGTTAAAAGTGGGATAACTTCTTCATCATAACTCCTATGATATTGATTCAACTTCAGGGTGATTATACACTGATTAATGAGTCCAAATAAAGCTTCTTTCATCGTGATTCAATCTGGTTTGATTAGAATCAAGAAGAAATTGCAAAATCTCCAAACTGGGTAAACTGGAATCACTTCGGTTAAAAGTGGGATAATTTCTTCATCATAAGTCCTATGATATTGATTCAACTTCAGGGTGATTATACACTGATTTATGAGTCCAGGTCAATCTTCTTAAATTGTGAATCATTCTGCTTTGATTACAAACAAGAAGAAATTGCCAAATCTCAAAACAGGGTAAACTGGAATCACTTAGGTTAAAAGTGGGATAACTTTTTCATCATAACTCCTATGATTAGAATCAAGAAGAAATTGGAAAATCTACAAACATGGTAAACTAGAATCACTTTGGTTAAAAGGGGGATATCTACTTCATCATAACTCCTATTATATTGATTCAACTTCAGGGTGATTATCCACTGATTTATGAATCCAAATCAAGCTTCTTACATCGTGATTCATTCTAGTTTTGTTAGAATCAAGAAGAAATTGCAAAATCTCCAAACATGGTAAACTAGAATCACTTCGGTTAAAAGTGGGATAACTTCTTCATCATAACTCCTATGATATTGGTTCAACTTCAAGGTGATTATCCAGTGATTTATGAGTCCAAATCAGGCTTATTACATCGTGATTCATTCTGGTTTGATTAGAATAAAGAAGAAATTGCAAAATCTCCTAACACGGTAAACTAAAATAACGTCGGTTAAAGGTGGGATAACTTCTTCGTCATAACTCCTATGAGATTGATTCAACATCAGGGTAATTATCCACTGATTTATTAGTCCAAATAAAGCTTCTTAAATCGTGATTCATTCTGGTTTGATTATAATCAAGAAGAAAATGCAAAATCTACAAACAAGGTAAACTGGAATCACCTCGATTAAAAGTGGGATAACTTCTTCATCATTAGTCTTATGATATTGATTCAAATTAAGGGTTATTATCCACTGATTTATGAGTCGAAATTAAGCTTCTTACATCGTGATTCATTCTGGTTTGATTAGAATCAAGAAGAAACTGCAAAATCTCCAAACAGGGTAAACTGGTATCACTTTGCTTAGAAGTGGGATAACTTCTTCATCATAACTCCTATAATATTGTTTCAACTTCAGGGTGATTATACACTGATTAATGAGTCCAAATCAAGCTTCTTAAATCGTGAATCATTCTGCATTGATTAGGATCAAGAAGAAATTGTCAAATCTTAAAATACAGTAAACTGGAATTACTTGGGTTAAAAGTGGGACAACTTCTTCATCATAACTCCTATCGTATTGGTTCAACTTCAGGGTGATTATACACTGATTTATTAGTAAAAATCAAGCTTCTTAAATTGTGAC
Organism: Moricandia moricandioides; assembly: GCA_905132885.1. Classification (NCBI taxonomy): domain Eukaryota; kingdom Viridiplantae; phylum Streptophyta; class Magnoliopsida; order Brassicales; family Brassicaceae; genus Moricandia; species Moricandia moricandioides. The sequence continues at coordinate 21,515 of CAJHQQ010000057.1, forward strand.
TCATTCTGCATTGATTAGAATCAAGAAGAAATTGCCAAATCTCAAAACATAGTAAACTGGAATTATCTGGGTTAAAAGTGGGATAACTTCTTCATCATAACTCCTATGATATTGATTCAAATTCAGGGTGATTAGACAGTGATTTATGAGTCCAAATCAAGCTTCATAAATCATGATTCATTCTGATTTGATTAGAATCAAGAAGAAATTGCCAAATCTCAAATCAGGGTAAACTGGAATCACTTGGGTTAAAAGTGGGATAACTTCTTCATCATAACTCCTATGATATTGATTCAACTTCTGCGTGATTATAAACTAATTTATGAGTCGAAATCAAGCTTCTTACATTGTTATTCATTCTGGTTTGATTAGGAAAATTGAAAAATCTCTAAATAGGGTAAATTGGAATCACGTCAGTTGAAAGTGGGATAACTTCTTCATCATAAATCTTATGATATTGGTTTAACTTCTGGGTGATTATCGAATGATTTATGAGTTTAAATCAAGTTTCTTAGATCATGATTCATTCTGGTTTAATTAGAATCAAGAAGAATTGCCAAATTTTCAAACAGGGTAAACCAGAATCACCTCGGTTAAAAGTGGGATAACTTCTTCATCATACCTCCTATGATATTGATTCAACTTCAGGGTGATTATCCACTGATTTATGAGTCCAAATCAAGATTCTTACATCGTGATTCAATCTGGTTTGATTAGAATCAAGAAGAAATTGCCAAATCTCAAAACATGGTAAACTAGAATCACGTCGGTTAAAAGTGGGATAACTTCTTCATCATAACTCCTATGATATTGATTCAACTTCAGAATGATTATCCACTGATTTATTAGTCCAAATCAAGCTTCTTTAATCGTGAATCGTTCTGCTTTGATTAGAATCAAGAAGAAATTGCTAAATCTCAAAAGAGGGTAAACTGGAATCACTTGGGTTAAAAGTGGGATAACTTTTTCATCATAACTCCTATGATATTGATTCAACTTCAGGGTGATTTCCACTGATTTATGAGTCCAAATGAAGCTTCATAAATCGTGACTCATTCTGCTTTGATTAGAATCAAGAAAAAATTGCCAAATCTCAAATTAGGGTAAACTGGAATCACTTGGGTTAAAACTGGGATAACTTCTACATCATAACTCATATGATATTGATTCAACTTCCGGGTGATTACACACTAATTTATGAGTCCAAATCAAGCTTCTTACATTGTGATTCATTCTGGTTTGATTAGGATCAAGAAAAATTGAAAAATCTCCAAATAAGGTAAATTGGAATCACGTCAGTTGAAAGTGGGATAACTTCTTCATCATAACTCTTATGATATTGGTTCAACTTCAGGGTGATTATCGAATGATTTATGAATTTAAATCAAGTTTCTTTGATCATGGTTCATTCTGGTTTAATTAGAAACAAGAAGAATTGCCAAATTTTTAAACAGGGTAAACCAGAATCACCTCGGTTAAAAGTGGGATAACTTCTTCATCATACCTCCTATGATATTGATTAGACTTCAAGGTGATTATCCACAGATTTATGAGTCCAGATCAAGATTCTTACATCGTGATTCAATCTGGTTTGATTAGAATCAAGAATAAATTACCAAATCTCAAAACATGGTAAACTAGAATCACGTCGGTTAAAAGTGGGATAACTTCTTCATCATAACTCCTATGATATTGATTCAACTTCAGGGTGATTATCCACTGATTTATTAGTCCAAATCAAGCTTCTTAAATCGTGAATCTTTCTGCTTTGATTAGAATCAAGAAGAAATTGCCAAATCTCAAAAGAGGGTAAACTGGAATCACTTGGGTTAAAAGTGGGATAACTTTTTCATCATAACTCCTATGATATTGATTCAACTTCAGGGTGATTATCCACTGATTTATGAGTCCAAAACAAAAAATAGTGACTCATTCTGCTTTAATTAGAATCAAGAAGAAATTCTCAAATCTCAAAACAGGGTAAACTGAAATCACTTGGGTTAAAAGTGGGAGAACTTCTACATCATAACTCATATGATATTGATTCAACTTCAGGGTGATTATACACCGATTTATGAGTCCAAATCAAGCTTCTTAGATAGTGATTCATTCTGGTTTTATTAGAATCATGAAGTAATTGAATAATCTCCAACTAGGGTAAACTAAAATCACCTCGGTTGAAAGTGAGATAACTTCTTCATCATAACTCCTATGTTATTGATTCAACTTCAGGGTGATTATCCACTGATTACATCGTGATTCATTCTGGTTTGATTAGAATAAAGAAGAAATTGCAAAATCTCCTGACTCGGAAAACTAAAATAACATCGGTTAAAGGTGGGATAACGTCTTCATCATAACTCCTATGAGATTGATTCAACATCAGGGTAATTATCCACTGATTTATTAGTCCAAATAAAGCTTCTTACATCGTGATTCATTCTGGTTTGATTAGAATCAAGAAGAAAATGCAAAATCTACAAACAAGGTAAACTGGAATCACCTCGATTAAAAGTGGGAAAACTTCTTCATCATTAGTCTTATGATATTGATTCAAATTAAGGGTTATTATCCACTGATTTATGAGTCGAAATTAAGCTTCTTACATCGTGATTCATTCTGGTTTGATTAGAATCAAGAAGAAACTGCAAAATCTCCAAACAGGGTAAACTGGTATCACTTCGCTTAGAAGTGGGATAACTTCTTCATCATAACTCCTATGATATTGTTTCAACTTCAGGGTGATTATACACTGATTAATGAGTCCAAATGAAGCTTCTTAAATCGTGAATCATTCTGCATTGATTAGGATCAAGAAGAAATTGCCAAATCTTAAAATACAGTAAACTGTAATTACTTGGGTTAAAAGTGGGACAACTTCTTCATCATAACTCCTATCATATTGGTTCAACTTCAGGGTGATTACCGAATGCTTTATTAGTTTAAATCGAGGTTCTTAGATCGTGGTTCATTCTTGTTTAATTAGAATTAAGAAGAATTGACAAATCTTCAAACAGGGTAAACCAAAATCACGTCAGTTGAAAGTGGGTTAACTTCTTCATCATAACTCCTATGATATTGGTTCAACTTCAGGGTGATTATCGAATGATTTATGAGTTTAAATCAACCTTATTAGATCGTGATTCATTCTGGTTTGATTAGAATCAAGAAGAAATTGCAAAATCTACAAACATGGTAAACTCGAATCACCTCGGTTAAAAGTGGGATAACTTCTTCATCATAACTCCTATGATATTGATTCAACTTCAGGGTGATTATCCACTGATTTATGAGTCCAAATCAAGCTTCTTACATCGTGATTCAATCTGGTTTGATTAGAATCAAGAAGAAATTGCAAAATCTACAAAACAGGGTAAACTGGAATCACGTTGGTTAAAAGCGGGATAACTTCTTCTTCATAGCTCTTATGATATTGATTCAAATTCAGGGTGATTATCCACTGATTTATGAGTCCATATCAAGCTTCTTACATCGTGATTTATTCTGGTTTGATTAGAATCAAGAAGAAATTTCAAAATCTCTAAACAAGGTAAACTGAAATAACTTCGGTTAAAAGTGGGATAACTTCTTAATCATAATTTTTATGATATTGATTCAACTTCAGGGTGATTATCCACTGATTTATTAGTCCAAATCAAGCTTCTTAAATCATGATTCTTTCTGCTTTGATTAGAATCAAGAAGAAATTTCCAAATCTCAAAACAGGGTAAACTGGAATCACTTGAGTTAAAGTGGGATAACTTTTTCATCATAACTCCTATGATATTGATTCAACTTCAGGGTGATTACACTGATTTATGAGTCCAAAACAAGCTTCTTAAATAGTGACTCATTCTGCTTTGATTAGAATCAACAAGAAATTCTCAAATCTCAAAACAGGGTAAACTGGAATCACTTGGGTTAAAAGTGGGAGAACTTCTACATCATAACTCCTATGATATTGATTCAACTTCAGGGTGATTATACACCGATTTATGAGTCCAAATAAAGATTCTTACATAGTGATTCATTCTGGTTTTATTAGAATCATGAAGTAATTGAATAATCTCCAAATAGGGTAAACTGGAATTACCTCGGTTGAAAGTGAGATAACTTCTTCATCATAACTCCTACAATATTGATTCAATTTCAGGGTGATTATCCACTGATTTATGAGTCCAAATCAAGCTTCTTACATCGTGATTCAATTTTGTTTGATTAGAATCAAGGAGAAATTAGAAAATCTCCAAACATGGCAAACTAGAATCACTTCGGTTAAAAGTGGGATAACTTCTTTACCATAACTCCTATGAAATTGATTCAACTTCAGGGTGATTATCCACTGATTTATGAGTCCAAATCAAGCTTCTTACATCGTGATTCATTCTGCTTTGATTAGGATCAAGAAGAAATTGCCAAATCTTAAAACACAGTAAACTGGAATCACTTGGGTTAAAAGTGGGACAACTTCTTCATCATAACTCCTATCATATTGGTTCAACTTCAGGGTGATTACCGAATGATTTATGAGTTTAAATCAAGCTTCTTAGATTGTGTTTCATTCTGATTTAATTAGAATTAAGAAGAATTACCAAATCTTCAAACAGGGTAAACCAGAATCACGTTGGTTGAAAGTGGGTTAACTTCTTCATCATAACTCCTATGATATTGGTTCAACTTCAGGGTGATTATCGAATGATTTATGAGTCCAAATCAAGCTTCTTAAATCGTAACTTATTCTGCTTTGATTAGAATCAAGAAGAAAATGCAAAATCTCAAAACATGGTCAACTGGAATCACTTGGGTTAAAAGTGGGATAACTTCTCCATCATAACTCCTATGATATTGATTCAAATTCAGGGTGATTATACACTGATTTATGAGTCCAAATCAAGATTCTTGCATCGTGATTCAATCTGGTTTGATTAGAATCAAGGAGAAATTGCAAAATCTCCAAACTGGGTAAACTGGAATCACTTCGGTTAAATGTGGGATAACTTCTTCATCATAAGTCCAATGATATTTATTCAACTTCAGGGTGATTATACACTGATTTATGAGTCCAGATCAATCTTCTTCAATTGTGAATCATTCTACTTTGATTAGAATCAAGAAGAAATTCTCAAATATCAAAATAGGGTAAACTAGAATCACTTGGGTTAAAAGTGGGAGAACTTCTACATCATAACTCCTATGATATTGATTCAACTTCAGGGTGATTATACAGCAACTTATGAGTCCAAATAAAGATTCTTACATAGTGATTCATTCTGGTTTTATTAGAATCATGAAGAAATTGAATAAACTCCAAATAGGGTAAACTGGAATCACCTCGGTTGAAAGTGAGATAACTTCTTCATCATAACTCCTACGATATTGATTAAATTTCAGGGTGATTATCCACTGATTTATGAGTCCAAATCAATCTTCTTACATCATTATTCCATTTGGTTGGATTAGAATCAAGAAGAAATTGGAAAATCTCCAAACATGGTAAACTAGAATCACTTCGGTTAAAAGTGGGATAACTTCTTTAACATAACTCATATGATATTGATTCAACTTCAGGGTGATTATCCACTGGTTTATGAGTCCAAATCAATCTTCTTACATCGTGATTTATTCTGCTTTGATTAGGATCAAGAAGAAATTTCCCAATCTTAAAACACGGTAAACTGGAATTACTAGGGTTAAAAGTGGGATAACTTCTTTATCATAACTCCTATCATATTGGTTCAACTTCAGGGTGATTACCGAATGATTTATGAGTTTAAATCAAGCTTCTTAGATCGTGGTTCATTCTGGTTTAATTAGAATTAAGAAGAATTACCAAATCTTCAAACATGGTAAACCATAATCACGTTGGTTGAAAGTAGGTTAACTTCTTCATCATAACTCCTATGATATTGGTTCAACTTCATGGTGATTATCGAATGATTTATGAGTTGAAATCAAGCTTCTTAGATCGTGATTCATTCTGGTTTGATTAGAATCAAGAATAAATCGCAAAATCTACAAAACATGGTAAACTGGAATCACGTCGGTTAAAAGTGAGATAACTTCTTCATCATAACTCCTATGATATTGATTCAATTTCACGGTGATTATCCACTGATTTATGAGTCCAAATCAAGCTTCTTACATCGTGATTCAATCTGGTTTGATTAGAATCAAGAAGAGATTGGAAAATCTCCAAACATGGTAAACTAGAATCACTTCGCTAAAAGTGGGAAAACTTCTTTACCATAACTCCTATGATATTGATTCAACTTCATGGTATTATCCACTGATTTATGAGTCCAAATCAAGCTTCTTTCATAGTGATTCATTCTGGTTTTATTAGAATCAAGAAGTAATTGAAAAATCTCCAAATAGGGTAAACTAGAATCACGTCGGTTGAAAGTGAGATAACTTCTTCATCATAACTCCTATGATGTTGGTTCAACTTCAGGGTGATTATAGAATGATTTATGAGTTAAATCAAGCTTCTTAGATCGTGGTTCATTCTTGCTTAATTAGAATCCATAAGAATTGTCAAATCTACAAACAGTGTAAACCAAAATCACTTCGGTTAAAAGTGGGATAACTTCTTCATCATAACTCCTATGATATTGATTCAACTTCAGGGTGGTTATACACTTATTTATGAGTCCAAATCAAGGTTCTTAAATCGTGAGTCATTCTGCTTTGATTCGAATCAAGAAGAAATTGCAAAATACTCAAAACATAGTAAACTCGAATCACTTGGGTTAAAAGTGGGATAACTTCTTCATCATAACTCCTATGATATTGATTCAACTTCAGGGTGATTATCCACTGATTTATGAGTCCAAATCAAGATTCTTACATCGTGATTCATTCTGGCTTGATTAGAATCAAGAAGAAATTGCAAAATCTACAAACAGGTTAAACTGGAATCCCCTCGGTTAAAAGTGAGATAATTTTTTCATCATAACTCCTATGATATTGATTCAACTTCAGGGTGATTATACACTGATTTATGAGTCCAAATTAAGCTTCTTGAATTCTGAATCATTCTGCTTTGATTAGAATCAAGAAGAAATTGCTAAATCTCAAAACAGGGTAAACTGGAATCACTTGGGTTAAAAGTGGGATAAATTCTTCATCATAACTCTTATGATATTGATTCAAATTCAGCGTGATTATACAATGATTTATGAGTACAAATCAAGCTTCTTAAATCGTGACTCATTCTGCTTTGATTAGAATCAAGAAGAACTTACCAAATCTCAAAACAGGGTAATTTGGAATCACTTGAGTTAAAAGTGGGATAACTTCTACATCATAACTCCTATGACATTGATTCAACTTCAGGGTGATTATAGACCGATTTCTGAGTCCAAATCAAGCTTCTTACATAGTTATTCATTCTGTTTTATTAGAATCAAGAAGAAATTGAAAAATCTCCAACTAGGGTAAACTGGAATCACGTCTGTTGAAAGTGAGATAACTTCTTCATCATAACTCCTATGATATTGGTTCAAATTCAGGTTGATTATCGAATGATTTTTTAATTTAAATTAAGCTTCTTAGATCGTGGTTCATTCTGCTTTGATTAGAATCAAGAAGAATTGCCAAATCTCAAAACAGGGAAAACCAGAATCACTTCTGTTAAAAGTGGGATAACTTCTTCATCATAACTCATATGATATTGATTCAACTTCAGGGTTATTATACACTGATTTATGAGTCCAAATCAATATTCTTAAATCGTGACTCATTCTGCTTTGATTAGAATCAAGAAGAAATTACCAAATCCTAAAACAGGGTAAACTAGAATCACGTCGGTTATAAGTGGGATAACTTCTTCATCATAACTCCTATGATATTGATTCAACTTCAGGGTGATTATACACTGATTTATGAGTCAAAATCAATCTTCTTAAATCGTGAATCATTCTTATTTGATTAGAACCAAGAAGAAATTGCCAAATCTCAGAACAGGGTAAACTGGAACCACTTGGGTTAAAAGTCGGATAACTTCTTCATCATAACTCCTATGATATTGGTTCAAATTCAGGTTGATTATCGAATGATTTATGATTTTAAATTAAGCTTCTTAGATCGTGGTTCATTCTGGTTTGATTAGAATCAAGAAGAAGTTGCAAAATCTCCAAAAAGGGTAAACTGAAATCACCTCCTTTAAAAGTGGGATAACTTCTTCATCATAACTCCTATGATATTGATTTAACTTCAGGGTAATTACCCACTGATTTATTAGTCCAAATCAATCTTCTTACATCGTGATTCAATCTGGTTTGATTAGAATCAAGAAGAAATTGCAAAATCTCCAAACATGGTAAACTAGAATCACGTCGGTTAAAGGTGGGAAAACTTCTTCATCATAACTCCTATGATATTGATTCAACTTCAGGGTGATTATACACTGATTTATTAGTCCAAATCAAGCTTCTTACGTTGTGATTCATTCTGGTTTGAATAGAATCAAGAAGAAATTTCAAAATCTCCAAACAGGATAAACTGGAATCACTTCGGTTAAAAGTACGATAACTTCTTCATCATAACTCCTATGATATTGATTCAACTTAAGGTGATTATAAACTGATTTATGAGTTCAAATCAAACTTCTTAAGTCATGACTCATTCTGCTTTGATTAGAATCAAGAAGAAATTCTCAAATCACAAAACAGGGTAAACTGGAATCACTTGGGTTAAAAGTGGGAGAACTTCTACATCATAACTCCTATGATATTGATTCAACTTCCGGGTGATTATACACTAATTTATGAGTCCAAATCAAGATTCTTATATTGTGATTCATTCTGGTTTGATTAGGATCAAGAAAAATTGAAAAATCTCCAAATAGGGTAAATTGGAATCTCGTCAGTTGAAAGTGGGATAACTTCTTCAACATAACTCATATGATATTGGTTCAACTTCAGGGTGATTATCGAATGATTTATTAGTTTAAATCAAGTTTCTTAGATCATGTTCATTCTGGTTTATTTAGAATCAAGAAGAATTTCCAAATTTCTAAACAGGGTAAACCAGAATCACCTCGGTTAAAAGTGGGATAACTTCTTCATCATAACTCCTATGATATTGATTCAAATTCAGGGTGATTATCCACTGATTTATGAGTCCAAATCAATATTCTTACATCGTGATTCAATCTGGTTTGATTAGAATCAAGAAGAAATTGTCAAATCTCAAAACATGGTAAACTAGAATCACGTCGGTTAAAAGTGGGATAACTTCTTCATCATAATTCCTATGATATTGATTCAACTTCAGGGTGATTATCCACTTATTTATTATTCCAAATAAAGCTTCTTAAATCGTGAATCTTTCTGCTTTGAAAGAATCAAGAAGAAATTGCCAAATCTCAAAACAGGGTAAACTGGAATCACTTGGGTTAAAAGTGGGTAACTTTTCATCATAACTCCAATGATATTAAATCAACTTCAGGGTGATTATCCACTGATTTATGAGTCCAAAACAAGCTTCTTAAATAGTGAATCATTCTGCTTTGATTAGAATCAAGAAGCAATTCTCAAATCTCAAAACAGGGTAAACTGGAATCACTTGGATTAAAAGTGGGAGAACTTCTACATCATAACTCCTATGATATTGATTCAACTTCAGGGTAATTATACACCGATTTATAAGTCCAAATAAAGATTCTTACATAGTGATTCATTCTGGTTTTATTAGAATCATGAAGTAATTGAATAATCTCCAAATAGTGTAAACTGGAATCACCTCGGTTGAAAGTGAGATAACTTCTTCATCATAACTCCTACGATATTGATTCAATTTCAGGGTGATTATCCACTGATTTAAGAGTCCAAATCAAGCTTCTTACATCGTGATTCAATTTGGTTTGATTAGAATCAAGAAGAAATTAGAAAATCTCCAAACATGGTAAACTAGAATCACTTCGGTTAAAAGTGGGAGAACTTCTTTATCATAACTCCTATGATATTGATTCAACTTCAGGGTGATTATCCACTGATTTATGAGTCCAAATCAAGCTTCTTACATCGTGATTCATTCTGCTTTGATTAGGATCAAGAAGATATTGTCGAATCTTAAAACACGGTAAACTGGAATTACTTTGGTTAAAAGTGGGACAACTTCTTCATCATAACTCCTATCATATTGGTTCAACTTCAGGGTGATTACCGAATGATTTATGAGTTTAAATCAAGCTTCTTAGATTGTGTTTCATTCTGATTTAATTAGAATTAAGAAGAATTACCAAATCTTCAAACAGGGTAAACCAGAATCACGTTGGTTGAAAGTGGGTTAACTTCTTCATCATAACTCCTATGATATTGGTTCAACTTCAGGGTAATTATTGAATGATTTATGAGTTGAAATCAAGCTTCTTAGATCGTGATTCAATCTGGTTTGATTAGAATCAAGAAGAAATTGCAAAATCTACAAAACAGGGTAAACTTGAATCACGTCGATTAAAAGTGAGATATCTTCTTCATCATAACTCATATGATATTGATTCAATTTCAGGGTGATTATCCACTGATTTATGAGTCCAAATCAAGCTTCTTACATCGTGATTCAATCTGGTTTGATTAGAATCAAGAAGAGATTGGAAAATCTCCAAACATGGTAAACTAGAATCACTTCGGTTAAAAGTGGGATAACTTCTATGATATTGATTCAACTTCACGGTGATTATCCACTGATTTATGAGTCCAAATCAAGCTTCATACAACGTGATTCATTCTGTTTTGATTAAAATCAAGAAGAAATTGTAAAATCTCCAACCAGGGTGAACGGGAATCACCTCGGTTAAAAGTGGGATAACTTCTACATCATAACTCCTATGATATTGATTCAACTTCAGGGTGATTATACACCGATTTATGAGTCCAAATCAAGCTTATTACATAGTGATTCATTCTGGTTTTATTAGAATCAAGAAGTAATTGAAAATTTTCCAAATAGGGTAAACTGGAATCACGTCGGTTGAAAGTGAGATAACTTCTTCATCATAACTCCTATGATGTTGCTTCAACTTCAGGGTGATTATAGAATGATTTTTGAGTTAAATCAAGCTTCTTAGATCGTGTTTCATTCTTTCTTAATTAGAATCCAGAAGAATTGCCAAATCTACAAATAATGTAAACCAAAATTACTTCGGTTAAAAGTGGGATAACTTCTTCATCATAACTCCTATGATATTGGTTCAACTTCAGGGTAGTTATACACTTATTTATGAGTCCAAATCATGATTCTTAAATCGTGAGTCATTCTGCTTTGATTTGAATCAAGAAGAAAATACCAAATCTCAAAACATGGTAAACTCGAATCACTTGGGTTAAAAGTGGGATAACTTCTTCATCATAACTCCTATGATATTGATTCCACTTCAGGGTGATTATCCACTGATTTATGAGTCCAAATCAAGATTCTTACATCGTGATTCATTCTGGTTTGACTAGGATCAAGAAGAAATTGAAAAATCTCCAACTAGGGTAAACTGGAATCACGTCGGTTGAAAGTGGGATAACTTCTTCATCATAACTCCTATGATATTGGTTCAACTTCAGTGTGATTATCGAATGATTTATGAGTCCAAATCAAGCTTCTTAAATCGTAACTCATTCTGCTTTGATTAGAATCAAGAAGAAAATGCAAAATCTCAAAACATGGTCAACTGGAATCACTTGGGTTAAAAGTGGGATAACTTCTCCATCATAACTCATATGGTATTGATTAAAATTCAGGGTGATTATACACTGATTTATGAGTCCAAATCAAGCTTCTTACATCGTGATTCAATCTGGTTTGATTAGAATCAAGAAGAAATTGCAAAATCTCCAAACTGGGTAAACTGGAATCACTTCGGCTAAATGTGGGATAACTTCTTCATCATAAGTCCTATCATATTTATTCAACTTCAGGGTGATTATACACTGATTTATGAGTCCAGATCAATCTTCTTAAATTGTGAATCATTATGCTTTGATTAGAATCAAGAAGAGATTCTCAAAACATGGTAAACTAGAATCACGTCGGTTAAAAGTGGGATAACTTCTTCATCACAATTCCTATGATATTGATTCAACTTCAGCGTGATTATCCAGTGATTTATTATGCCAAATCAAGCTTCTTAAATCGTGAATCTTTCTGCTTTGATTAGAATCAAGAAGAAATTGCCAAATCTCAAAACAGGGTAAACTGGAATCACTTGGGTTAAAAGTGGGATAACTTTTCATCATAACTCCTATGATATTAAATCAACTTCAGGGTGATTATCCACTGATTTATGAGTCCAAAACAAGCTTCTTAAATATTGAATCATTCTGCTTTGATTAGAATCAAGAAGAAATTCTCAAATCTCAAAACATGGTAAACTGGAATCACTTGGATTAAAAGTGGGATAACTTCTTCATCATAAGTCCTATGATATTGATTCAACTTCAGGGTGATTATACACCGATTTATGAGTCCAAATAAAGATTCTTACATAGTGATTCATTCTGGTTTTATTAAAATCATGAAGTAATTGAATAATCTCCAAATAGGGTAAACTGGAATCACCTCGGTTGAAAGTGAGATAACTTCTTCATCATAACTCCTTCGATATTGATTCAATTTCAGGGTGATTATCCACTGATTTATGAGTCCAAATCAAGCTTCTTACATCGTGATTGAATTTGGTTTGATTAGAATCAAGAAGAAATTGGAAAATCTCCAAACATGGTAAACTAGAATCACTTCGGTTAAATGTGGGATAACTTCTTTACCATAACTCCTATGATATTGATTCAACTTCAGGGTGATTATCCACTGATTTATGAGTCCAAATCAAGCTTCTTACATCGTGATTCATTCTGCTTTGATTAGGATCAAGAAGATATTGTCGAATCTTAAAACACGGTAAACTGGAATTACTTGGGTTAAAAGTGGGACAACTTCTTCATCATAACTCCTATCATATTAGTTCAACTTCAGGGTGATTACCGAATGGTTTATGAGTTTAAATCAAGCTTCTTTGATTGTGTTTCATTCTGGTTTAATTAGAATTAAGAAGAATTACCAAATCTTCAAACAGGGTAAACCAGAATCACGTTGGTTGAAAGTGGGTTAACTTCTTCATCATAACTCCTATGATATTGGTTCAACTTCAGGGTAATTATCGAATGATTTATGAGTTGAAATCAAGATTCTAAGATCGTGATTCAATCTGGTTTGATTAGAATCAAGAAGAAATTGCAAAATCTACAAAACATGGTAAACTTGAATCACGTCGGTTAAAAATGAGATAACTTCTTCATCATAACTCCTATGATATTGATTCAGTTTCAAGGTGATTATCCACTGATTTATGAGTCCAAATCAAGCTTCTTACATCGTGATTCATTCTGTTTTGATTAAAATCAAGAAGAAATTGCAAAATCTCTAAACAGGGTGAACGGGAATCACCTCGGTTAAAAGTGGGATAACTTCTACATCATAACTCCTATGATATTGATTCAACTTCAGGGTGATTATACATCGATTTATGAGTCCAAATCAAGCTTCTTACATAGTGACTCATTCATGTTTTATTAGAATCAAGAAGTAATTGAAAAATCTCCAAATAGGGTAAACTGGAATCACGTCGGTTGAAAGTGGGATAACTTCTTCATCATAACTCCTATGATATTGGTTCAACTTCAGGGTGATTATCGAATGATTTATGAGTCCAAATCAAGCTTCTTAAATCGTAACTTATTCTGCTTTGATTAGAATCAAGAAGAAAATGCAAAATCTCAAAACATGGTCAACTGGAATCACTTTAAAAGTGGGATAACTTCTCCATCATAACTCCTATGATATTTATTCAAATTCAGGGTGATTATACACTGATTTATGATTGCAAATCAAGATTCTTGCATCGTGATTCATTCTGGTTTTATTAGAATCATGAAGTAATTGAATAAACTCCAAATAGGGTAAACTGGAATCACCTCGGTTTAAAGTGAGATAACTTCTTCATCATAACTCCTACGATACTGATTCAATTTCAGGGTGATTATCCACTGATTTATGAGTCCAAATCAAGCTTCTTACATCGTGATTCAATTTGGTTTGATTAGAATCAAGAAGAAATTGGAAAATCTCCAAACATGGTAAACTAGAATCACTTCGGTTAAAAGTGGGATAACTTATTTACCATAACTCCTATGATATTGATTCAACTTCAGGGTGATTATCCACTGATTTATGAGTCCAAATCAAGCTTCTTACATCGTGATTCATTCTTCTTTGATTAGGATCAAGAAGAAATTGCCGAATCTTAAAACACGGTAAACTGAAATTACTTGGGTTAAAAGTCGGACAACTTCTTCATCATAACTCCTATCATATTGGTTCAACTTCAGGGTGATTACCGAATGATTTATGAGTTTAAATCAAGCTTCTTAGATTTTGTTTCATTCTGGTTTAATTAGAATTAAGAAGAATTACCAAATCTTCAAACAGGGTAAACCAGAATCACGTTGGTTGAAAGTGGGTTAACTTCTTCATCATAACTCCTATGATATTGGTTCAACTTCAGGGTAATTATCGAATGATTTATGAGTTGAAATCAAGCTTCTTAGATCGTGATTCAATCTGGTTTTATTAGAATCAAGAAGAAATTGCAAAATCTAAAAAACAGGGTAAACTTGAATCACGTCGGTTTAAAGTGAGATAACTTCTTCATCATAACTCATATGATATTGATTCAATTTCAGGGTGATTATCCACTGATTTATGAGTCCAAATCAAGCTTCTTACATCGTGATTCATTCTGTTTTGATTAAAATCAAGAAGAAATTGCAAAATCTCTAAACAGGGTGAACGGGAATCACCTCGGTTAAAAGTGGGAGAACTTCTACATCATAACTCCTATGATATTGATTCAACTTCAGGGTGATTATACACCGATTTATGAGTCCAAATAAAGATTCTTACATAGTGATTCATTCTGGTTTTATTAGAATCATGAAGTAAATGAATAAACTCCAAATAGGGTAAACTGGAATCACCTCGGTTGAAAGTGAGATAACTTCTTCATCATAACTCCTACGATACTGATTCAATTTCAGGGTGATTATCCACTGATTTATGAGTCTAAATCAAGCTTCTTACATTTTTATTCAATTTGTTTTGATTAGAATCAAGAAGAAATTGGAAAATCTCCATATATGGTAAACTAGAATCACTTCGGTTAAAAGTGGGATAACTTATTTACCATAACTCCTATGATATTGATTCAACTTCAGGGTGATTATCCACTGATTTATGAGTCCAAATCAAGCTTCTTACATCGTGATTCATTCTTCTTTGATTAGGATCAAGAAGAAATTGCCGAATCTTAAAACACGGTAAACTGAAATTACTTGTGTTAAAAGTGGGACAACTTCTTCATCATAACTCCTATCATATTGGTTCAACTTCAGGGTGATTACCGAATGATTTATGAGTTTAAATCAAGCTTCTTAGATTTTGTTTCATTCTGGTTTAATTAGAATTAAGAAGAATTACCAAATCTTCAAACAGGGTAAACCAGAATCACGTTGGTTGAAAGTGCGTTAACTTCTTCATCATAACTCCTATGATATTGGTTCAACTTCAGGGTAATTATTGAATGATTTATGAGTTGAAATCAAGCTTCTTAGATCGTGATTCAAACTGGTTTGATTAGAATCAAGAAGAAATTGCAAAATCTACAAAACAGGGTAAACTTGAATCACGTCGGTTAAAAGTGAGATAACTTCTTCATCATAACTCCTATGATATTGATTCAATTTCAGGGTGATTATCTACTGATTTATGAGTTCAAATCAAGCTTCTTACATCGTGATTCATTCTGTTTTGATTAAAATCAAGAAGAAATTGCAAAATCTCTAAATAAGTTGAACGGGAATCACCTCGGTTAAAAGTGGGATAACTTCTACATCATAACTCATATGATATTGATTCAACTTCAGGGTGATTATACACCGATTTATGAGTCCAAATCAAGCTTCTTACATAGTGATTCATTCTGGTTTTATTAGAATCAAGAAGTAATTGAAAAATCTCCAAATAGGGTAAACTGGAATCACGTCGGTTGAAAGTGGGATAACTTCTTCATCATAACTCCTATGATATTGGTTCAACTTCAGGGTGATTATCGAATGATTTATGAGTCCAAATCAAGCTTCTTAAATCGTAACTTATTCTGCTTTGATTAGAATCAAGAAGAAAATGCAAAATCTCAAAACATGGTCAACTGGAATCACTTGGGTTAAAAGTGGGATAACTTCTCCATCATAACTCCTATGATATTGATTCAAATTCAGGGTGATTATACACTGATTTATGAGTCCAAATCAAGATTCTTGCATCGTGATTCAATCTGGTTTGATTAGAATCAAGGAGAAATTGCAAAATCTCCAAACTGGGTAAACTGGAATCACTTCGGTTAAATGTGGGATAACTTCTTCATCATAAGTCCAATGATATTTATTCAACTTCAGGGTGATTATACACTGATTTATGAGTCCAGATCAATCTTCTTAAATTGTGAATCATTCTACTTTGATTAGAATCAAGAAGAAATTCTCAAATATCAAAATAGGGTAAACTAGAATCACTTGGGTTAAAAGTGGGAGAACTTCTACATCATAACTCCTATGATATTGATTCAACTTCAGGGTGATTATACAGCAATTTATGAGTCCAAATAAAGATTCTTACATAGTGATTCATTCTGGTTTTATTAGAATCATGAAGTAATTGAATAAACTCCAAATAGGGTAAACTGGAATCACCTCGGTTGAAAGTGAGATAACTTCTTCATCATAACTCCTACGATACTGATTCAATTTCAGGGTGATTATCCACTGATTTATGAGTCCAAATCAAGCTTCTTACATCATGATTCAATTTGGTTTGATTAGAATCAAGAAGAAATTGGAAAATCTCCAAACATGGTAAACTAGAATCACTTCGGTTAAAAGTGGGATAACTTATTTACCATAACTCCTATGATATTGATTCAACTTCAGGGTGATTATCCACTGATTTATGAGTCCAAATCAAGCTTCTTACATCGTGATTCATTCTTCTTTGATTAGGATCAAGAAGAAATTGCCGAATCTTAAAACACGGTAAACTAAAATTACTTGGGTTAAAAGTGGGACAACTTCTTCATCATAGCTCCTATCATATTAGTTCAACTTCAAGGTGATTACCGAATGGTTTATGAGTTTAAATCAAGCTTCTTTGATTGTGTTTCATTCTGGTTTAATTAGAATTAAGAAGAATTACCAAATCTTCAAACAGGGTAAACCAGAATCACGTTGGTTGAAAGTGGGTTAACTTCTTCATCATAACTCCTATGATATTGGTTCAACTTCAGGGTGATTATCGAATGATTTATGAGTCCAAATCAAGCTTCTTAAATCGTAACTTATTCTGCTTTGATTAGAATCAAGAAGAAAATGCAAAATCTCAAAACATGGTCAACTGGAATCACTTGGGTTAAAAGTGGGATAACTTCTCCATCATAACTCCTATGATATTGATTAAAATTCAGGGTGATTTATACACTGATTTATGAGTCCAAATCAATATTCTTGCATCGTGATTCAATCTGGTTTGATTAGAATCAAGAAGAAATTGCAAAATCTCCAAACTGGGTAAACTGGAATCACTACGGTTAAATGTGGGATAACTTCTTCATCATAAGTCCAATGATATTTATTCAACTTCAGGGTGATTATACACTGATTTATGAGTCCAGATCAATCTTTTTAAATTGTGAATCATTCTACTTTGATTAGAATCAAGAAGAAATTCTCAAATCTCAAAATAGGGTAAACTAGAATCACTTGGGTTAAAAGTGGGAGAACTTCTACATCATAACTCCTATGATATTGATTCAACTTCAAGGTGATTATACACCGATTTGTGAGTCCAAATAAAGATTCTTACATAGTGATTCATTCTGGTTTTATTAGAATCATGAAGAAATTGAATAAACTCCAAATAGGGTAAACTGGAATCACCTCGGTTGAAAGTGAGATAACTTCTTCATCATAACTCCTACGATACTGATTCAATTTCAGGGTGATTATCCACTGATTTATGAGTCCAAATAAAGCTTCTTACATCATGATTCAATTTGGTTTGATTAGAATCAAGAAGAAATTAGAAAATCTCCAAACATGGTAAACTAGAATCACTTCGGTTAAAAGTGGGATAACTTATTTAGCATAACTCCTATGATATTGATTCAACTTCAGGGTGATTATCCACTGATTTATGAGTCCAAATCAAGCTTTTTACATCGTGATTCATTCTTCTTTGATTAGGATCAAGAAGAAATTGCTGAATCTTAAAACACGGTAAACTGAAATTACTTGGGTTAAAAGTGGGACAACTTCTTCATCATAACTACTATCATATTGGTTCAACTTCAGGGTGATTACCGAATGATTTATGAGTTTAAATCAAGCTTCTTTGATTGTGTTTCATTCTGGTTTAATTAGAATTAAGAAGAATTACCAAATCTTCAAACAGGGTAAACCAGAATCACGTTGGTTGAAAGTGGGTTAACTTCTTCATCATAACTCCTATGATATTGGTTCAACTTCAGGGTAATTATCGAATGATTTATGAGTTGAAATCAAGCTTCTTAGATCGTGATTCAATCTGGTTTGATTAGAATCAAGAAGAAATTGCAAAATCTACAAAACAGGGTAAACTTGAATCACGTCGGTTAAAAGTGAGATAACTTCTTCATCATAACTCCTATGATATTGATTCAATTTCAGGGTGATTATCCACTGATTTATGGGTCCAAATCAAGCTTCTCACATCGTGATTCATTCTGTTTTGATTAAAATCAAGAAGAAATTGCAAAATCTCTAAACAGGGTGAACGGGAATCACCTCGGTTAAAAGTGGGATAACTTCTACATCATAACTCATATTATATTGATTCAACTTCAGGGTGATTATAAACCAATTTATGAGTTCAAATCAAGATTCTTGCATCGTGATTCAATCAGGTTTGATTAGAATCAAGAAGAAATTGCAAAATCTCCAAACTGGGTAAACTGGAATCACTTCGGTTAAATGTGGGATAACTTCTTCATCATAAGTCCAATGATATTTATTCAACTTCAGGGTGATTATACACCAATTTATGAGTCCAAATAAAGATTCTTACATAGTGATTCATTCTGGTTTTATTAGAATCATGAAGTAATTGAATAAACTCCAAATAGGCTAAATTGGAATCACCTCGGTTGAAAGTGAGATAACTTCTTCATCATAACTCCTACGATACTGATTCAATTTCAGGGTGATTATCCACTGATTTATGAGTCCAAATCAAGCTTCTTACATCATGATTCAATTTGGTTTGATTAGAATCAAGAAGAAATTGGAAAATCTCCAAACATGGTAAACTAGAATCACTTCGGTTAAAAGTGGGATAACTTATTTACCATAACTCCTATGATATTGATTCAACTTCAGGGTGATTATCCACTGATTTATGAGTCCAAATCAAGCTTCTTACATCGTGATTCATTCTTCTTTGATTAGGATCAAGAAGAAATTGCCGAATCTTAAAACACGGTAAACTGAAATTACTTGGGTTAAAAGTGGGACAACTTCTTCATCATAACTCCTATCATATTAGTTCAACTTCAGGGTGATTACCGAATGGTTTATGAGTTTAAATCAAGCTTCTTTGATTGTGTTTCATTCTGGTTTAATTAGAATTAAGAAGAATTACCAAATCTTCAAACAGGGTAAACCAGAATCACGTTGGTTGAAAGTGGGTTAACTTCTTCATCATAACTCCTATGATATTGGTTCAACTTCAGGGTGATTATCGAATGATTTATGAGTCCAAATCAAGCTTCTTAAATCGTAACTTATTCTGCTTTGATTAGAATCAAGAAGAAAATGCAAAATCTCAAAACATGGTCAACTGGAATCACTTGGGTTAAAAGTGGGATAACTTCTCCATCATAACTCCTATGATATTGATTCAAATTCAGGGTGATTATACACTGATTCATGAGTCCAAATCAAGATTCTTGCATCGTGATTCAATCTGGTTTGATTAGAATCAAGGAGAAATTGCAAAATCTCCAAACTGGGTAAACTGGAATCACTTCGGTTAAATGTGGGATAACTTCTTCATCATAAGTCCAATGATATTTATTCAACTTCAGGGTGATTATACACTGATTTATGAGTCCATATCAATCTTCTTAAATTGTGAATCATTCTACTTTGATTAGAATCAAGAAGAAATTCTCAAATATCAAAATAGGGTAAACTAGAATCACTTGGGTTAAAAGTGGGAGAACTTCTACATCATAACTCCTATGATATTGATTCAACTTCAGGGTGATTATACACCAATTTATGAGTCCAAATAAAGATTCTTACATAGTGATTCATTCTGGTTTTATTAGAATCATGAAGTAATTGAATAAATTCCAAATAGGGTAAACTGGAATCACCTCGGTTGAAAGTGAGATAACTTCTTCATCATAACTCCTACGATACTGATTCAATTTCAGGGTGATTATCCACTGATTTATGAGTCCAAATCAAGCTTCTTACATCATGATTCAATTTGGTTTGATTAGAATCAAGAAGAAATTGGAAAATCTCCAAACATGGTAAACTAGAATCACTTCGGTTAAAAGTGGGATAACTTATTTACCATAACTCCTATGATATTGATTCAACTTCAGGGTGATTATCCACTGATTTATGAGTCCAAATCAAGCTTCTTACATCGTGATTCATTCTTCTTTGATTAGGATCAAGAAGAAATTGCCGAATCTTAAAACACGGTAAACTGAAATTACTTGGGTTAAAAGTGGGACAACTTCTTCATCATAACTCCTATCATATTAGTTCAACTTCAGGGTGATTACCGAATGGTTTATGAGTTTAAATCAAGCTTCTTTGATTGTGTTTCATTCTGGTTTAATTAGAATTAAGAAGAATTACCAAATCTTCAAACAGGGTAAACCAGAATCACGTTGGTTGAAAGTGGGTTAACTTCTTCATCATAACTCCTATGATATTGGTTCAACTTCAGGGTAATTATCGAATGATTTATGAGTTGAAATCAAGCTTCTAAGATCGTGATTCAATCTGGTTTGATTAGAATCAAGAAGAAATTGCAAAATCTACAAAACAGGGTAAACTTGAATCACGTCGGCTAAAAGTGAGATAACTTCTTCATCATAACTCCTATGATATTGATTCAATTTCAGGGTGATTATCCACTGATTTATGAGTTCAAATCAAGCTTCTTACATCGTGATTCATTATGTTTTGATTAAAATCAAGAAGAAATTGCAAAATCTCTAAACAGGGTGAACGGGAATCACCTCGTTTAAAAGTGGGATAACTTCTACATCATAACTCATATGATATTGATTCAACTTCAGGGTGATCATACACCAATTTATGAGTCCAAATCAAGCTTATTACATAGTGATTCATTCTGTTTTGATTAAAATCAAGAAGAAATTGCAAAATCTCTAAACAGGGTGAACGGGAATCACCTCGGTTAAAAGTGGGATAACTTCTACATCATAACTCATATTATATTGATTCAACTTCAGGGTGATTATAAACCAATTTATGAGTCCAAATCAAGATTCTTGCATCGTGATTCAATCAGGTTTGATTAGAATCAAGAAGAAATTGCAAAATCTCCAAACTGGGTAAACTGGAATCACTTCGGTTAAATGTGGGATAACTTCTTCATCATAAGTCCAATGATATTTATTCAACTTCAGGGTGATTATACACTGATTTATGAGTCCAGATCAATCTTCTTAAATTGTGAATCATTCTACTTTGATTAGAATCAAGAAGAAATTCTCAAATCTCAAAATAGGGTAAACTAGAATCACTTGGGTTAAAAGTGGGAGAACTTCTACATCATAACTCCTATGATATTGATTCAACTTCAGGGTGATTATACACCGATTTAGGAGTCCAAATAAAGATTCTTACATAGTGATTCATTCTGGTTTTATTAGAATCATGAAGTAATTGAATAAACTCCAAATAGGGTAAACTGGAATCACCTCGGTTGAAAGTGAGATAACTTCTTCATCATAACTCCTACGATACTGATTCAATTTCAGGGTGATTATCCATTGATTTATAAGTCCAAATAAAGCTTCTTACATCGTGATTCAATTTGGTTTGATTAGAATCAAGAAGAAATTGGAAAATCTCCAAACATGGTAAACTAGAATCACTTCGGTTAAAAGTGGGATAACTTATTATGATAATGATTCAACTTCAGGGTGATTATCCACTGATTTATGAGTCCAAATCAAGCTTCTTACATCGTGATTCATTCTTCTTTGATTAGGATCAAGAAGAAATTGCCGAATCTTAAAACACGGTAAACTGGAATTACTTTGGTTAAAAGTGGGACAACTTCTTCATCATAACTCCTATCATATTGGTTCAACTTCAGGGTGATTACCGAATGATTTATGAGTTTAAATCAAGCTTCTTAGATTGTGTTTCATTCTGGTTTAATTAGAATTAAGAAGAATTACCAAATCTTCAAACAGGGTAAACCAGAATCACGTTGGTTGAAAGTGGGTTAACTTCTTCATCATAACTCCTATGATATTGGTTCAACTTCAGGGTAATTATCGAATGATTTATGAGTTGAAATCAAGCTTCTTAGATCGTGATTCAATCTGGTTTGATTAGAATCAAGAAGAAATTGCAAAATCTACAAAACAGGGTAAACTTGAATCACGTCGGTTAAAAGTGAGATAACTTCTTCATCATAACTCCTATGATATTGATTCAATTTCAGGGTGATTATCCACTGATTTATGAGTCCAACTCAAGCTTCTTACAACGTGATTCATTCTGTTTTGATTAAAATCAAGAAGAAATTGCAAAATCTCTAAACAGGGTGAACGGGAATCACCTCGGTTAAAAGTGGGATAACTTCTACATCATAACTCCTATGATATTGATTCAACTTCAGGGTGATTATACACCGATTTATGAGTCCAAATCAAGCTTATTACATAGTGATTCATTCTGGTTTTATTAGAATCAAGAAGTAATTGAAAAATCTCCAAATAGGGTTAGCTGGAATCACGTCGGTTGAAAGTGGGATAACTTCTTCATCATAACTCCTATGATATTGGTTCAACTTCAGGGTGATTATCGAATGATTTAAGTCCAAATCAAGCTTCTTAAATCGTAACTTATTCTGCTTTGATTAGAATCAAGAAGAAAATGCAAAATCTCAAGACATGGTCAACTCGAATCACTTGGGTTAAAAGTGGGATAACTTCTCCATCATAACTCCTATGATATTGATTCAAATTCAGGGTGATTATACACTGATTTATGAGTCCAAATCAATATTCTTGCATCGTGATTCAATCTGGTTTGATTAGAATCAAGAAGAAATTGCAAAATCTCCAAACTGGGCAAACTGGAATCACTTCGGTTATATGTGGGATAACTTCTTCATCATAAGTCCAATGATATTTATTCAACTTCAGGGTGATTATACACTGATTTATGAGTCCAGATCAATCTTCTTAAATTGTGAATCATTCTACTTTGATTAGAATCAAGAAGAAATTCTCAAATCTCAAAATAGGGTAAACTAGAATCACTTGGGTTAAAAGTGGGAAAACTTCTACATCATAACTCCTATGATATTGATTAAACTTCAGGGTGATTATACACCGATTTATGAGACCAAATAAAGATTCTTACATAGTGATTCATTCTGGTTTTATTAGAATCATGAAGTAATTGAATAAAATCCAAATAGGGTAAACTGGAATCACCTCGGTTGAAAGTGAGATAACTTCTTCATCATAACTCCTACGATACTGATTCAATTTCAGGGTGATTATCCACTGATTTATGAGTCCAAATCAAGCTTCTTACATCATGATTCAATTTGGTTTGATTAGAATCAAGAAGAAATTGGAAAATCTCCAAACATGGTAAACTAGAATCACTTCGGTTAAAAGTGGGAAAACTTATTTACCATAACTCCTATGATATTGATTCAACTTCAGGGTGATTATCCACTGATTTATGAGTCCAAATCAAGCTTCTTATATCGTGATTCATTCTTCTTTGATTAGGATCAAGAAGAAATTGCCGAATCTTAAAACACGGTAAACTGAAATTACTTGGGTTAAAAGTGGGACAACTTCTTCATCATAACTCCTATCATATTGGTTCAACTTCAGGGTGATTACCGAATGATTTATGAGTTTAAATCAAGCTTCTTAGATTGTGTTTCATTCTGGTTTAATTAGAATTAAGAAGAATTACCAAATCTTCAAACAGGGTAAACCAGAATCACGTTGGTTGAAAGTGGGTTAACTTCTTCATCATAACTCCTATGATATTGGTTCAACTTCAGGGTAATTATCGAATGATTTATAAGTTGAAATCAAGCTTCTTAGATCGTGATTCATTCTGGTTTGATTAGAATCAAGAAGAAATTGCAAAATCTACTAAACAGGGTAAACTTGAATCACGTCGGTTAAAAGTGAGATAACTTCTTCATCATAACTCCTATGATATTGATTCAATTTTACGGTGATTATCCACTGATTTATGAGTCCAAATCAAGCTTCTTACATCTTGATTCATTCTGTTTTGATTAAAATCAAGAAGAAATTGCAAAATCTCTAAACAGGGTGAACGGGAATCACCTCGGTTAAAAGTGGGATAACTTCTACATCATAACTCCTATGATATTGATTCAACTTCAGGGTGATTATACACCAATTTATGAGTCCAAATCAAGCTTATTACATAGTGATTCATTCTGGTTTTATTAGAATCAAGAAGTAATTGAAAAATCTCCAAATAGGGTAAACTGGAATCACGTCGGTTGAAAGTGGGATAACTTCTTCATCATAACTCCTATGATATTGGTTCAACTTCAGGGTGATTATCGAATGATTTATGAGTCCAAATCAAGCTTCTTAAATCGTAACTTATTCTGCTTTGATTAGAATTAAGAAGAAAATGCAAAATCTCAAAACATGGTCAACTGGAATCACTTGGGTTAAAAGTGGGATAACTTCTCCATCATAACTCCTATGATATTGATTCAAATTCAGGGTGATTATACACTGATTTATGAGTCCAAATCAAGATTCTTGCATCGTGATTCAATCTGGTTTGATTAGAATCTAGAAGAAATTACAAAATCTCCAAACTGGGTAAACTGGAATCACTTCGGTTAAATGTGGGATAACTTCTTCATCATAAGTCCAATGATACTTATTCAACTTCAAGGTGATTATACACTGATTTATGAGTCCAGATCAATCTTCTTAAATTGTGAATCATTCTGCTTTGATTAGAATCAAGAAGAAATTCTCAAATCTCAAAATAGGGTAAACTAGAATCACTTGGGTTAAAAGTGGGAGAACTTCTACATCATAACTCCTATGATATTGATTCAACTTCAGGGTGATTATACACTGATTTATGAGTCCAAATAAAGATTCTTACATAGTGATTCATTCTGGTTTTATTAGAATCATTAAGTAATTGAATAAACTCCAAATAGGGTAAACTGGAATCACCTCGGTTGAAAGTGAGATAACTTCTTCATCATAACTCCTACGATACTGATTCAATTTCAGGGTGATTATCCACTGATTTATGAGTCCAAATAAAGCTTCTTACATCGTGATTCAATTTGGTTTGATTAGAATCAAGAAGAAATTGGAAAATCTCCAAACATGGTAAACTAGAATCACTTCGGTTAAAAGTGGGATAACTTATTTACCATAACTCCTATGATAATGATTCAACTTCAGGGTGATTATCCACTGATTTATGAGTCCAAATCAAGCTTCTTACATCGTGATTCATTCTTCTTTGATTAGGATCAAGAAGAAATTGCTGAATCTTAAAACACGGTAAACTGAAATTACTTGGGTTAAAAGTGGGACAACTTCTTCATCATAACTCCTATCATATTGGTTCAACTTCAGGGTGATTGCCGAATGATTTATGAGTTTAAATCAAGCTTCTTAGATTGTTTTTCATTCTGGTTTATTTAGAATTAAGAAGAATTACCAAATCTTCAAACAGGGTAAACCAGAATCACGTTGGTTGAAAGTGGGTTAACTTCTTCATCATAACTCCTATGATATTGGTTCAACTTCAGGGTAATTATCGAATGATTTATGAGTTGAAATCAAGCTTCTTAGATCGTGATTCAATCTGGTTTGATTAGAATCAAGAAGAAATTGCAAAATCTACAAAACAGGGTAAACTTGAATCACGTCGGTTAAAAGTGAGATAACTTCTTCATCATAACTCCTATGATATTGATTCAATTTCAGGGTGATTATCCACTGATTTATGAGTCCAAATAAGGCTTCTTACATCGTGATTCATTCTGTTTTGATTAAAATCAAGAAGAAATTGCAAAATCTCTAAACAGGGTGAACGGGAATCACCTCGGTTAAAAGTGGGATAACTTCTACATCATAAATCCTATGATATTGATTCAACTTCAGGGTGATTATACACCGATTTATGAGTCCAAATCAAGCTTCTTACATAGTGATTCATTCTGGTTTTATTAGAATCAATAAGTAATTGAAAAATCTCCAAATAGGGTAAACTGGAATCACGTCCGTTGAAAGTGAGATAACTTCTTCATCATAACTCTTATGATGTTGCTTCAACTTCAGGGTGATTATAGAATGATTTATGAGTTAAATCAAGCTTCTTGGATCGTGTTTCATTCTTTCTTAATTAGAATCCAGAAGAATTGCCAAATCTACAAATAGTGTAAACCAAAATCACTTCGGTTAAAAGTGGGATAACTTCTTCATCATAACTCTTATGATATTGATTCAACTTCAGGGTGATTATCCACTTCAAGGTAAACTGAAATCAAGATTCTTACGTCATTATTCAATCTGTTTTGATTTGAATCAAGAAGAAATTGCAAAATCTCCAAACATAGTAAACTAGAATCACTTCGTTTAAAAGTGGGACAACTTCTTCATCATAACTCCTATGATATTGATTCAACTTCAGGGTGATTATACACCGATTTATGAGTCCAAATCAAGCTTATTACATAGTGATTCATTCTGGTTTTATTAGAATCAAGAAGTAATTGAAAAATCTCCAAATAGGGTAAACTGGAATCACGTCGGTTGAAAGTGGGATAACTTCTTCATCATAACTCCTATGATATTGGTTCAACTTCAGGGTGATTATCGAATGATTTATGAGTCCAAATCAAGCTTCTTAAATCGTAACTTATTCTGCTTTGATTAGAATCAAGAAGAAAATGCAAAATCTCAAAACATGGTCAACTGGAATCACTTGGGTTAAAAGTGGGATAACTTCTCCATCATAACTCCTATGATATTGATTCAAATTCAGGGTGATTATACACTGATTTATGAGTCCAAATCAAGATTCTTGCATCGTGATTCAATCTGGTCTGATTAGAATCAAGAAGAAATTACAAAATCTCCAAACTGGGTAAACGGGAATCACTTCGGTTAAATGTGGGATAACTTCTTCATCATAAGTGCAATGATATTTATTCAACTTCAAGGTGATTATACACTGATTTATGAGTCCAGATCAATCTTCTTAAATTGTGAATTATTCTACTTTGATTAGAATCAAGAAGAAATTCTCAAATCTCAAAATAGGGTAAACTAGAATCACTTGGGTTAAAAGTGGGAGAATTTCTACATCATAACTCCTAGGATATTGATTCAACTTCAGGGTGATTATACACCGATTTATGAGTCCAAATAAAGATTCTTACATAGTGATTCATTCTGGTTTTATTAGAATCATGAAGTAATTGAATAAACTCTAAATAGGGTAAACTGGAATCACCTCGGTTGAAAGTGAGATAACTTCTTCATCATAACTCCTACGATACTGATTCTATTTCAGGGTGATTATCCACTGATTTATGAGTCCAAATCAAGCTTCTTACATCATGATTCAATTTGGTTTGATTAGAATCAAGAAAAAATTAGAAAATCTCCAAACATGGTAAACTAGAATCACTTCGGTGAAAAGTGGGATAACTTATTTACCATAACTCCTATGATATTGATTCAACTTCAGGGTGATTATCCACTGATTTATGAGTCCAAATCAAGCTTCTTACATCGTGATTCATTTTTCTTTGATTAGGATCAAGAAGAAATTGCTGAATCTTAAAACACGGTAAACTGAAATTACTTGGGTTAAAAGTGGGACAACTTCTTCATCATAACTCCTATCATATTGGTTCAACTTCAGGGTGATTACCGAATGATCTATGAGTTTAAATCAAGCTTCTTAGATTCTGTTTCATTCTGGTTTAATTAGAATTAAGAAGAATTACCAAATCTTCAAACAGGGTAAACCAGAATCACGTTGGTTGAAAGTGGGTTAACTTCTTCATCATAACTCCTATGATATTGGTTCAACTTCAGGGTAATTATCGAATGATTTATGAGTTGAAATCAAGCTTCTTAGATCGTGATTCAATCTGGTTTGATTAGAATCAAGAAGAAATTGCAAAATCTACAAAACAGGATAAACTTGAATCACTTCGGTTAAAAGTGAGATAACTTCTTCATCATAAGTCCTATGATATTGATTCAATTTCACGGTGATTATCCACTGATTTATGAGTCCAAATCAAGCTTCTTACATCGTGATTCATTCTGTTTTGATTAAAATCAAGAAGAAATTGCAAAATCTCTAAACAGGGTGAACGGGAATCACCTCGGTTAAAAGTGGGATAACTTCTACATCATAACTCCTATGATATTGATTCAACTTCAGGGTGATTATACACCAATTTATGAGTCCAAATCAAGCTTATTATATAGTGATTCATTCTGGTTTTATTAGAATCAAGAAGTAATTGAAAAATCTCCAAATAGTGTAAACTGGAATCACGTCGGTTGAAAGTGGGAATAACTTCTTCATCATAACTCTTATGATATTGGTTCAACTTCAGGGTGATTATCGAATGATTTATGAGTCCAAATCAAGCTTCTTAAATCGTAACTTATTCTGCTTTGATTAGAATTAAGAAGAAAATGCAAAATCTCAAAACATGGTTTACTGGAATCACTTGGGTGAAAAGTGGGATAACTTCTCCATCATAACTCCTATGATATTGATTCAAATTCAGGGTGATTATACACTGATTTATGAGTCCAAATCAAGATTCTTGCATCGTGATTCAATCTGGTCTGATTAGAATCAAGAAGAAATTACAAAATCTCCAAACTGGGTAAACGGGAATCACTTCGGTTAAATGTGGGATAACTTCTTCATCATAAGTGCAATGATATTTATTCAACTTCAAGGTGATTATACACTGATTTATGAGTCCAGATCAATCTTCTTAAATTGTGAATCATTCTGCTTTGATTAGAATCAAGAAGAAATTCTCAAATCTCAAAATAGGGTAAACTAGAATCACTTGGGTTAAAAGTGGGAGAACTTCTACATCATAACTCCTATGATATTGATTCAACTTCAGGGTGATTATACACCGATTTATGAGTTCAAATAAAGATTCTTACATAGTGATCCATTCTGGTTTTATTAGAATCATGAAGTAATTGAATAAACTCCAAACAGGGTAAACTGGAATCACCTCGGTTGAAAGTGAGATAAGTTCTTCATCATAACTCCTACGATACTGATTTAATTTCAGGGTGATTATCCACTGATTTATGAGTCCAAATCAAGCTTCTTACATCGTATTCAATTTGGTTTGATTAGAATCAAGAAGAAATTGGAAAATCTCCAAACATGGTAAACTAGAATCACTGCGGTTAAAAGTGGGATAACTTATTTACCATAACTCCTATGATATTGATTCAACTTCATGGTGATTATCCACTGATTTATGAGTCCAAATCAAGCTTCTTAAATCGTGATTCATTCATCTTTGATTAGGATCAAGAAAAAATTGCCGAATCTTAAAACACGGTAAACTAAAATTACTTGGGTTAAAAGTGGGACAACTTCTTCATCATAACTCCTATCATATTGGTTCAACTTTAGGGTGATTACCGAATGATTTATGAGTTTAAATCAAGCTTCTTAGATCGTGGTTCATTCTGGTTTAATTAGAATTAAGAAGAATTGCCAAATCTTCAAACAGGGTAAACCAGAATCACGTTGGTTGAAAGTGGGTTAACTTCTTCATCATAACTCCTATGATATTGGTTCAACTTCAGGGTGATCATCGAATGATTTATTAGTTGAAATCAAGCTTCTTAGATCGTGATTCATTCTGGTTTGATTAGAATCAAGAATAAATTGCAAAATCTACAAAACAGGATAAACTGGAATCATGTCGGTTAAAAGTGAGATAACTTCTTCATCATAACTCCTATGATATTGATTCAATTTCAGGGTAATTATCCAATGATTTATGAGTCCAAATCAAGATTCTTACATCGTGATTCAATCTGGTTTGATTAGAATCAAGAAGAGATTGGAAAATCTCCAAACATGGTAAACTAGAATCACTTCGGTTAAAAGTGGGATAACTTCTTTACCATAACTCCTATGATATTGATTCAACTTCAGGGTGATTATCCACTGATTTATGAGTCCAAATAAAGCTTCTTACATCGTGATTAATTCTGTTTTGATTAAAGTCAAGAAGAAATTGCAAAATCTCCAAACAGGGTAAACTGGAATCAGCTCGGTTAAAAGTGGGATAACTTCTACATCATAACTCCTATGATATTGATTCAACTTCAGGGTGACTATACACCGATTTATGGGTCCAAATCAAGCTTCTTACATAGTGATTCATTCTGGTTTTATTAGAATCAAGAAGTAATTGAAAAATCTCCAAATAGGGTAAACTGGAAGTAATTGGTTTGGGGTTTGGGATTATAAAATGATTTATGACTTAAATCAAGCTTCTTAGGTCGTGGTTCATTCTTGCTTAATTAAAATCCAGAAGAATTGCCAAATCTACAAACAGTGTTAACCAAAATAACTTCGGTTAAAAGTGAGATAACTTCTTCATCATAACTCCTATGATATTGATTCAACTTCAGGGTGGTTATACACTTATTTATGAGTCCAAATCAAGCTTCTTAAATCGTGATTCATTCTGCTTTGATTCGAATCAAGAAGAAATTGTCAAATCTCAAAACATGGTAAACTCGAATCACTTGGGTTAAAAGTGGGATAACTTCTTCATCATAACTCCTATGATATTGATTCAACTTCAGGGTGATTATCCACTGATTTATGAGTCCAAATCAAGCTTCTTACATCGTGATTCATTATGGTTTGATTATAATCAAGAAGAAATTCAAAATCTACAAACAGGGTAAACTGGAATCACTTTAGTTGAAAGTAGGATAAATTCTTCATCATAACTCTTATGATATTGATTCAAATTCAGGGTGATTATCCACTGATTTATGAGCCCAAATCAAGCTTCTTAAATCGTGACTCATTCTACTTTGATTAGAATCAAGACGAAATTGCCAAATCTCAAAACATGGTGAACTGGAATCACTTGGGTTAAAATTGGGATAACTTCTTCATCATAACTCCTATGATATTGATTCAACTTCAGGGTGATTATACACTGATTTATGAGTCCAAATCAAGTTACTTACATCGTGATTCAATCTGGTTTGATTAGAATCAAGAAGAAATTACAAAATCTCCAAACTGGGTAAACTGGAATCACTTCGGTTAAAAGTGGGATAACTTCTTCATCATAAGTCCTATGATATTGATTCAACTTCAGGGTGATTATACACTGATTCATGAGTCAAGATCAATCTTCTTAAATTGTGAATCATTCTGCTTTGATTAGAAACAAGAAGAAATTACCAAATCTCAAAATATGGTAAACTGGAATTACTTGGGTTAAAAGTGGGATAACTTCTTCATCATAACTCCTATGATATTGATTCAACTTCAGGGTGATTATCCACTGATTTATAAGTCCAAATCAAGCTTCTTACATCGTGATTCATTCTGGTTTGATTAGAATCAAGAAGAAATTGAAAAATCTCCAAACAGGGTAAACTGGAATCACCACGGTCAAAAGTGGGATAACTTCTTCATCATAACTCCTATGATATTGATTAAACTTCAGGGTGATTATCCACTGATTTATGAGTCCAGATCAAGCTTCTTACATCGTGATTCAATCTGGTTTGATTAGAAGCAAGAAGAAATTGCAAAATCTCCAAACATGGTAAACTAGAATCACGTCGGTTAAAAGTGGGATAACTTCTTCATCATAACTCCTATCATGTTGATTCAACTTCAGGGTGATTATCCACTGATTTATGAGTCCAAATCAATATTCTTACATCGTGATTCATTCTGGCTTGATTAGAATCAAGAAGAAATTGCAAAATCTACAAACAGAGTAAACTGGAATCCCCTCGGTTAAAAGTGGGATAACTTCTTCATCATAACTCCTATGATATTTATTCAACTTCAGGGTGATTATACACTGATTTATGAGTCCAAATTAAGATTCTTAAATTCTGAATCATTCTGCTTTGATTAGAATCAAGAAGAAATTGCTAAATCTCAAAACAGGATAAACTGGAATCACTTGGGTTAAAAGTGGGATAACTTCATCATCATAACTCCTATGATATTGATTCAACTTCAGGGTGATTATACACTGAATTATGAGTCCAAATCAAGCTTCTTACATATTGATTCAATCTGGTTTAATTAGAATCAAGAAGAAATCGCCTAATCTCCAAACATGGTAAACTAGAATCACTTCGGTTAAAAGTTGGATAACTTCTTCATCATAACTCCTATGATATTTGTTCAACTTCGGGGTGATTATCGAATGATTTATGAGTTTAAATCAAGCTTCTTAGATCGTGGTTCATTCTGATTTGATTAGGATCAAGAAGAAATTGTCAAATCTCAAAACAGGGTAAACTGGAATCACTTGGGTTAAAAGTGGGATAAATTCTTCATCATAACTCTTATGATATTGATTCAAATTAAGGGTGATTATCCACTGATTTATGAGTCCAAATAAAACTTCTTACATCGTGATTCATTCAGGTTTGATTAGAATGAAGAAGAAATTGCAAAATCTACAAACAGGGTAAGCTGGAATCACCTCGGTTTAAAGTGGGATAACTTCTTCATCATAACTCTTATGATATTGATTCAAATTCAGGTTGATTATCCACTGATTTATGAGTCCAAATCAAACTTCTTACATCTTTATTCATTCTGGTTTGATTAGAATCAAGAAGAAATTGCAAAATCTACAAACATGGTAAACTGGAATCACTTCAGATAAAAGTGGGATAACTTCTTCATCATAACTCTTATGATATTGATTCAAATTCATGGTGATTATCCACTGATTTATGAGTCCAAATCAAACTTCTTGCATCGTGATTCATTCTGGTTTGATTAGAATCAAGAAGAAGTGCAAAATCTCCAAATAGGGTAAACTGGAATCAAGTCGGTTGAAAGTGGGATAACTTCTTCATCATAACTCCTATGATATTGGTTCAACTTTAGGGTGATTAACGAATGATTTATGAGTTTAAATCAAGCTTCTTAGATCGTGGTTTATTCTGGTTTATTTAGAATTAAGAAGAATTGCCAAATCTCCAAAAAGAGTAAACCAGAATCACTTCGGTTAAAAGTGGGATAACTTCTTCATCATAACTCCTATGATATTGATTCAACTTCAGGGTTATTATACACTGATTTATGAGT
This sequence comes from Moricandia moricandioides, assembly GCA_905132885.1. Classification (NCBI taxonomy): domain Eukaryota; kingdom Viridiplantae; phylum Streptophyta; class Magnoliopsida; order Brassicales; family Brassicaceae; genus Moricandia; species Moricandia moricandioides. The sequence goes on from CAJHQQ010000057.1 coordinate 55,318, forward strand.
CCAAATCAAGCTTCTTACATAGTTATTCATTCTGGTTTGATTAGGATCAAGAAGAAATTGAAAAATCTCCAACTAGGGTAAACTGGAATCACGTCGATTGAAAGTGGTTCAAATTCAGGTTGATTATTGAATGATTTATGAGTTTATATTAAGCTTCTTAGATTGTGGTTCATTTTGCTTTGATTAGAATCAAGAAGAATTGCCAAATCTCAAAACAGGGTAAACTAGAATCACTTCGGTTAAAAGTGGGATAACTTCTTCATCATAACTCCTATAATATTGATTCAACTTCAGGGTGATTATACACAGATTTATGAGTCCAAATCAATCTTCTTAAATCATGAATCATTCTGCTTTGATTAGAACCAATAAGAAATTGCCAAATCTCAGAACAGGGTAAACTGGAACCACTTGGGTTAAAAGTCGGATAACTTCTTCATCATAACTCCTATGATATTTATTCAACTTCAGGGAGATTATTCACTGATTTATGAGTCCAAATCAAGCTTCTTTCATCGTGATTCATTCTGTTTTGATTAGAATCAAGAAGAAGTTGCAAAATCTTCAAACAGGGTAAGCTGAAATCACCTCCTTTAAAAGTGGGATAACTTCTTCATCATAACTTCTATGATATTGATTCAACTTCAGGGTGATTATCCACTGATTTATGAGTCCAAATCAAGCTTCTTACATCGTGATTCATTCTTCTTTGATTAGGATCAAGAAGAAATTGCTGAATCTTAAAACACGGTAAACTGAAATTACTTGGGTTAAAAGTGGGACAACTTCTTCATCATAACTCCTATCATATTGGTTCAACTTCAGGGTGATTACCGAATGATTTATGAGTTTAAATCAAGCTTCTTAGATCGTGGTTCATTCTGATTTGATTAGGATCAAGAAGAAATTGTCAAATCTCAAAACAGGGTAAACTGGAATCACTTGGGTTAAAAGTGGGATAACTTCTTCATCATAACTTCTATGATATTGATTCAACTTCAGGGTGATTATCCACTGATTTATGAGTCCAAATCAAGCTTCTTACATCGTGACTCATTCTGGTTTGATTAGAATCAAGAAGAAATTGAAAAATCTCCAAACAGGATAAACTGGAATCACCACGGTTAAAAGTGGGATAACTTCTTCATCATAACTCCTATGATATTGATTAAACTTCAGGGTGATTATCCACTGATTTATGAGTCCAGATCAAGCTTCTTACATCGTGATTCAATCTGGCTTGATTAGAAGCAAGAAGAAATTGCAAAATCTCAAAACATGGTAAACTAGAATCACGTCGGTTAAAAGTGGGATAACTTCTTCACCATAACTCTTATGATATTGATTCAACTTCAGGGTGATTATACACTGATTTACGAGTCCAAATCAAGATTCTTACATCGTGATTCATTCTGGCTTGATTAGAATCAAGAAGAAATTGCAAAATCTACAAACAGGGTAAACTGGAATCCCCTCGGTTAAAAGTGGGATAACTTCTTCATCATAACTGTTATGATATTTATTCAACTTCAGGGTGATTATACACTGACTTATGAGTCCAAATTAAGCTTCTTAAATTCTGAATCATTCTGCTTTGATTAGAATCAAGAAGAAATTGCTAAATCTCAAAACATGGTAAACTGGAATCACTTTGGTTAAAAGTGGGATAACTTCTTCATCATAACTCCTATGATATTGATTCAACTTCAGGGTGATTATACACTGAATTATGAGTCCAAATCAAGATTCTTACATAGTGATTTATTCTGGTTTGATTAGAATCAAGAAGAAATTGAAAAATCTCCAAATAGGAAAAACTGGAATCACGTCGGTTAAATGTTGGATAACTTCTTCATCATAACTCCTATGATATTGGTTCAACTTCGGGGTGATTATCGAATTATTTATGAGTTTAAATCAAGATTCTTAGATTGTGGTTTATTCTGGTTTAATTAGAATCAAGAAGAATTGCCAAATCTCCAAACAAGGTAAACCAGAATCAGTTCGGTTAAAAGTGGGATAACTTCTTCATCATAACTCTTATGATATTGATTCAACTTCAGGGTTATTATCCACTGATTTATGAGTCCAAATCAAGTTTCTTACATCGTGATTCATTCTGGTTTGATTAGAATCAAGAAGAAATTGCAAAATTTCCTAATAGGGTATACTGTAATCACTTTAGTTAAAATTGGGATAACTTCTTCATCATAAGTCCTATGATATTGATTCAACTTCAAGGTGATTATACACTGATTTATGAGTTCAAATTAAGCTTCTTAAATTCTGAATCATTCTTCTTTGATTAGAATCAAGAAGAAATTGCTAAATCTCAAAACAGGGTAAACTAGAATCACTTGGGTTAAAAGTGGAATAACTTCTTCATCATAATTCCTATGATATTGATTTAACTTCAGGGTGATTATCCACTGATTTATGAGTCCAAATAAATCTTCTTACATTGTGAATCATTCAGCTTTTATTAGAATCAAGAAGAAATTACAAAATCTCCAAACAGGGTAAACTGGAATCACCTCGGTTAAAAGTGGGATAACTTATTCATCATAACTCCTATGATATTGACTCAACTTCAGGGTGATTATCCACTGATTTATGAGTCTAAATCAAGCTTCTTACATCGTGATTCATTCTGCTTTGATTAGAATCAAGAAGAAATTACAAAATCTCCAAACATGGTAAACTAGAATCACTTCGGTTAAAAGTGGGATAACTTCTTCATCATAAATCCTATGATATTGATTCAACTTCAGGGTGATTATCCACTGATTTATGATTCCAAATCAAGCTTCTTACATCGTGATTCAATCTGGTTTGATTAGAATCAAGAAGAAATTGCAAAATCTCCAAACATGGTAAACTAGAATCACTTCGGTTAAAAGTGGGATAACTTCTTTATCATAACTCCTATGATATTGATTCAACTTCAGAGTGATAATAAACTGATTTATGAGTCCAAATCAAGCTTCTGAAATCGTGAATCATTCTGCTTTGATTAGGATCAAGAAGAAATTGTTAAATCTCAAAACAGGGTAAACTGGAATTACTTGGGTTAAAAGTGGGATAACTTCTTCATCATAACTCCTATGATATTGGTTCAACTTCAGGGTGATTATCGAATGATTTATGAGTTTAAATCAAATTTCTTAGATAGTGGTTCATTCTGGTTTAATTAGAATTAAGAAGAATTGTCAAATCTCCAAAAAAGGTAAAGCAGAATCACTTCGGTTAAAAGTGGGATAACTTCTTCATCATAACTCCTATGATATTGATTCAACTTTAGGGTGATTACACTGATTTATGAGTTCAAATCAAGATTCGTAAATCGTGACTCAGTCTGATTTGATTAGAATCAAGAAGAAATTGCAAAATCTACAAACATGGTGATGAATCCCATTTGAGGAGATCCTTTTGTCCCTAATACTTTTGAAGGAAGATCTGATGGTTTTGAGAGAGATCTGGTTTGATTTTGTTGATGATGGATGGATTGATTGGATGATCTTCAGAAATGATCTATGAACTGATCAGATCTTGTGTAGGTGTGTCTAAGATCAAGAGAATGAACTCTGTTTGTGATCAAAGACAAGTTTTGCTTGCAGAGAATGAACTCCTAGCAATCAGTGTTCATGGATGAACAAGGGATTCACAGATTTAGAGAGAATTTTGATAAAAAGGTGAATGAATCTTATTCTGGTCGTATATCCCATTATATAGGAGTTACAAGTTGTAGAAATGAAAAGACAAAGTTTAGAAATTAAGAAATTTAGAAACTAGGAATGTAGACTTGATATTGGACCAGAATAAGTGTTTTGTTGTATGTCTCTTTGCCTGACCACGACCTTGACTTTCTTGCTGACTCCCTCTTGGTATTCTTGGTGAGAATGGGCTTGAAATAGACTGAACAAAGGGCTGGTCGAATTTGGCTTGAAACAAACCCATAATGAATTTGTTATGAACTCTCCATGGGCTGCAATACTTCTTCTTGGGAAACTTGATCCAAAACACATCCAAAGGATTTCTTGGACTTGAATTTCGTGGCTGATTCATCAGAAAGAGATAATGGATCCTTAACTTTGGGTTTGAACTTCTTTTGGGCTGAGAGACACAAATCTGATCCATCTTCTTTTTTGGGCCACACTTGTCCAGCTAGGTCCATGGCAGCTTCAGTGTCACTCTCATTCAGCTCAGCTCGTCCTTGTGTAGTGTCACTCAGCTGGTTCAGCTCCAAGTTCAGCTCATTCATCTCATTCAGCTCTAAGGTAGTGTCACTTAGCTCATCCAGCTCATTTAGCTCAATCACACTCACATCAGCTGGTGTTAGCTCAATATTCTCGCTTTTCTTCCATCTTGGTTTGTCCTTTGTTTGATGATCAGCTGGCTCGGCCATGGTTACATCATCCCCTCTTCCTTTAAAATGATTTTTCCTCAAATCTGTATCTCCTACATCAAAAGGAAACAAGTTAGACACAAGACACATGTTCAAGCAAATAAACATGTAAGCAACAACAAAGAAAGGTTTTAGAAAGAAACTTTTGTGGAGTGTTGAAGCTGTTTTTCTCAAGTACTTCCATCTCCAAAATTCTGGCTGAAAAGCAAGGTATCTTCTCTTGTTCCTTGCACTCGTTTGAGACTTATCCTGATGATCCTAGACACTCAAAACACAACCTATATATCCAGAATCATCTGCGCAAGACATGTTTTTGTTTAGATTAAAAATCAAGCATTTCTTCTTCAAAATCAACCCAGATCTCTCTCAAAACCATCAGATCTTCCTTCAAAAGTATCAGGAACAAAAGGATCTCCTCATAAGGGATTCATCATTTGGTATCAGAGCAGATTTGGAGGCTCTTGATCTGGGGTTTGATTCTAAAACTTTTCCACTTCTTTGTTTTGGGAATCTATTTTCTATTCTCTGAATTTTTCTAGAAAATCTCATATCTTTCTATCTGTTGAATCTGCAAGAGGGCCAACCAGTTTAAGAAAAAAACAATCAAAATAAAAGTTGAAGAGAAATCCAACTTTGCTGAGGAGAAATCCAGCATGGCTAAGGAGAAATCCAGCCCTGGTGGTAAAGCCTCTTGCAAACAAAAATCTTGCAATTTTTCTTCTGTTTTGGGGTTGGGGTTTGTTCTCTGAAATTTGATCTTTGTTTGTTGATGAGCTACTGGATTCACAAAGAAAACTCACAGAAAAATCAGAGAGAAATACCAAGAGAAGTGAGGCTTTGGCTATTTGTTATTGTGTTAATTTTTCTTGTTGAGTTTCTTAGCAGGAAGCCATGTATGGAGGAAGCAATGGCAGAAGGAGACATCCTGAAAAGGAACTAGATTATAACCAGTTCAACTCTGCAATAAAAGCAGCCTTGGAAAGAAGGGAAAAATCTATGAGAAAAAGAGATTCTTATGCTATTGATGAGTCTGGTTATGAGCAGGAAAGGATACATTCTAGGAGGTCACTGGAAAGGCTTAACAGGAGGAGCACACATCCTGATCAATTCAGTTCTTTCACAAAGAATTTGCTTGAAAAAAGACAAAATTTGATGAGAACAGAAAAATTGGTTTTTAACCATTCTGATTCTGTGCAGGAAAAGGCACGATCAGTGAGGCAAGGGGAACCAACTAGGAGGAGTAGAGAACGTCCTAGACATGCCAGAGAAGAGACAGAAGCTTGCTATGGTCGTGATCCCATAAAGAAGTCTCAGAAACAACCAGCAACACTTGATTATTTGGACAGCCAACAGTTTTAAGATGATTTCAAAAAGATTGTGCAACAAGTACTGCAAGATTTTGTAACAGACCAGCAAAGGAGACCAACCTCACGACCTTCCTCAAGAGTTGCTGATCCAAAGGGTTGTAGCAAGGAGGAGCAGATTGTCCAAGAACTGAAAACAGAGCCATCGAAGGTAATAAAAGAACCTGAGGCAGAAAATGAGTTTTCTCTTTTCTCTCCTCAATCTGAACTTGCTATCAGTAGTTCTTGTGATAAACTAACCTCTTTTGAACCGGTGCATCCGAGTAGTCTTGCTTCACTGTCTCAGGTCTTAGAAGAACACTCACCAAAAACAGAACAAAAGATTTTAAAACAAGGTGAAGTGATGGAGCAGCAGAGCAGCTTGGAGCAGCAGAGCAGCTTGGAGCTGAGAGCTATTCCCAAGTCTTTGTTCCCTAGCCTGCAAGAGCACTGTAAGGGATTTGATCTGGTTAATTCTCTTTCTGAAATGTTTGTTATGGTTAGTTCCAATGATGTAAAACGTTTTGGTCTAGAAAAAGTAAAAGAATTTTTTGTTTCAAACTTTGTTTTTGATAACATGATTCATTCTTTTAAGAAACTTGAACCAGATAAATTTTCTGATCAAAAACGTTTTTCATGTAGTAGTGACATCAATCCTGGTCTTGTTTTGAGTTTTGATCAGTTTATGGAACATAACAAAAGCTTTGATCATCATGAAAAATCATTGGAGCTTGTTTTGCAATATCCTGTTTTCTATTCTAGAAAATCGTTTGATTCATTTGTCTTCAAAGAAAATAGCTTTGTACTTAGTTGTTCTAAGCATGAACTTGTCACTGATGATTTGTTTGCATCCACTTGTGCCTTGGACGAATCTATGGTTAGGAATTTGTAGGAACTAAAACCATTTAGAGCTGAAAACGAGTTTGTGTTTGATTCTGTTTTGAAACCTACTCATGTATATTCTGAAACTAATAAATCTTGGCATGTTTTGAGATCATTCTTTGAGAATGGTGTTGTTTTGAGCCTTGATAATATACTGGTGTATAACACATTCTTTGACCAAACTTGAATCGTTTTCATATTGCATTCCATCTAGATTAATACTTGCATCTTAAATCCAAAACCCATAAAAATCGAATTGCTTTTATCATTCATCATCTAGTTTACTTTGTTCATCCTTTATAACATAAATACTCATAAAAAGGTTCCTTGTTTCTCAGGTAAAAGTCGCATCCCTGGATCAACCCACTCGCATCGCCCCACCTTGGTCCATCCGGAAGTCCCACATCCGGAAGTCCCTAAACCCATCGATCCATTCGTGTGACCTAAAACTCGTCCTGTAACATTTTGGTATCAGAGCCAAAAGGATCCAAATCACTCGGTTGTACCTCTTTCTTATTCCTTTTACCTATCATCTCATTGCACTTGTTTGTTGCATTCGAAAATCAAAAAACAAAAAAGAAGAAGAATAGGTTGTTGTTTGCTAGTTGCGGCTCTAACCAAAGTTTATCTAGGGCTTCTAGGGTTTTGCGTGGGCAATACGTACTTGCTGAGTTTGCTAGGGTATTTGTTCGACCACTTTCCTTAACCGGAAGGTTGATATTCCCTTGCAATTAATCGGATCCTACTCTCTGTTTCTTGCCATATTCGATTCCTAGATATTATTCATTCCCTGATTGCATTAGGATTTTAGGCATCTTTAGATATTTCGATTAATTCAAGATTACTTAGTTATATGTTTTAAAAAAAAAAAATAGATATCATCGATTGCACTTTCCATTTTGCATAAGTTATACTTCCTTTTTCTTTTTTTTTTCCATTTGTCCTATATAAGACCATTCCTTTTAGTTTCTTTTACTATCGATTCTTTTCTCTCTTTGTAGTAAGCATGGGAGATCTAGGTCAAGGTGTACCCACCCAAGCCAAGATCAATGCACAACTACTAACCGGCCAAGCACAACTCCACAATGCACTAGCAGCCGTGACAGCCCAACTTTCTCGACTGGAGCAAGGAAACTGGGATGGAAAACTCCAACCTAGGGGCAGGAACCATCTGTACCTGGAGGATCCCCGATCCCAGACCGAGGGTGATAGCTCCGGTTTCGACCCACCCAACTGAGGTGCACGCAGACGAGTCCGTGGAAGGGTAGGGGTACGTGGGGAGCATCGGATCCAGGAGATGGGAGTCCCATCCGAAGGCGAAAACAGGAAGAGGAGATTCCGTGGCAAGGAGGCAAGGACCTCAAGCTGAACCCACCCACCTTTGCGGGAAAGGTTAACCCGGATGCCTATGTTGAATGGGAAAGGCGCATGGAGTACATCTTTGACTACTATCGGTATTCTGATGCCAAGAAGATTGCCTTAGCCGCAACCCAATTCACTGACAATGCCCTTGCATGGTGGGATCGTGAGGTTGCTGATGCTGGTCGAGCCTATGGGGTGGACACATGGGATGAGATGCGATCCAAGCTTCGCACCAGGTATGTTCCAACTTATTACCAACGGGACTTACAGAAACGTTTTCATAAATTGACTCAGGGAACTAGATCCGTGGAGGAGTACTTTGAGGAGTTTGAGTCCCTACGCAACAAGCTCAAGACCCGTGAGACTGAGGAAACCCTAATGGCCCAATTCCTGGATGGACTACAAGACCGCATTGCACGCAAGCTGGAAAGGCAACCGTATGAGAATTTCAATGACTTGCTCCACTATGCCATCCAAGCTGAGCAACATACCCGGAGGAAGAATGTGTCGACTGCTAAGAACAAAACCCCATGGACCTGAACCGGTTCCAAGGGTGCTGATAAGGGCAAGGCTATTGAAGTAGACAACCGTTTCAAGAGGAACCAACCTGAACCAACCAAGACTGGACCCTCCGATCAAGGTAAGTCTCAAACACAAGCTCAACGGACCCGTGACATCACTTGTTTTAAATGTCAGGGTAAGGGGCATTTTGGAAAGGACTGCCAGAACAAACGTGTGATGGTCATCAAGGCCGATGGGGAATACGAGTCCCAGGACGAGGCAGAGGTAGAACCCCTTGACACAAATGATGAGGTGATCGACTATCCAGAAACCGGGGAGTTGCTGGTTACTAGGCGATCCCTTAGTGCTCTATTCGACCCGGAGACGATCGAAAGGGAGAACATCTTCCACACTAGGTGTACCATCGAGCAAGTATCTTGTTGATAAGTTAGGACTGGTTAACACCACTCACCCTAGACCTTACCGTCTCAAGTGGCTCAATGATGAGACTGAGCTTAAGATAGCCGAGAAAGTGGTGATATCCTTCAGCATTGGTAAGTATCATGATTAGGTGAATTGTGATGTGGTACCTATGCAAGCCAGCCATTTGCTTCTAGGGAGGCCATGGCAGTTTGACAAGGAGACCCTTCACCACGGTCGAACCAACATCTACAGCTTTACCCACAACCATAAGAAGCACGCCCTGACACCACTCAGCCCCCAGGAGGTCCATGACATGCAGAAGGCAATGTCCTAGACGCACAAGGTAGTAAGACTAACTTTTATATTACCTCGGGTCACTTGAAGCCAAGGCCCTATGTACCGCAGCAGGGATGGTGCAGTCAAGGCCGAATTTGTTCGGAACATGCACCAAAAGGTTAAGGAGGCACTTGAAGCCAAGGCAGCCAAGGTTTAAGGCCCGACTTGACAAAAACAGAAAGGAGGTGTTGTTCAAACCAGGCGACCTGGTCTGGTTACACATGAGACCGGAGAGGTTCCCTGAGGAAAGGAAGTCCAAACTATCCCCACGAGGGACTGGTCCATTCCGGGTCCTTGAAAAGATTAATGACAACGCATACAAGCTTGAGCTTCTAGGTGAGTTTAATATTTCCCCCGTGTTCAATGTATCTGACTTGTCCCCTTTCCATGCAGATGATGGCGTTCTGAGGCCAGAACCTTTTCAAGGGGGAGGGAATGATGTGGCCATCCAGGTAGAGGTTCCTATCATCAGACACGGTCCAACCACTCGGAACGGAGCCAAGGTCATTAGAGCTGGATTCTCCAAGGCTGTCCAAAAGATCCTAAACCAAGAATAGCAAGACCAAGTGCTGATTGAAGAGATGGTCCAACTAAAGATCCAAGATGGTCCAGTAGAGGTTCAAGACCAAGCCCGGACACTCCAATTCCAATCACTCGTCCGGAACCGGGGCAGTCGGATCATATCCGTTTTTAACCTTGGCCAAGACCCAACCTCAACCCAACCAGCATCTGAGTAATCCACTTAGACCACAAAGGTAAGCAGGTAAGATTTCAATTTGATTTCTAACCGGTTTATTGTTTTTGGTTTGTGGCTTTTTAATTTGTGTTGCAATTTCTATTTTTTTAGACTTATGGGCAAATTGTTAAGTCCTTTTATTTATTTTTGAGTCCAATAAGTTAAGGCAATAGTTTATGCCTTGTTTAGAGTCTAAGGAGTCGGCCCTTATGTTGTTTAGGCCTTTATGCATTGAACTTCATGTTGTTTTGCTTCAAGTCCCATAGAAGAGCAAACCACATCGGGTCCTATATAAACCCCATATAAGTGGTCTTTTATTTTTACCATCTTATCAATATATGAGTCAGTTTGCCCTAGAAAAGAAACCCTAGTCTCTCTCTAAACCTGAGTGTGAAACCAGCCTAAGAGGGAGGCCGAATCTTATCAAGTTTTCATCACCAAACTTGAGGCGATTCTTCATTCCATTCCGGCCATCGATTCAGTTTGGGAGAGATACACATCCAACAAACCGAATCCCATCTTCACTTCATCTTCCATCCCTTGTTCTTGTTGAGAGAGAAACACGTCCAGCAATAAGGATCCATCGATCCATCCTTCTATCCTTTTGTTTTGAATAATTTTCATATTGCATTCCATAAGAGCAATACTTGCATCTTAAATCCAAAACCCATAAAAATCGAATTGATTTTATCATTCATCTTCTAGTTTACTTTGTTCATCCTTTATAGCATAAAAACTCATAAAAAGGTTCCTTGTTTCTCAGGTACAAGTCGCATCCCTGGATCAACCCACTCGAATGGCCCCACCTTGGTCCATCCGGAAGTCCCACATCCGGAAGTCCTTAAACCATTCGATCCATCCGCGTGACCTAAAACTCGGCCTGTAACAGATATTGATTCAAATTCAGGGTGATTATCCACTGATTTATGAGTCCAAATCAAAATTCTTACATCGTGATTCTTTCTGGTTTGATTAGAACCAAGAAGAAATTGCAAAATCTACAAACATGGTAAACTAGAATCACCTCAGTTAAAAGTGGCAAAAATTTCTTCATCATAACTCTTATGATATTGATTCAAATTCAGGGTGATTATCCACTGATTTAAGATTCCATATCAATCTTCTTACATCGTGATTCATTCTGGTTTGATTAAAATCAAGACGAAATTGCAAAATCTCCAAACAGGGTAAACTGGAAATACTTCGGTTAAAAGTGGGATAACTTCTTCATCATAACTCTTATGATATTGATTCAAATTCAGGGTGATTATACACTGATTTATGAGTCCAAATAAAGCTTCTTAAATCGTGACTCATTCTGCTTTGATTAGAATCAAGAAGAAATTGCCAAATCTCAAAACAGGGTAAATTGGAATCACTTGGGTTAAAACTGGGATAACTTCTTCATCATAACTCCTATGATATTGATTCAACTTCAGGGTGACTATACACTGGTTTATGAGTCCCAATCAAGCTTCTTACATCGTGATTCATTCTGGTTTGATTAGGATCAAGAAGAAATTGAAAATCTCCAAATAGGGTAAACTGGAATCACGTCGGTTAAAAGTGGGATAACTTCTTCATCATAACTCCTATGATATTGGTTCAACTTCAGGGTGAATATCCACTGATTTATGAGTCCAAATCAAGCTTCTTACATTGTGATTCAATATGGTTTGATTAGAATCAAGAAGAAATTGCAAAATCTCCAAACATGGTAAACTAGAATCACTTCGGTTAAAAGTGGGATAACTTCTTCATCATAACTCCTATGATATTGATTCAACTTCAGGGTGATTATCCACTGATTTATGAGTCAAATGAAGCTTCTTACATTGTGATTCTTTCTGGTTTGATTAGAATCAAGAAGAAATTGTAAAATCTCCAAACATGATAAAGTGGAATCACTTTGGTTAAAAGTGGGATAACTTCGTCATCATAACTCATATTGATTCAACTTCAGGGTGATTATACACTGATTTATGAGTCCAAATTAAGCTTCTTAAATCGTGACTCATTCTTCTTTGATTAGATTCAAGAAGAAATTACAAAATCTCGAAACATGGTAAACTAGAATCACCTCGGTTTAAAGTGGGATAAGTTCTTCATCATAACTCCTATGATATTGATTCAACTTCCGGATGATTATCCACTGATTTATTAGTCCAAATCAAGCTTCTTACATCGTGATTCAATCTGGTTTTATTTGAATCAAGAAGAAATTGAAAAATCTCCAAATAGGGTAAACTGGAATAACGTCCGTTGAAAGTGAGATACCTTCTTCATCATAACTCCTATGATATTGATTCAACTTCAGGGTGATTATCGAATGATTTATGAGATTAAATAAAGATTCTTAGATCGTGGTTAATTCTGGTTTAATTAGAATCAAGAAGAATTGCCAAATCTCCAAACAGAGTAAACCAGAATCACTTCGGTTTAAAGTGGGATAACTTCTTCATCATAACTCCTAATATATTTATTCAACTTCAGGGTGATTATACACTTATTTATGAGTCCAAATCAAGCTTCCTAACCGTGACCCATTCTTCTTTCATTAGAATCAAGAAGAAATTGTCAAATATCAAAACACGGTAAACTATAATCACGTCGGTTAAAAATGGGATAACGTGTTCATCATAACTCCTATGATATTCATTCAACTTCAGGGTGATTATCTACAGATTTATGAGTCCAAATCAAGATTTTAACATCGTGATTCAACCTGGTTTGATTAGAATCAAGAAGAAATTGCAAAATCTCCAAACAGGGTAAACTGGAATCACCTCGGTTAAAAGTGAGATAACTTCTTCATCATAACCCTTATAATATTAATTCAAATTCATGGTGATTATCCACTGATTTATGAGTCCAAAGCAAGTTTCTTACATCGTGATTCATTCTGGTTTCATTAGAATCAAGAAGAAATTGCAAAATCTCTAAACAGGGTAAACTGGAATCACTTAGGTTAAAAGTGGGATAACTTCTTCATCATAACTCCTATGATATTGATTCAACTTCAGGTTTATTATACACTGATTTATGAGTCCATATCAAGCTTCTTAAATTGTGAATCATTCTGATTTGATTAGAAAAAAGAAGTTTGCCAAATCTCAAAACAGGATAAACTGGAATCACTTGGGTTAAACGTGAGATAACTTCTTCATCATAACACCTATGATATTGATTCAACTTCAGGGTGACTATCCATTGATTTATGATTCCAAATAAAGTTTCTTGCATCGTGATTAAATCTGGTTTGATTAGAATCATGAAGAAAATGCAAAATCTCCAAACAGGATAAACTGGAATCACCTCGGTTAAAAGTTGGATAACTTCTTCATCATAACTCCTATGATATTTTTTCAACTTCAGGGTGATTATCTACTGATTTATGATTCCAAATCAAGCTTTTTGCACCATTATTCGATCTGGTTTGATTAGAATCAAGAAGAAATTACAAAATCTCCAAACATGGTAAACTAGAATCGCGTCGGCTACAAGTGGGATAACTTCTTCATCATAACTCCTATGATATTGATTCAACTTCAGGGTGATTATCCACTGATTTATGAGTCAAAATCAAGCTTCTTACATCTTGATTCATTCTGGCTTGATTAGAATCAAGAAGAAATTGCAAAATCTACAAACAGGGTAAACTGAAGTCACCTCGGTTAAAAGTGGGATAACTTCTTCATCATAACTCTTATGATATTGATTCAAATTCAGAGTGATTATCCACTGATTTATGAGTCCAAATGAAGCTTCTTACATTGTGATTCATTCTGGTTTGATTAGAATCAAGAAGAAATTACAAAATCTCCAAACATGATAAAGTGGAATCACTTCGGTTAAAAGTGGGATAACTTCGTCATCATAACTCCTATGATATTGATTCAACTTCAGGGTGATTATACACCGATTTATGAGTACAAATTAAGATTCTTAAATCGTGACTCATTCTTCTTTGATTAAAATCAAGAAGAAATTACAAAATCTCGAAACATGGTAAACTGGAATCACCTTCTGTTTAAAGTGGGATAAGTTCTTCATCATAACTCCTATGATATTGATTCAACTTCCGGGTGATTATCCACTGATTTATTAATCCAAATAAATCTTCTTACATCGTGATTCAATCCGGTTTTATTTGAATCAAGAAGAAATTGAAAAATCTCCAAATAGGGTAAACTGGAATAACGTCGGTTGAAAGTGAGATACCTTCTTCATCATAACTCCTATGATATTGATTCAACTTCAGGGTGATTATCGAATGATTTATGAGATCAAATAAAGATTCTTAGATCGTGGTACACTCTGGTTTAATTAGAATCAAGAAGAATTGCCAAATCTCCAAACAGGGTAAACCAGAATCACTTCGGTTTAAAGTGGGATAACTTCTTCATCATAACTCCTATTATATTGATTCAACTTCAGGGTGATTATACACTTATTTATTAGTCCAAATAAAGCTTCTTAAACCGTGACCCATTCTGCTTTGATTAGAATCAAGAAGAAATTGTCAAATATCAAAACACGGTAAACTAGAATCACTTGGGTTAAAAGTGGGATAACTTCTTCATCATAACTCCTATGATATTGTTTCAACTTCAGGGTGATTATCAACTGATTTATGAGTCCAAATCAAGATTCTTAGATCGTGATTCAACCTGGTTTGATTAGAATCAAGAAGAAATTGCAAAATCTCCAAACATTGTAAACTAGAATCACCTCGGTTAAAAGTGGGATAACTTCTTCATCATAACTCTTATGATATTGGTTTAACTTCAGGGTGATTATCCACTGATTTATGAGTCCCAAGCAAGTTTCTTACATCATGATTCAATCTAGTTTGATTAGAATCAAGAAGAAATTACAAAATCTCCAAACATGGTAAACTAGAATCGCGTGGGCTACAAGTGGGATAACTTCTTCATCATAACTCCTATGATATTGATTCAACTTCAGGGTGACTATCCACTGATTGATGAGTAAAAATCAAGCTTCTTACATCTTGATTCATTCTGGATTGATTAGAATCAAGAAGAAATTGCAAAATCTCCAAACATGGTAAACTAGAATCACTTCGGTTAAAAGTCGGATAACTTCTTCATCATAACTCTTATGATATTGATTCAAATTCAGGGTGATTATCCACAGATTTATGAGACCAAATCAAGTTTCTTACATCGTGGTTCATTCTGGTTTGAGTAGAATCAAGAAGAAATTGCAAAATCTCCAAACAGTGTAAACTGGAATCACTTCGGTTAAAACTAGGATAACTTCTTCATCGTAACTCCTATGATATTGCTTCAACTTCAGGGTGATTATACACTGATTTATGAGTCTATATCAAGCTTCTTAAATTGTGAATCATTCTGCTTTGATTAGAATAAAGAAGAAATTGTCAAATCTCAAAACAGGATAAATTGGAATCACTTGGGTTAAACGTGGGATAACTTCTTCATCATAACTGTTATGATATTGATTCAACTTCAGGGTGAATATCCACTGATTTATTAGTCCAAATCAAGATTCTTACATCGTGATTCAGTCTGGTTTTATTATAATCAAGAAGAAATTGAAAAATCTTCAAATAGGGTAAACTGGAATAACGTCGGTTGAAATTGAGATAACTTCTTGGTTCAACTTCAGGGTGATTATCAAATGATTTATGATTTTAAATCAAGATTCTTAGATCGTGGTTCATTCTGGTTTAACTAGAATAAAGAAGAATTGCCAAATCTCCAAAAAGGGTAAAGCAGAATCACTTCGGTTAAAAGTGGGATAACTTCTTCATCATAACTCCTATGGTATTGATTCAACTTCAGGGTGATTATACACTTATTTATGAGACCAAATCAAGCTTTTTAAATCGTGACTCATTCTGCTTTGATTAGAATCAAGAAAAAATTGTCAAATCTCAAAAGACGGTAAACTAGAATCACGTCGGTTAAAAGTGGGATAACTTCTTCATCATAACTCCTATGATAGTGATTCAACTTCAGGGTGATTATCTACTGATTTATGAGTCCAAATCAATCTTCTTACATCGTTATTCATTCTGGTTTGATTAGAATCAAGAAGAAATTGTAAAATCTACAAATAGGGTAAACTGGAATCACCTCGGTTAAAAGTGGGATAGCTTCTTCATCATAACTCTTATGAGATGGATTCAAATTCAGGGTGATTATCCATTGATTTATGAGTCCAAAGCAAGCTTCTTACATCGTGATTCATTTCGGTTTGATTAGAATCAAGAAGAAATTGCAAAATCTCCAAACAGGATATACTGGAATCACTTCGGTTAAAAGTGGGATAACTTCTTCATCAAAACTCCTATGATATTAATTCAACTTCAGGGTGATTATACACTGATTTATGAGTCCAAATAAAGCTTCTTAAATTGTGAATCATTCTGCTTTGATTAGAATCAAGAAGAAATTGCCAAATCTCAAAACATGATAAACTGGAATCACTTGGGTTAAACGTGGGATAACTTCTTCATCATAACTCCTATGATATTAATTCAACTTCAGGGTGAATATCCAATTTTTTATGAGTCCAAATAAAGCTTCTAACATCGTGATTCATTCTGGTTTAATTAGAGTCGAGAAGAAATTGCAAAATCTCCAAGCATGATAAACTAGAATAACCTCGGTTAAAAGTGGGATAACTTCTTCATCATAACTCCATGATATTTTTTCAACTTCAGGGTGATTATAAACTGATTTATGAGTCCAAATCAAGCTTCTTGCATCGTGATTCAATCTGGTTTGATTAGAATCAAGAAGAAATTGCAAAAACTCCAAACATGGTAAACTAGAATCGCGTCGGTTAAAAGTGGGATAGCTTCTTCATCATAACTCATATGATATTGATTCAACTTCAGAGTGTTTATACACTGATTTATGAGTCCAAATTAAGCTTCTTAAATCGTGACTCATTCTTCTTTGATTAGAATCAAGAAGAAATTACAAAATCTCGAAACATGGTAAACTGGAATCACTTGGGTTAAAAGTGGGATAAGTTCTTCATGATAACTCCTATGATATTGATTCAACTTCCGGGTGATTATCCACTCATTTATGTGTCCAAATCAAGCTCCTTACATCGTGATTCATTCTGATTTGATTAGGATAAAGAAGAAATTGAAAAATCTCCAAATAGGGTAAACTGGAATCATGTCGGTTGAAACTGGGATAACTTCTTCATCATAACTCTTATGATATTGATTCAACTTCAGGGTGATTATCCACTTCAAGGTAAACTGAAATCAAGATTCTTACGTCATTATTCAATCTGTTTTGATTTGAATCAAGAAGAAATTGCAAAATCTCCAAACATAGTAAACTAGAATCACTTCGTTTAAAAGTGGGACAACTTCTTCATCATAACTCCTATGATATTGATTCAACTTCAGGGTGATTATACACTATTTTTGAGTCCAAATCAAGAAGAAATTGTGATTCATACTGGTTAATGAATCCAAATACAGCTTCTTATATCGTGATCCATACTGGTTTGATTAGAATCAAGAAGAAATTTCAAAATCTAGAAATAGGGTAAACTGTAATCATCTCGGTTAAAAGTGCGTAACTTCTTCATCGTAACTCTTATGGTATTGATTCAAATTCAAGGTGATTATCCCCTGATTTATGAGTCCAAATCAAGCTTCTTACATCGTGATTCATTCTGGTTTGATTAGAATCAAGAAGAAATTGTAAAAACTCCAAACAGGGTAAAGAAGAATCACTTCGGTAAAAAGTGGGATAACTTCTTCATCATAGCTCCTATGATATTGATTCAACTTCAGGGTGATTATACACTGATTTATGAGTCCAAATCAATCTTATTACATCGTGATTTATTATGGTCTGATTAGAATCAAGAAGAAGTTGCAAAATCTACAAACATGATAAACTGGAATCACCTCGGTTAAAAGTGGGATAACTTCTTCATCATAACTCTTATTATATTGATTCAAATTAAGGGTGATCATCCACTTACATCGTGATTCATTCTGGTTTGATTAGAATCAAGAAGAAATTGCAAAATCTCCAAAAAGGATAAACTGGAATCACTTCGGTTACAAGTGGGATAACTTCTTCATCATAACTCCTATGATATTTATTCAACTTCACGGTGATTATACACTGATTTATGAGTCCAAATCAAGCTTATTACATCGTGATTCATTCAGGTTTTATTAAGATCAAGAAGAAATTGAAAAATCTCCAAAACAGGGTAAACTGGAATCACTTGGTTTGAATGTGGGATAACTTCTTCATTATAACTCCTATGATATTGGTTCAACTTCAGGGTGATTATCGAATGATTTATGAGTTTAACTCAAACTTCTTAGATCGTGGTTTATTCTGGTTTTAATTAGAATTAAGAAGAATTGCCAAATCTCCAAACAAGGTAAACAAGAATCACTTCGGTTAAAAGTGGGATAACTTCTTCATCTTAACTCCTATGACATTGATTCAACTTCAGGGTGATTATACACTGATTTTTGAGTCCAAATCAAACCTCTTACATCGTGATTCTTTCTGGTTTGATTAGAATCAAGAAGAAATTGCAAAATCTACAAACATGATAAACTGGAATCACCTCGGTTAAAAGTGGGATAACTTCTTCATCATAACTCTTATGATATTGATTCAAATTCAGGGTGATTATCCACTGATTTATGAGTCCAAATCAAGCTTCTTAAATCGTGACTCATTCTACTTTGATTAGAATCAAGAAGAAATTGTAAAATCTCCAAACAAGATAAACTGGAATCACTTCGGTTAAAAGTGGAATAACTTCTTCATCATAACTCCTACGATATTGATTCAACTTCTGGGTGATTATGCACTGATTTATGAGTCCAAATCAAGCTTCTTACATCGTGATTCAATCTGGTTTGATTTGAATCAAGAAGAAATTGCAAAATATCCAAACATGGTAAACTAAAATCAAGTCGGTTAAAAGTGGGATAACTTCTTCATCATAACTCCTATGATATGGATTAAACTTCAGGGTGATTATCCACAGATTAATGAGTCCAAATACAGCTTCTTATATCGTGATTCATACTGGTTTGATTAGAATCAAGAAGAAATTGCAAAATCTTTAAACAGGGTAAACGTGAATCACCTCGGTTAAAAGTGGGTAACTTCTTCATCATATCTCTTCTGGTATTGATTCAAATTCAAGGTGATTATGCCCTGATTTATGAGTTCAAATCAAGCTTCTTACATCGTGATTCATTCTGGTTTGATTAGAATCAAGAAGAAATTGTAAAAACTCCAAACAGGGTAAACTGGAATCACGTCGGTTGAAAGTGGGATAACTTCTTCATCATAGCTCCTATGATATTGGTTCAATTTCAGGGTGATTATCGAATGATTTATGAGTTTAAATCAAGCTTCTTAGATCGTGGTTCATTCTGCTTTAATTTGAATCAAGAAGAAAATGCCAAATCTCCAAACAAGATAAACCAGAATCACTTCGGTTAAAAGTGGGATAACTTCTTCATCATAACTCCTATGATATTGATTCAACTTCAGGGTGATTATCACTGATTTATGAGTCCAAATAAGGCTTCTTACATCGTTATTCTTTCTGGTTTAATTAGAATCAAGAAGAAATTGCTAAATCTACAAACAATGTAAACTAGAATCACCTCGGTTAAAAGTGGGATAACTTCTTCATCATAACTCCTATGATATTGATTCAACTTCAGGGTGATTATCCACTGATTTATGAGTCCAAATCAAGATTCTTAGATCGTGGTTCATTCTGGTTTAATTAGAATCAAGAAGAATTGTCAAATCTACAAACAGGGTAAACTCGAATCACCTTGGCTAAAAGTGGGATATCTTCTTCATCATAACTCCTATGATATTGATTAAACTTTAGGGTGATTATCACTGATTTATGATTCCAAATCAAGCTTCTTACATCGTTATTCTTTCTGGTTTGATTAGAATCAAGAAGAAATTGCAAAATCTAGAAACAGTGTAAACTGGAATCACCTCTGTTAAAAGTGGGATAACTTCTTCATCATAACTCTTATGATATTGAATAAAATTCAGGGTGATTATCCACTGATTTATGAGTCCAAATCAAGCATCTTAAATCGTGACTCATTCTTCTTTATTTAGAATCAAGAAGAAATTGTAAAATCTCAAAACAGGGTAAACTGGAATCACATGGGTTAAAAGTGGGATAATTTTTTCATCATAACTCTTCTGATATTGATTCAACTTCAGGGTGATTATCCACTGATTTATGAGTCCAGATCAAGCTTCTTACATTGTGATTCATACTGGTTTGATTAGAAACAAGAAGAAATTGCAAAATCTAGAAACATGGTAAACTGGAATCATCTCGGTTAAAAGTGGGATAACTTCTTCATCATAACTCCTATGATATTGATTCAACTTTAGGGTGATTATCCACTGATTTATGAGTCCAAATCAAATCAAATCAAGATTAGTCTAAGTAATACTCCAATGGCTCCATTCAGTTTTAATTAGAATCAATAAGGAATTGGAAAATCTCCAAACAGGATAAACTTGAATCACTTTGGTTAAAAGTGGGATAACTTCTTCATCATAACTCCTATGATATTGATTCAACTTCAGGGTGATTATCCACTGATTTACGAGTCCAAATCAAGCTTCTTAGATCGTGGTTCATTCTGGTTTAATTAGAAACAAGAAGAATTGCCAAATCTCCAGACAGGGTAAACCAGAATCACCTCGGTTAAAAGTGGGATAACTTCTTCATCATAATCCTATGATATTAATTCAAATTCAGGGTGATTATCCACTGATTTATGAGTCCAAATCAAATCAAATCAAGATTAGTCTAAGTAATACTCCAATGGCTCCATTCAGTTTTAATTAGAATCAAGAAGGAATTGGAAAATCTCCAAACAGGATAAACTGGAATCACTTCGGTTAAAAGTGGGATAACTTCTTCATCATAACTCCAATGATATTGATACAACTTCATGGTGATATGAGTCCAAATCAAGCTTCATTAATCGTGACTCATTCGGCTTTGATTAGAATCAAGAAGAAATTGCCAAATCTAAAAAGAGGGTAAACTGGAATCACTTGGGTTAAAAGTGGGATAACTTCTACATCATAACTCCTATGATATTGATTCAACTTCAGGGTGTTTATACACCGATTTATGAGTCAAAATCATGCTTCTTACATCGTGATTCATTCTGGTTTTATTAGAATAAAGAAGAAATTCGCAAATCTAAAAACAGGGTAAACTGGAATCACTTGGGTTAAAAGTGAGATAACTTATTCATCATAACTCCTATGATATTGATTCAACTTCAGGGTGATTATGCATTGATTTATGAGTCCAAATCAAGCTTCTTACATCGTGATTCAATCTGGTTTGATTTGAATCACGAAGAAATTGCACAATATCCAAACATGGTAAACTAAAATCACGTCGGTTAAAAGTGGGATAACTTCTTCATCATAACTCCTATAATATTGATTAAACTTCAGGGTGATTATCCACTGATTAATGAGTCCAAATACAGCTTCTTGTATCATGATTCATTCTGGTTTGATTAGAATCAAGAAGAAATTGCAAAATCTAGAAACATGGTAAACTAGAATCACCTCGGTTAAAAGTGGGTAACTTCTTCATCATAACTCTTATGGTATTGATTCAAATTCAAGGTGATTATCCACTGATTAATGATTCCAAATCAATCTTCTTACATCGTTATTCATTCTGGTTTGATTAGAATCAAGAAGAAATTGAAAAAACTCCAAACAGGGTAAATTGGAATCACGTCGGTTGAAAGTGGGATAACTTCTTCATCATAGCTCCTATGATATTGGTTCAATTTCAGGGTGATTATCGAATGATTTATGAATTTAAATCAAGCTTCTTAGATCGTGTTTCATTCTGCTTTAATTAGAATCAAGAAGAAATTGACAAATTTCCAAACAGGATAAACCAGAATCACTTCGGTTAAAAGTGGGATAACTTCTTCATCATAACTCCTATGATATTGATTCAACTTCAGGGTGATTATCACTGATTTATGAGTCCAAATAAGGCTTCTTACATCGTTATTCTTTCTGTTTTGATTAGAATAAAGAAGAAATTGCTAAATCTACAAACTGTGTAAACTAGAATCACCTCGGTTAAAAGTGGGATAACTTCTTCATCATAACTCCTATGATATTGATTCAACTTTAGGGTGATTATCCACTGATTTACGAGTCCAAATCAAGATTCTTAGATCGTGGTTCATTCAGGTTTAATTAGAATCAAGAAGAATTGTCAAATCTCCAAAAAGGGTAAATTGGAATCACTTTGGCTAAAAGTGGGATAACTTCTTCATCATAACTCCTATGATATTGATTAAACTTCACGGTGATTATCACTGATTTATGAGTCCAAATCAAGATTCTTGCATCGTTATTCTTTCTGGTTTGATTAGAATCAAGAAGAAATTGCAAAATCTACAAACAGTGTAAACTGGAATCACCTCGGTTAAAAGTGGGATAACTTCTTCATCATAACTCTTATGATATTGAATAAAATTCAGGGTGATTATCCACTGATTTATGAGTCCAAATCAAGCTTCTTAAATCGTGACTCATTCTTCTTTATTTAGAATCAAGAAGAAATTGTCAAATCTCAAAACAGGGTAAACTGGAATCACATGGGTTAAAAGTGGGATAACTTTTTCATCATAACTCCTATGATATTGATTCAACTTCAGGGTGATTATCCACTGATTTATGAGTCCAAATCAAGCTTCTTACATCATGATTAATACTGGTTTGATTAGAATCAAGAAGAAATTGTAAAATCTAGAAACATGGTAAACTGGAATCACCTCGGTTAAAGGTGGGATAACTTCTTCATCATAACTCTTATGATATTGAATAAAATTCAGGGTGATTATCCACCGATTTATTAGTCCAAATCAAGTTTCTTAAATAGTGACTCATTCTTCTTTATTTAGAATCAAGAAGAAATTGTCAAATCTCAAAATAGGATAAACTGGAATCACATGGGTTAAAAGTGAGATAACTTCTTCATCATAACTCCTATGATATTTATTCAACTTCAAGGTGATTATCCACTGATTTATGAGTCCAAATCAAGCTTCTTACATCGTTATTCTTTCTGGTTTGATTAGAATCAAGAAGAAATTGCAAAATCTTCAAACATGGTAAACTCGAATCACCTCGGTTAAAAGTGGGATAACTTCTTCATCATAACTCTTATGATATTGATTCAAATTCAGGGTGATTATCCACTGATTTATGAGTCCAAATCAAGCTTCTTAAGTCGTGACTCATTCTGCTTTGATTAGAATCAAGAAGAAATTGCCAAATCTCAAAACATGGTCAACTGGAATCATTGGGGTTAAAAGTGGGATAACTTCTACATCATAACTCCTATGATATTGATTCAACTTCAGCGTGATTATACACTGATTTATGAGTCCAAATCAAGCTTCTTACATCATGATTCATTATGATTTTATTAGAATCAAGAAGAAATTGAAAATCTCCAAATAGGATAAACTGGAATCACTTCAGTTGAAAGTGGGATAACATCTTCATCATAACTCCTATGATATTGATTCCACTTCAGGGTGATTATACACTGATTTATGAGTCCGAATCAATCCTCTTACATCGTGATTCATTCTGGTTTGATTAGGATCAAGAAGAAATTGAAAAATCTCCAAATAGGGTAAACTGGAATCACGTTGGTTGAAAGTGGGATAACTTCTGCATCATAACTCCTATGATATTGGTTCAAATTCAGGGTGATTATCCACTGATATATGAGTCCAAATCAAGATTCTTAGATCGTAGTTGGTTTAATTAAAATCAAGAAGAATTGCCAAATCTCCAAACAGGGTAAACCAGAATCACCTCGGTTAAAAGTGGGATAACTTCTTCATCATAACTCCTATGATATTGATTCAAATTCACGGTAATTATCCACTGATTTATGAGTCCAAATCAAATCAAATCAGGAATTAGTCTAAGTAATCCTCCAATGGCTCCATTCAGTTTTAATTAGAATCAAGAAGAATTTGCAAAATCTCCAAACAGGGTAAACTGGAATCACTTCGGTTAAAAGTGGGATAACTTCTTCATCATAACTCCTATGATATTGATTCAACTTCAGGGTGATCATACACTGATTTATAAGTCCAAATCAAGCTTCATTAATCGTGACTCATTCTGCGTTGATTAGAATCAAGAAGAAATTGCCAAATCTAAAAAGAGGGTAGACTCGAATCTCAAAACAAGGTAAACTGGAATCACTTGGGTTAAAAGTGGGATAACTTCTACATCATAACTCCTATGATATTGATTCAACTTCAGGGTGTTTATACACCAATTTATGAGTCAAAATCAAGCTTCTTACATCGTGATTCATTCTGGTTTTATTAGTATCAAGAAGAAATTGCCAAATCTAAAAACAGGGTAAACTGGAATCACTTGGGTTAAAAGTGGGATAACATCTTCATCATAACTCCTATGATATTGATTCAACTTTCGGGTGATTATACACCGATTTATGCTTCCAAATCAAGCTTCTTACTTCGTGATTTGTTCTGGTTTAATTAGAATCAAGAAGAAATTCAAAATATCTCCAAATAGGGTGAGCTGGAATCACGTCGGTTGAAAGTGAGATAACTTCTTCATCATAACTTCTATGATATTGGTTGAACTTCAGGGTGATTATACACTGATTTATGAGTCCAAATCAAACTTCTGACATCGTGATTCATTCTGGTTTGATTAAAATCAAGAAGAAATTGCAAAATCTACAAACATGGTAAACTAGAATCACGTCGGTTAAAAGTGGGATAACTTTTTTATCGTAACTCCTATGATATTGATTCAACTACATGGTGATTATCCGTTGATTTATATGTCCAAATCAAGCTTCTTAGATCGTGAATCATTTTGTTTTGATTAGAATCACGAAGAAATTGCAAAATCTCCAAACAGGATAAACTGGAATCACCTCGGTTAAAAGTTGGATAACTTCTTCATCATAACTCCTATGATACTGATTCAACTTCAGCGTGATTATACACTTATTTATGTGTCCAAATCAAGATTCTTAAATCGTGACTCATTCTGCTTTAATTAGAATCAAAAAAAAATTGCCAAATCTCAAAACAGGGTAAACTGGAATAAGTTTTGTTAAAAGTGGGATAACTTCTTCATCATAACTCCTATGATATTGATTTAAATTCAGGGTGATTATCCACAGATTTATGAGTCCAAATCGAGCTCCTTACATCGTGATTCAATCTGGTTTTATTAGAATCAAGAAGAAATTGCAAAATCTTCAAACAGTATAAACTAGAATCACCTCGGTTAAAAGTGGAATAACTTCTTCATCATAACTCCTATGATATTGATTCAACTTCAGGGTGATTATACACTGATATATGAGTCCAAAATCAAGCTTCTTAAATCGTGACTCATTCTGCTTTAATTAGAATCAACAAGAATTACCAAATCTCAAAACAGGGTAAACTGCAATCACTTAGGTTAAAAGAGGGATAACTTCTACATCGTAACTCCTATGATATTGATTCAACTTCAGGGTGATTATAAACTGATTTATGAGTCCAAATCAAGTTTCTTAAATCGTGACTCATTCTGCTTTGATTAGAATCAAAAATAAATTGAAAAATCTCTAAGTAGCGTAAACTGGAATCACTTCGGTTGAAAGTGAGATAACTTCTTCATCATAACTCCTATGATATTGGTTCAACTTCTGGGTGATTATCGAATGATTTAGGAGTTTAAATCAAGCTTTTTAGATCGTGTTTTATCCTGGTTTAATTAGAATAAAGAAGAATTGCCAAATATCCAAATAGAGTAAACCAGAATCACTTCGGTTAAAAGTGGAATAACTTCTTCATCATAAATCCTATGATATTGATTCAACTTCAGGGAGTCTGTACACTGATTTATGAGTCCAAATAAATCTTCTTAAATCGTGACTCATTCTGCTTTGATTAGAATCAAGATGAAATTGCCAAATCTCAAAACATGGTAAACTAGAATCACGTCGGTTAAAAGTGGGATAACTTCTTCATCATAACTCCTATGATATTGATTCAATTTCAGGGTGTTTATCCACTGATTTATGAGTCCAAATCAATCATCTTACATCGTGATTCATTCTGGTTTGATTAGAATCAAGAAGAAATTACAAAATCTACAAACAGGGTAAACTAGAATCACCTCGGTTAAAAGTGGGATAACTTCTTCATCATAACTCCTATGATATTGATTCAACTTCAGGGTGATTATCCACTGAATTATGAGTCCAAATCTAGCTTCTTGCATCGTGATTCACTATTGTTTGATTAGAATCAAGAGAAATTGCAAAATCTTCAAACAGGGTAAACTGGAATCACCTCGGTTAAAAGTGGGATAACTTCTTCATCATAACTCTTATGATATTGATTCCAATTCACGGTGATTATCCACTGATTTATGACTCCAAATCAAGCTTCTTAAGTCGTGACTTATTCTGATTTGATTAGAATCAAGAAGAAATTGCCAAATCTCAAAACTTGGTCAACTGGAATCACTGGGGTTAAAAGTGGGATAACTTCTACATCATAACTCCTATAATATTGATTCAACTTCTGCGTGATTATACACCGATTTATGCGTCCAAGTCAAGCTTCTTACATAGTGATTCAATCTGGTTTGATTAGAATCCAGAAGAAATTGCAAAATATCCAAACATGGTAAACTAAAATCACGTCGGTTAAAAGTGGGATAACTTCTTCATCATAACTCCTATGATATAGATTAAACTTCAGGGTGATTATCCACTGATTAATGAATCCAAATACAGCTTCTTATATCGTGATTCATACTGGTTTGATTAGAATCAAGAAGAAATTTCAAAATCTAGAAATAGGGTAAACTGGAATCACCTCGGTTAAAAGTGTGTAACTTCTTCATCGTAACTCTTATGGTATTGATTCAAATTCAAGGTGATTATCCACTGATTTATGAGTCCAAATCAAGCTTCTTACATCGTAGTTTATTCTGGTTTGATTAGAATCAACAAGAAATTGTAAAAACTTCAAACAGGGTAAACTGGAATCACGTCGGTTAAAAGTGGGATAACTTCTTCATCATTACTTCTATGATATTGGTTCAATTTCAGGGTGGTTATGGAATGATTTATGAGTTTAAACAGGCTTCTTAGATCATGGTTCATTCTGATTTAATTAGAATCAAGAAGAAATTGCCAAATCACCAAAACAGGGTAAACTGGAATCACTTCGGTTAAAAGTGGAATAACTTCTTCATCATAACTCCTATGATATTTATTAAACTTCAGGGTGATTATACACTGATTTATGAGTCCAAATCAAGCTTCTAAAATCATGAATCATTCTGGTTTGATTAGGATCAAGAAGAAATTGTCAAATCTCAAAACAGGGTAAACTGGAATCACTTGGGTTGAATGTGGGATAACTTCTTCATCATAACTCCTATGATATTGGTTCAACTTCAGGGTGATTATCGAATGATTTATGAGTTTAAACCAAACTTCTTAGATCGTGGTTCATTCTGGTTTTAATTAGAATTAAGAAGAATTGTCAAATCTCCAAACAAGGTAAACAAAAATCACTTCGGTTAAAAGTGGGATAACTTCTTCATCATAACTCCTATGATATTGATTCAACTTCAGGGTGATTATACACTGGTTTATGAGTTCAAATCAAAATTCTTACATCGTGATTCATTCTGGTTTGATTTGAATCAAGAAGAAATTGCAAAATCTACAAACAGGATAAACTGGAATCACCTCGGTTAAAAGTGGGATAACTTCTTCATCATAACTCTTATGATATTGATTCAAATTCAGGGTGATCATCCACTTACATTGTGATTCATTATGGTTTGATTAGAATCAAGAAGAAATTGCAAAATCTCCAAACAGGGTAAACTGGAATCACTTCGGTTAAAAGTGGGATAACTTCTTCATCATAACTCCTATGATATTGATTCAACTTCAGGGTGATTATACACTGATTTATGAGTCCAAATCAAGCTTCTTACATCGTGATTCAATCTGGTTTGATTAGAATCAAGAAAAAATTGCTAAATATCAAAACATGGTAAACTAAAATCTCGTCGGTTAAAAGTGAGATAACTTCTTCATCATAACTCCCATGATATTGATTAAACTTCAGGGTGATTATCCATTGATTAATGAGTCCAAATACAGCTTCTTATATCGTGATTCTTACTGGTTTGATTAGAATCAAGAAGAAATTGCAAAATCTAGAAACAGGGTAAACTAGAATCACCTCGGTTAAAAGTGGGTAACTTCTTCATCATATCTCTTCTGGTATTGATTCAAATTCAAGGTGATTATGCCCTGATTTATGAGTCCAAATCAAGCTTCTTACATCGTGATTCATTCTGGTTTGATTAGAATCAAGAAGAAATTTTAAAAACTCCATACAGAGTAAACTGGAATCACGTCGGTTAAAAGTGGGATAACTTGTTCATCATAACTCCTATGATATTGGTTAAATTTCAGGGTGGTTATCTAATGATTTATGAGTTTAAATCAAGCTTCTTAGATCGTGGTTCATTCTGCTTTAATTAGAATCAAGAAGAAATTGCCAAATCACCAAAACAGGGTAAACTGGAATCACTTCGGTTAAAAGTGGGATAACTTCTTCATCATAACTCCTACGATATTGATTCAACTTCAGGGTGATTATACACTGATTTATGAGTCCAAATCAATCTTATTACATCGTGATTAATTCAGGTTTTATTAGGATCAAGAAGAAATTGAAAAATCTCCTAATAGGGTAAACTGGAATCACGTCGGTTGAAAATGGGATAACTTCTTCATCATAACTCCTATGATATTGGTTCAACTTCAGGGTGATTATTGAATGATTTATGAGTTTAAATCAAGCTTCTTAAATCGTGGTTCATTCTGGTTTAATTAAAATCAAGAAGAATTGCCAAATCTCCAAACAGGGTAAACCAGAATCACTTCGGTTAAAAGTGGGATAACTTCTTCATCATAACTCTTATGATATTGATTCAAATTAAGGGTAATTATCCACTGATTTACGAGTTCAAATCAAACTTCTTACATCGTGATTCATTATGGTCTTATTAGAATCAAGAAGAAATTGCAAAATCTACAAACAGGATAAACTGGAATCACCTCGGTTAAAAGTGGGATAACTTCTTCATCATAACTCTTATTATATTGATTCAAATTAAGGGTGATCATCCACTTACATCGTGATTCATTCTGGTTTGATTAGAATCAAGAAGAAATTGCAAAATCTCCAAACAAGATAAACTGGAATCACTTCGGTTACAAGTGGGATAACTTCTTCATCATAACTCCTATGATATTTATTCAACTTCAAGGTGATTATACACTGATTTATGAGTCCAAATCAAGCTTATTACATCGTGATTCATTCAGGTTTTATTAAGATCAAGAAGAAATTGAAAAATCTCCAAAACAGGGTAAACTGGAATCACTTGGGTTGAATGTGGGATAATTTCTTCATTATAACTCCTACGATATTGGTTCAACTCCAGGGTGATTATCGAATGATTTATGAGTTTAACTGAAACTTCTTAGATCGTGGTTTATTCTGGTTTTAATTAGAATTCAGAAGAATTGCCAAATCTCCAAACAAGGTAAACAAGAATCACTTCGGTTAAAAGTGGGATAACTTCTTCATCATAACTCCTATGATATTGATTCAACTTCAGAGTGATTATACACTGATTTTTGAGTCCAAATCAAACTTCTTACATCGTGATTCTTTCTGGTTTGATTAGAATCAAGAAGAAATTGCAAAATCTACAAACATGATAAACTTGAATCACCTCGGTTAAAAGTGGGATAACTTCTTCATCATAACTCTTACGATATTGATTCAAATTCAGGGTGATTATCCACTGATTTATGAGTCCAAATCAAGCTTCTTAAATCCTGACTCATTCTACTTTGATTAGAATCAAGAAGAAATTGCAAAATCTCCAAACAAGATAAACTGGAATCACTTCGGTTAAAAGTGAGATAACTTCTTCATCATAACTCCTATGATATTGATTCAACTTCAGGGTGATTATGCACTGATTTATGAGTCCAAATCAAGCTTCTTACATCGTGATTCAATCTGGTTTGATTTGAATCAAGAAGATATTGCAAAATATCCAAACATGGTAAACTAAAATCACGTCGGTTAAAAGTGGGATAACTTCTTCATCATAACTCCTATGATATTGATTAAACTTCAGGGTGATTATCCACAGATTAATGAGTCCAAATACAGCTTCTTATATCGTGATTCATACTGGTTTGATTAGAATCAAGAAGAAATTGCAAAATCTAGAAACAGGGTAAACGGGAATCACCTCGGTTAAAAGTGGGTAACTTCTTCATCATAACTCTTATGGTATTGATTAAAATTCAAGGTGATTATCCACTGATTTATGATTCCAAATCAAGCTTCTTACATCGTTATTCATTATGGTTTGATTAGAATCAAGAAGAAATTGTAAAAACTCCAAACAGGGTAAACTGGAATCACGTACGTTGAAAGTGGGATAACTTCTTCATCATAGCTCCTATGATATTGGTTCAATTTCAGGGTGATTATCGAATGATTTATGAGTTTAAATCAAGCTTCTTAGATCGTGGTTCATTCTGCTTTAATTTCAATCGAGAAGAAATTGCCAAATCTCCAAACAGGATAAACCAGAATCACTTCGGTTAAAAGTGGGATAAGTTCTTCATCATAACTCCTATGATATTGATTCAACTTCATGGTGATTATCACTGATTTATGATTCCAAATAAGGCTTCTTACATCGTTATTCTTTCTGGTTTGATTAGAATCAAGAAGAAATTGCAAAATCTAGAAACAGTGTAAACTGGAATCACCTCGGTTAAAAGTGGGATAACTTCTTCATCATAACTCTTATGATATTGAATAAAATTCATGGTGATTATCCACTGATTTATGAGTCCAAATCAAGCTTCTTAAATCGTGACTCATTCTTCTTTATTTAGAATCAAGAAGAAATTGTAAAATCTCAAAACAGTGTAAACTGGAATCACATGGGTTAAAAGTGGGATAACTTTTTCATCATAACTCCTATGATATTGATTCAACTTCAGGGTGATTATCCACTGATTTATGAGTCCAAATCAAGCTTCTTACATCGTGATTCATATTGGTTTGATTAGAAACAAGAAGAAATTGCAAAATCTAGAAACATGGTAAACTGGAATCATCTCGGTTAAAAGTGGGATAACTTCTTCATCATAACTCTTATGATATTAAATAAAATTCAGGATGATTATCCACTGATTTATGAGTCCAAATTAAGCTTCTTAAATCGTGACGCATTCTTCTTTATTTAGAATCAAGAAGAAATTGCCAAATTTCAAAACAGGGTAAACTCGAATCACATGGGTTAAAATTGGGATAACTTCTTCATCATAACTCCTATGATATTTATTCAACTTCAGGGTGATTATCCACTGATTTATGAGTCCAAATCAAGCTTCTTACATCGTTATTCTTTCTGGTTTGATTAGAATCAAGAAGAAATTGCAAAATCTTCAAACAGGGTAAACTGGAATCACCTCAGCTAAAAGTGAGATAACTTCTTCATCATAACTCTGATGATATTGATTCAAATTCAGAGTGATTATCCACTGATTTATGAGTCCAAATCAAGCTTCTTAAGTCGTGACTCATTCTTCTTTGATTAGAATCAAGAAGAAATTACCAAATCTCAAAACATGGTCAACTGGAATCATTGGGGTTAAAAGTGGGATAACTTCTACATCATAACTCCTATGATATTGATTCAACTTCAGCGTGATTATACACCGATTTATGAGTCCAGATCAAGCTTCTTACATCGTGATTCATTATTGTTTTATTAGAATCAAGAAGAAATTGAAAAATCTCCATATAGGGTAAACTGGAATAACTTCGGTTGAAAGCGGGATAACATCTTCATCATAACTCCTATGATATTGATTCAACTTCAGGGTGATTATACACTGATTTATGAGCCCAAATCAATCCTCTTACATTGTGATTCATTCTGGTTTGATTAGGATCAAGAAGAAATTGAATAATCTCCAAATAGGGTAAACTGGAATCACGTCGGTTGAAAGTGGGATAACTTCTGCATCATAACTCCTATGATATTGGTTCAAATTCAGGGTGATTATCCACTGACATATGAGTCCAAATCAAGATTCTTAGAACGTAGTTCATTCTGGTTTAATTAGAATCAAGAATAATTGCCAAATCTCCAAACAGGGTAAACCAGAATCACCTCGGTTAAAAGTGGGATAACTTCTTCATCATAACTACTATGATATTGATTCAAATTCAGGGTGATTATCCACTGATTTATGAGTCCAAATCAAATCAAATCAAGATTAGTCTAAGTAATCCTCCAATGGCTCCATCTAGTTTTAATTAGAATCAAGAAGAAATTGGAAAATCTTCAAACAGGATAAACTGGAATCACTTCTGTTAAAAGTGGGATAACTTCTTCATCATAACTCCTATGATATTGATTCAACTTCAGGGTGATATGAGTCCAAATCAAGCTTCATTAATCGTGACTCATTCTGCTTTGATTAGAATCAAGAAGAAATTGCCAAATCTAAAAAGAGGGTAAACTCGAATCACTTAGGTTAAAAGTGGGATAACTTCTACATCAGAACTTCTGTGATATTGATTCAACTTCAGGGTGTTTATACACCGATTTATGAGTCAAAATCATGCTTCTTACATCGTGATTCATTCTGGTTTTATTAGAATCAAGAAGAAATTCGCAAATCTAAAAACATGGTAAACTGGAATCACTTGGGTTAAAAGTGAGATAACTTCTTCATCATAACTCCTATGATATTGATTCAACTTCAGGGTGATTATGCATTGATTTATGAGTCCAAATCAAGCTTCTTACATCGTGATTCAATCTGGTTTGATTTGAATCAAAAAGACATTGCAAAATATCCAAACATGGTAAACTAAAATCACGTCGGTTAAAAGTGGGATAACTTCTTCATCATAACTCCTATGATATTGATTAAACTTCAGGGTGATTATCCACTGATTAATGAGTCCAAATACAGCTTCTTATATCGTGATTCATACTGGTTTGATTAGAATCAAGAAGAATTGCAAAATCTAGAAACAGGGTAAACTAGAATCACCTCGGTTAAAAGTGGGTAACTTCTTCATCATAACTCTTATGGTATTGATTCAAATTCAAGGTGATTATCCACTAATTTATGATTCCAAATCAAGCTTCTTACATCGCTATTCATTCTGGTTTGATTAGAATCAAGAAGAAATTAAAAAAACTCCAAACAGGGTAAACTGGAATCACGTCGGTTGAAAGTGAGATAACTTCTTCATCATAGCTCCTATGATATTGGTTCAATTTCAGGGTGATTATCGTATGATTTATGAGTTTAAATCAAGCTTCTTAGATCGTGTTTCATTCTGCTTTAATTAGAATCAAGAAGAAATTGACAAATTTCCAAAAAGGATAAACCAGAATCACTTCGGTTAAAAGTGGGATAACTTCTTCATCATAACTCCTATGATATTGATTCAACTTCAGGGTGATTATCACTGATTTATGAGTCCAAATAAGGCTTCTTACATCGTTATTCTTTCTGTTTTGATTAGAATCAAGAAGAAATTGCTAAATCTACAAACAGTGTAAACTAGAATCACCTCGGTTAAAAGTGGGATAACCTCTTCATCATAACTCCTATGATATTGATTCAACTTCAGGGTGATTATCCACTGATTTATGAGTCCAAATCAAGATTCTTAGATCGTGGTTCATTCTGGTTTAATTAGAATCAAGAAGAATTGTCAAATCTCCAAACAGGGTAACTGGAATCACCTTGGCTAAAAGTGGGATAACTTCTTCATCATAACTCCTATGATATTGATTAAACTTCAGGGTGATTATCACTGATTTATGAGTCCAAATCAAGCTTCTTACATCGTTATTCTTTCTGGTTTGATTAGAATCAAGAAGAAATTACAAAATCTACAAACAGTGTAAACTGGAATCACCTCGGTTAAAAGTGGGATAACTTCTTCATCATAACTCTTATGATATTGAATAAAATTCAGGGTGATTATCACTGATTTATGAGTCCAAATCAAGATTCTTACATCGTTATTCTTTCTGGTTTGATTAGAATCAAGAAGAAATTACAAAATCTACAAACAGTGTAAACTGGAATCACCTCGGTTAAAAGTGGGATAACTTCTTCATCATAACTCTTATGATATTGAATAAAATTCAGGGTGATTATCCACTGATTTATGAGTCCAAATCAAGCTTCTTAAATCGTGACTCATTCTTCTTTATTTAGAATCAAGAAGAAATTGTCAAATCTCAAAACATGGTAAACTGGAATCACAT
This sequence comes from Moricandia moricandioides, assembly GCA_905132885.1. Taxonomy (NCBI): domain Eukaryota; kingdom Viridiplantae; phylum Streptophyta; class Magnoliopsida; order Brassicales; family Brassicaceae; genus Moricandia; species Moricandia moricandioides. The sequence continues at coordinate 89,854 of CAJHQQ010000057.1, forward strand.
GGGTTAAAAGTGGGATAACTTTTTCATCATAACTCCTATGATATTGATTCAACTTCAGGGTGATTATCCACTGATTTATGAGTCCAAATCAAGCTTCTTACATCATGATTTATACTGGTTTGATTAGAATCAAGAAGAAATTGCAAAATCTAGAAACATAGTAAACTGGAATCACCTCGGTTAAAAGTGGGATAACTTCTTCATCATAACTATTTTGATATTGAATAAAATTCAGGGTGATTATCCACTGATTTATGAGTCCAAATCAAGATTCTTAAATCGTGACTCATTCTTCTTTATTTAGAATCAAGAAGAAATTGTCAAATCTCAAAACAGGGTAAACTGGAATCACATGGGTTAAAAGTGAGATAACTTCTTCATCATAACTACTATGATATTTATTCAACTTCAGGGTGATTATCCACTGATTTATGAGTCCAAATCAAGCTTCTTACATCGTTATTCTCTCTGGTTTGATTACAATCAAGAAGAAATTGCAAAATCTTCAAACAGGGTAAACTGGAATCACCTCGGTTAAAAGTGGGATAACTTCTTCATCATAACTCTTATGATATTGATTCAAATTCAGGGTGATTATCCACTGATTTATGAGTCCAAATCAAGCTTCTTAAGTCGTGACTCATTCTGCTTTGATTAGAATCAAGAAGAAATTGCCAAATCTCAAAACATGGTCAACTGGAATCATTGGGGTTTAAACTGGGATAACTTTTACATCATAACTCCTATGATATTGATTCAACTTCAGCGTGATTATACACCGATTTATGAGTCAAAATCAAGCTTCTTACATCATGATTCTGTAACACCCGTCTCCTCCTCTCTAGAGAACGGCGTGTTACTACCGGTACGATATTGAATTAAAACATTTTATAAAAATATCAAATAAAATATTAAAATATTTAATAAAATAAAAGCAGGATAAATCATTTTTATATTTAGAAACTGAAATAAAATATACGCAAGATATATCATTTATTTTACATTTAATAACTAGAATAATTCATATCAAAAAGTCGTATAAAACCGAATGAAACCGATATGAAATACGACGATCCCAAAACACCAAACCGTCCAGATATCCGACCACTCGTCCTGCTCACCTGGAAGGGGAAGAAAGAGGGGTGAGCAACAAGGGAGTCACTCAGTGAGGTATGGAAAACTAAACCCGAAGTCCATGGACCAGGTCATAACACTCTGAATAAATATAATTTACTTTTAACACGTAACAAACACGGTACCTAAAGTACCCAAAGAACAAACAATGGTCCTAGCGAGATACACACCCGCTGCCCACTAACAGGCCAAAAACAACCACGCCGAATATGTGCTCGGTAACACATGCCCGAAGACGATTTATCGACCTACAGCCATGGCAACAACAGGTCGACTATACTGTGGCACAACATCTCACAAAAAACGCCGAATATGTGCTCGGTAACACACGCCCGAAGACAATTTATCGACCTACAGCTGTGGCAACAACAGGTCGACTATGTTGTGCCACAGCGTCTCACAAAACATACTGGTCACAAACCACCCTACAGAAGTACGTCTCCGTAGTCGACCACAACCTTTCACCTCAATTCTCAACAGATATTTATAATTATATATATATATATATATATATATATATATATATATATATATATATATATATATATATATATATATTTAATAACAATTATCAAAGAACAAGCAATGTTGAACCCTCTAACATCCTATATCCGGTTTAACAGAGAACCTAATAACTAAACAAGCAGACTCTAATAGACTCAACTTCACAAAGACGGAACATATTAGAAATAAATTATGTTTATTCAAAATCCTAAGCCGTGTACAAGAAGTTTGGGAATAGCCCTCACCTTAGCCAATATCGGAGATGGATTGAGAAACACTAAGGTATATATATGTCCCAACTATTATCCCTTTAAAATATTTCTTGTAATATTGATGACGTTGACTGAAACGCGGTCCATCAACTCTTCTTTGTCTTCTTTTTACGTCATGGACATGTAACTCCAAATCTATGTTGAAAGCAAATGCATTATGAATATGCAAGCCACGTTTAGGGCTATATACAATAATGTTGCTTGTTTCTCAAGAAACAAAGGAGAAGACACTATAACCTTCACGGCTTTAACTTGCGACGATGGATCATGAACACTGGTGACATGTACTGCATATCTGGTGGCTCACCATTGATGACGGTCAAGAACGGCACCGGAAATATCATGACGCGGTGGCTCCGCCTCATCTCCACATCTACGATTACTCTCGGTTGCGTTACATACCTTCGTGTAGAGCACCAACGATATGGCTTCCTGTAGAATGGCTACTCGGCTGGTGATGACGTCGGCGCTGGTGGTTGGTGTTTAACGTGCAGATCCGATTTAGATCGTGTCTCCTCCATGCCTTGGGTATGATCACAGCCATGGCGAGATTAGTTGGAGACTCTGACATGGCAAAGATCTAAGACTACACCTCCGGTGAGCATGACGACTTGGTAATATGCGGCGAGATGGTTCATGGTTGTGGCCGATGGTGAAACCGTCTAAACGAGAATAACATAACAATAGCACAAAGGAGGGACGAAGAGGAGCTGGTGAGGGATCAAAGAAGAAGGAGGCACGAGCTTGACGGCGGTTCTTCTTTGACGTACATCTTTTGTTTTTAATAGGTCAATGGAGAAGGAATTATATATATATATAGCTTGGTTAACCGAGTGGTTTGGTTTTAGACAAATTAAATGATCAACCAATTTAAATATCGGTTTAGTGAAAACCGGGTCGTTACAGATTCATTATGATTTTATTAGAATCAAGAAGAAATTAAAAAATCTCCAAATAGGATAAACTGGAATCACTTCGGTTGAAAGTGGGATAACATCTTCATCATAACTCCTATGATATTGATTCAACTTCAGGGTGATTATACACTGATTTATGAGTCCGAATCAATCCTCTTACATCGTGATTCATTCTGGTTTGATTAGGATCAAGAAGAAATTGAAAAATCTCCAAATAGGATAAACTAGAATCACGTCGGTTGAAAGTGGGATAACTTCTGCATCATAACTTCTATGATATTGGTTCAAATTCAGGGTGATTATCCACTGATATATGAGTCCAAATCAAGATTCTTAGATCATAGTTCATTCTGGTTTAATTAGAATCAAGAAGAATTGCCAAATCTCCAAACAGGGTAAACCAGAATCACCTCGGTTAAAAGTGGGATAACTTCTTCATCATAACTCCTATGATATTGATTCAAATTCAGGGTAATTATCCACTGATTTATGAGTTCAAATCAAATCAAATTAGGAATTAGTCAAAGTAATCCTCCAATGGCTCCATTCAGTTTTAATTAGAATCAAGAAGAATTTGCAAAATCTCCAAACAGGGTAAACTGGAATCACTTCGGTTAAAAGTGGGATAACTTCTTCATCATAACTCCTATGATATTGATTCAACTTCAGGGTGATCATACACTGATTTATGAGTCCAAATCTAGCTTCATTAATCGTGACTCATTCTGCTTTGATTAAAATCAAGAAGAAATTGCCAAATCTAAAACGAGGGTAGACTCGAATCACTTGGGTTAAAAGTGGGATAACTTCTACATCATAACTCCTATGATATTGATTCAACTTCAGGGTGTTTATACACCAATTTATGAGTCAAAATCAAGTTTCTTACATCGTGATTCATTCTGGTTTTATTAGTATCAAGAAGAAATTGTCAAATCTAAAAACAGGGTAAACTGGAATCACTTAGGTTAAAAGTGGGATAACATCTTCATCATAACTCCTATGATATTGATTCAACTTCCGGGTGATTATACACCGATTTACGCTTCCAAATCAAGCTTCTTACTTCGTGATTTGTTCTGGTTTTATTAGAATCAAGAAGAAATTGAAAATATCTCCAAATAGGGTGAATTGGAATCACGTCGGTTGAAAGTGAGATAACTTCTTCATCATAACTCCTATGATATTGGTTCAACTTCAGGGTGATTATACACTGATTTATGAGTCCAAATCAAGCTTCTTAAATCGTGACTCATTCTGCTTTAATTAGAATCAACAAGAAATTACCAAATCTCAAAACAGGGTAACCTGCAATCACTTAGGTTAAAAGTGGGATAACTTATACATCATAACTCCTATGATATTGATTCAACTTCAGGGTGATTATAAACTGATTTAAGAGTCCAAATCAAGTTTCTTAAATCGTGACTCATTCTGCTTTGATTAGAATCAAGAATAAATTGAAAAATCTCCAAGTAGCGTAAACTGGAATCACTTCGGTTGAAAGTGAGATAACTTCTTCATCATAACTCCTATGATATTGGTTCAACTTCAGGGTGATTATCGAATGATTTAGGAGTTTAAATAAAGCTTTTTAGATCGTTTTTTATCCTGGTTTAATTAGAATAAAGAAGAATTGCCAAATATCCAAATAGAATAAACCAGAATCACTTCGGTTAAAAGTGGAATAAATTCTTCATCATAAATCCTATAATATTGATTCAACTTCAGGGAGTCTGTACACTGATTTATGAGTCCAAATAAATCTTCTTAAATCGTGACTCATTCTGCTTTGATTAGAATCAAGAAGAAATTGCCAAATCTCAAAACATGGTAAACTAGAATCACGTCGGTTAAAAGTGGGATAACTTCTTCATCATAACTCCTATGATATTGATTCAACTTCAGGGTGTTTATCCACTGATTTAGGAGTCCAAATCAATCATCTTACATCGTGATTCATTCTGGTTTGATTAAAATCAAGAAGAAATTACAAAATCTACAAACAGGGTAAACTAGAATCACCTCGGTTAAAAGTGGGATAACTTCTTCATCATAACTCCTATGATATTGATTCAACTTCAGGGTGATTATCCACTGATTTATGAGTCCAAATCTAGCTTCTTGCATCGTGATTCACTCTTGTTTGATTAGAATCAAGAAGAAATTGCAAAATCTTCAAACAGGGTAAACTGGAATCACCTCGGTTAAAAGTGGGATAACATCTTCATCATAACTTTTATGACATTGATTCCAATTAAGGGTGATTATCCACTGATTTATGAGTCCAAATCAAGCTTCTTAAGTCGTGACTTATTCTGCTTTGATTAGAATCAAGAATAAATTGTCAAATCTCAAAACATGGTCAACTGGAATCACTGGGGTTAAAAGTGGGATAACTTCTACATCATAACTCCTATGATATTGATTCAACTTCAGCGTGATTATACACCGATTTATGCGTCCAAATAACGCTTCTTACATCGTGATTCATAATGGTTTTATTAGAATCAAGAAGAAATTGAAGAATCTCCAAATAGGGTAAACTGGAATCACTTCGGTTGAAAGTGGGATAACATCTTCATCATAACTCCTAAGATATTGATTCAACTTCAGGGTGATTATACACTGATTTATGAGTCCAAATCAATCCTCTTACATCGTGATTCATTCTGGTTTGATTAGGATCGAAAAGAAATTGAAAAATCTCCAAATAGGATAAACTGGAATCAAGTCGGTTGAAAGTGGGATAACTTCTGCATCATAACTCCTATGATATTGGTTCAAATTCAGGGTGATTATCCACTGATATATGAGTCCAAATCAAGATTCTTAGATCGTAGTTCATTTTGGTTAAATTAGAATCAAGAAGAATTGTCAAATCTCCAAACAGGGTAAACCAGAATCACCTCGGTTAAAAGTGGGATAATTTCTTTATCATAACTCCTATGATATTGATTCAAATTCAGGGTGATTATCCACTGATTTATGAGTCCAAATCAAATAAAATCAAGAATTAGTCTAATTAATCCTCCAATGGCTCCATTCAGTTTTAATTAGAATCAAAAAAAATTGCAAAATCTCCAAACAGGATAAACTGGAATCACTTCGGTTAAAAGTGGGATAACTTCTTCATCACAACTCCTATTATATTGATTCAACTTTAGGGTGATTATACACTGATTTATGAGTCCAAATCAATCTTCATTAATCGTGACTCATTCTGCTTTGATTAGAATCAAGAAGAAATTGCCAAATCTAAAAAGAGGGTAAACTCGAATCACTTGGGTTAAAAGTGGGATAACTTCTACATCATAACTCCTATGATATTGATTCAACATCAGAGTGTTTATACACCGATTTATGAGTCAAAATCAAGCTTCTTACATCGTGATTGATTCTGGTTTTTTTAGAATCAAGAAGAAATTGCCAAATCTCAAAACATGGTAAGCTGGAAACACTTGGGCTAAAAGTGGGATAACTTCTACATCATAACTCCTATGATATTGATTCAACTTCCGGGTGATTATACACCAATTTATGCTTCCAAATCAAGCTTCTTACATCGTGATTTGTTCTGGTTTTATTAGCATCAAGAAGAAATTGAAAATATCTCCAAATAGGATGAACTGGAATCACGTCGGTTGAAAGTGAGATAACTTCTTCATCATAACTCCTATGATATTGGTTCAACTTCAGGGTGATTATACACTGATTTATGAGTCCAAATCAAGCTTCTTACATCTTTATTCATTCTGGTTTGATTAGAATCAAAAAGAAATTGCGAAATCTACAAACATGGTAAACTAGAATCACATCGGTTAAAAGTGGGAAAACTTTTTCATCATAACTCCTATGATATTGATTCAACTACATGGTGATTATCCATTGATTTATGAGTCCAAATCAAGCTTCTTAGATCGTGAATCATTCTGGTTTGATTAGAATCAAGAAGAAATTGCAAAATCTCCAAACAGGATAAAGTGGAATAACCTCGGTTAAAAGCTGGATAACTTCTTCATCATAACTCCTATGATACTGATTCAACTTCAGGGTGATTATACACTTATTTATGAGTCCAAATCAAGCTTCTTAAATCGTGACTCATTCTGCTTTAATTAGAATCAAAAAAATTTGACAAATCTCAAAACAGGGTAAACTGGAATAAGTTTTGTTAAAAGTGGGATAACTTCTTCATCATAACTCCTATGATATTTATTTAAATTCAGGGTGATTATCTACTGATTTATGAGTCCAAATCAAGCTTATTACATCGTGATTCATTCTGGTTTTATTAGAATCAAGAAGAAATTGCAAAATCTCCAAACAGTATAAACTAGAATCACCTCGGTTAAAAGTGGAATAAGTTCTTCATCATAACTCCTATGATATTGATTCAACTTCAGGGTGATTATACACTGATGTATGAGTCCAAATCAAGCTTGTTAAATCGTGACTTATTCTGCTTTGATTAGAATTAACAAGAAATTACCAAATCTCAAAACAGGGTAAACTACAATCACTTAGGTTAAAAGTGGGATAACTTCTACATCATAACTCTTGTGATATTGATTCAACTTCAGGGTGATTATAAACTGATTTATGAGTCCAAATCAAGCTTCTTAATCGTGAATCATTCTGGTTTGATTAGAATCAAGAAGAAATTGCAAAATCTCCAAACAAGATAAACTGGAATCACTTCGGTTACAAGTGGGATAACTTCTTCATCATAACTCCTATGATATTTATTCAACTTCAAGGTGATTATACACTGATTTATGAGTCCAAATCAAGCTTATTACATCGTGATTCATTCAGGTTTTATTAAGATCAAGAAGAAATTGAAAAATCTCCAAAACAGGGTAAACTGGAATCACTTGGGTTGAATGTGGGATAATTTCTTCATTATAACTCCTACGATATTGGTTCAACTCCAGGGTGATTATCGAATGATTTATGAGTTTAACTGAAACTTCTTAGATCGTGGTTTATTCTGGTTTTAATTAGAATTCAGAAGAATTGCCAAATCTCCAAACAAGGTAAACAAGAATCACTTCGGTTAAAAGTGGGATAACTTCTTCATCTTAACTCCTATGACATTGATTCAACTTCAGGGTGATTATACACTGATTTTTGAGTCCAAATCAAACCTCTTACATCGTGATTCTTTCTGGTTTGATTAGAATCAAGAAGAAATTACAAAATCTACAAACAGGGTAAACTGAAATCACCTCGGTTAAAACTGGGATAACTTCTTCATCATAACTCCTATGATATTGATTCAACTTCAGGGTGATTATCCACTGATTTATGAGTCCAAATCTAGCTTCAAGCATCGTAATTCACTCTTGTTTGCTTAGAATCAAGAAGAAATTGAAAAATCTCCAAACATGGTAAACTAGAATCACTTCGGTTAAAAGTGGGATAACTTCTTCATCATAACTCTTATGAAATTGATTCAACTTCAGGGTGATTATCCACATATTTATGAGTCCAAATCAATCTTCTTACATCGTGATTCATTCTGTTTTAATTAGAATCAAGAAGAATTTGCAAAATCTCCAAACAGGACAAACTGGAATCAGTTAGGTTAAAAGTGGGATAAATTCTTCATCATAACACCTATGATATTGATTCAACTTTAGGGTGATTATACACTGATTTATGAGTCCAAATCAAGCTTCATAAATCATGACTCATTATGTTTTGATTAGAATCAAGAAGAAATTGCAAAACCTCCAAAGAGGGTAAACTGGAATCACTTGGGTTAAATGTGAGATAACTTCTACATCATAACTCCTATGATATTGATTCAACTTCCGGGTGATTATACACCGATTTATGAATTCAAATCAAGCTTCTTACATCCTGATTTGTTCTGGTTTTATTAGAATCAAGAAGAAATTGAAAATATCTCCAAATAGGGTGAACTGGAATCATGTCGGTTGAAAGTCAGATAACTTCTTCATCATAACTCTTATAATATTGATTCCAATTCAGGGTGATTATCCACTGATTTATGAGTCTAAATCAAGCTTCTTAAGTCATGACTCATTCTGCTTTGATTAGAATCAAGAAGAAATTGCTAAATCTGAAAACATGGTCAACTGGAATCACTGGGGTTAAAAGTGGGATAACTTCTACATCATAACTCCTATGATATTGATTCAACTTCAGCGTGATTATACACCGATTTATGAGTCCAAATCAAGCTTCTTACATCGTGATTAATTATGGTTTTATTAAAATCAAGAAGAAATTGAAAAATCTCCAAATAAGGTAAACTGGAATCACTTCGGTTGAAAGTGGGATAACATCTTCATCATAACACCTAAGATATTGATTCAACTTCAGGGTGATTATACACTGATTTATGAGTCCAAATCAATCCTCTTATATCGTGATTCATTCTGGTTTGATTAGGATCAAGAAGAAATTGAAAAATCTCCAAATAAGGTAAACTGGAATCACGTCGATTGAAAGTGGGATAACTTCTGCATCGTAACTCCTATGATATTGGTTCAAATTCAGGGTGATTATCCACTGATATATGAGTCCAAATCAAGATTCTTAGATCGTAGTTCATTCTGCTTTGATTAGAATCAAGAAGAAATTCCAAAATCTCAAAACAAGGTCAACTGGAATCACTAGGGTTAAAAGTGGGATAACTTCTACATCATAACTCCTATGATATTGACTCAACTTCAGCGTGATTATACACCGATTTATGAGTCCAAATCAAGCTTCTTAAATCGTGATTCATTATGGTTTTATTAGAATCAAGAAGAAATTGAAAAATCTCCAAATAGGGTAAACTGGAATCACTTCGGTTGAAAGTGGGATAACATCTTCATCATAACTTCTAAGATATTGATTCAAGTTCAGGGTGATTATACACTGATTTATGAGTCCAAATCAATCCTCTTACATCGTGATTCATTCTGGTTTGATTAGGATCAAGAAGAAATTGAAAAATCTCCAAATAGGGTAAACCAGAATCACCTCGGTTAAAAGTGGGATAACTTCTTCATCATAACTCCTATGATATTGATTCAAATTCAGGGTGATTATCCACTGAGTTATGAGTCCAAATCAAATCAAATCAAGAATTAGTCTAAGTAATCCTCCAATGGCTCCATTCAGTTTTAATTAGAATCAAGAAGAAATTGCAAAATCTCCAAACAGGGTAAACTGGAATCACTTCGGTTAAAAGTGGGATAACTTCTTCATCATAACTCCTATGATATTGATTCAACTTCAGGGTGATTATACACTGATTTATTAGTCCAAATCAAGCTTCATTAATCGTGACTCATTCTGCTTTGATTAGAATCAAGAAGAAATTGCCAAATCTAAAAAGAGGGTAAACTTGAATCACTTTGGTTAAAATTGGGATAACTTCTACATCATAACTCCTATGATATTGATTCAACTTCAGGGTGTTTATACACCGATTTATGAGTCAAAATCAAGCTTCTTACATCGTGATTCATTCTGGTTTTATTAGAATCAAGAAGAAATTGCCAAATCTCTAAACATGGTAAATTGGAATCACTTGGGTTAAAAGTGGAATAACTTCTACATCATAACTCCTATGATATTGATTCAACTTCCGGGTGATTATACACTGATTTATGCTTCCAAATCAAGCTTCTTACATCGTGATTTTTTCTGGTTTTATTAGAATCAAGAAGAAATTGAAAATATCTCCAACTAGGGTGAACTGGAATCACGTCGGTTGAAATTGAGATAACTTCTTCATCATAACTCCTATGATATTGGTTCAACTTCAGGGTGATTATACACTGATTTATGAGTCCAAATCAAGCTTCTTACATCGTGATTCATTCTGGTTTGATTAGAATCAAGAATAAATTGCAAAATCTACAAACATGGTAAACTAGAATCACATCGGTTAAAAGTGGGATAACTTTTTCATTATAACTCATGTGATATTGATTCAACTACATGGTGATTATCCATTGATTTATGAGTCCAAATCAAGCTTCTTAGATCGTGAATCATTCTGGTTTGATTAGAATCAAGAAGAAATTGCAAAATCTCCAAACAGGATAAACTGGAATCACCTCGGTTAAAAGCTGGATAACTTCTTCATCATAACTCCTATGATACTGATTCAACTTCAGGGTGATTATACACTTATTTTTGAGTCCAAATCAAGCTTCTTAAATCGTGACTCATTCTGCTTTAATTAGAATCAAAAACAAATTGCCAAATCTCAAAACAGGGTAAACTGGAATAAGTTTTGTTAAAAGTGGGATAACTTCTTCATCATAACTCCTATGATACTGATTTAAATTCAGGGTGATTATCTACTGATTTATGTGTCCAAATCAAGCTTCTTACATCGTGATTCATTCTGGTTTTATTAGAATCAAGAAGAAATTGCAAAATCTCCAAACAGTATAAACTAGAATCACCTCGGTTAAAAGTGGAATAACTTCTTCATCATAACTCCTATGATATTGATTCAACTTCAGGGTGATTATACACTGATGTATGAGTTTAAATCAAGCTTCTTAAATCGTGACTTATTCTGCTTTGATTAGAATCAACAAGAAATTACCAAATCCCAAAACAGGGTAAACTACAATCACTTAGGTTAAAAGTGGGATAACTTCTACATCATAACTCCTGTGATATTGATTCAACTTCAGGGTGATTATAAACTGATTTATGAGTCCAAATCAAGCTTCTTAATCGTGAATCATTCTGGTTTGATTAGAATCAAGAAGAAATTGCAAAATCTCCAAACATGATAAACTGGAATCACCTCGGTTAAAAGTTGGATAACTTCTTCATCATAACTCCTATGATACTGATTCAACTTCAGGGTGATTATACACTTATTTATGAGTCCAAATCAAGCTTCTTAAATCATGACTCATTCTGCTTTAATTAGAATCAAAAACAAATTGCCAAATCTCAAAACAGGGTAAACTAGAATAAGTTTTGTTAAAAGTTGGATAACTTCATCATCATAACTTCTTCATCATAACTCCTATGATATTGATTTAAATTCAGGGTGATTATCCACTAATTTATGAGTCCAAATCAAGCTTCTTACATCGTGATTCATTCTGGTTTTATTAGAATCAAGACGAAATTGCAAAATCTCCAAACAGTATAAACTAGAATCACCTCGGTTAAAAGTGGAATAACTTCTTCATCATAACTCCTGTGATATTGATTCAACTTCAGGGTGATTATACACTGATTTATGAGTCCAAATCAAGCTTCTTAAATCGTGACTTATTCTGCTTTGATTAGAAGCAACAAGAAATTACCAAATCTCAAAACAGGGTAAATTACAATCACTTAGGTTAAAAGTGGGATAACTTCTACATCATAACTCATATGATATTGATTCAACTTCAGGGTGATTATAAACTGATTTATGAGTCCAAATCAAGCTTCTTAAATCGTGACTCATTCTGCTTTGATTAGAATCAAGAAGAAATTGAAAAATCTCCAAGTAGCGTAAACTGGAATCACTTCGGTTGAAAGTGAGATAACTTCTTCATCATAACTCCTATGATGTTGGTTCAACTTCAGGGTGATTATCGAATGATTTAGGAGTTTAAATCAAGCTTTTTAGATCGTGTTTTATCCTGGTTTAATTAGAATAAAGAAGAGATGCCAAATATCCAAATAGAGTAAACCAGAATCACTTCTGTTAAAAGTGGAATAACTTTTTCATCATAAATCCTATTATATTGATTCAACTTCAGGGAGACTGTACACTGATTTATGAGTCCAAATAAAACTTCTTAAATCGTGACTCATTCTGCTTTGATTAGAATCAAGAAGAAATTGCCAAATCTCAAAACATGGTAAACTAGAATCACGTCGGTTAAAAGTGGGATAACTTCTTCATCATAACTCCTATGATATTGATTCAACTTCAGGGTGTTTATCCACTGATTTATGAGTCCAAATCAAACTTCTTACATCGTGATTCATTCTGGTTTGATTAAAATCAAGAAGAAATTACAAAATCTACAAACAGGGTAAACTGGAATCACCTCGGTTAAAAGTGGGATATCTTCTTCATCATAACTCCTATTATATTGATTGAACTTCAGGGTGATTATCCACTGATTTTTGAGTCCAAATCTATCTTCTTGCATCGTGATTCACTCTTATTTGATTAGAATCAAGAAGAAATTGCAAAATCTCCAAACATGGTAAACTAGAATCACCTCGGTTATAAGTGGGATAACTCTTTCATCATAACTCCTATGATGTTGATTCAACTTCATGGTGATTATCCACTGATTTATGAGTCCAAATCAATCTTCTTACATCTTGATTCAATATGGTTTGATTAGAATCAAGAAGAAATTTAAAAATCTCCAAACATGGTAAACTAGAATCACTTCGGTTAAAAGTGGGATAACTTCTTCATGATAACTCCTATGATATTGATTCAACTTCTGAGTGACTATAGACTGATTTATGATTTTAAATCAGGCTTCTTAAATCGTGACTCATTTTTCTTTGATTAGAATCAAGAAGAAATTACCAAATCTCAAAACAGGGTAAACTGGACTCATTTCGGTTAAAAATTGGATAACTTCTTCATCATAACTTCTATGATATTGATTCAACTTCGGGGTGATTATACACTGATTTATGAGGCAAAATCAGGCTTCATAAAGCATGACTCATTCTGCTTTGATTAGAATCAAGAAGAAATTGTCAAATCTCAAAACAGGGTAAACTTGAATCATGTCGGTTAAAAGTGGGATAACTTCTTCATCATAACTCTGATGATATTGATTCAAATTCAGGGTGATTATCCACTGATTTATGAGTCCAAATCAAGCTTCTTACATCGTGATTCTTTCTGGTTTGATTAGAATCAAGAAGAAATTACAAAATCTACAAATAGGGTAAACTGGAATAACCTCGGTTAAAAGTGGGATAACTCTTTCATCATAACTCCTATGATATTGATTCAACTTCAGGGTGATTATCCACTGATTTATGAGTCCAAATCAAGCTTCTTACATCGTGATTCATTCTGGTTTGATTAGAATCAAGAAGAAATTGCCAAATCTCAAAACATGGTAAACTAGAATCACGTCGGTTAAAAGTGGGATAACTTCTTCATCATAACTCCTATGATATTGATTCAACTTCAGGGTGATTATACACTGATGTATGAGTCCAAATCAAGCTTCTTAAATCGTGACTTATTCTGCTTTGATTAGAAGCAACAAGAAATTACCAAATCTCAAAACAGGGTAAACTACAATCACTTAGGTTAAAAGTGGGATAACTTCTACATCATAACTCTTGTGATATTGATTCAACTTCAGGGTGACTATAAACTGATTTATGAGTCCAAATCAAGCTTCTTAAATCGTGACTCATTCTGCTTTGATTAGAATCAAGAAGAAATTGAAAAATCTCCAAGTAGCGTAAACTGGAATCACTTCGGTTGAAAGTGAGATTAATTCTTCATCATAACTCCTATGATATAGGTTCAACTTCAGGGTGATTATCGAATGATTTAGTAGTTTAAATCAAGCTTTTTAAATAGTGTTTTATCCTGGTTTAATTAGAATAAAGAAGAATTGCCAAATATCCAAATAGAGTAAACCAGAATCACTTCGGTTAAAAGTGGAATAACTTCTTCATCATAAATCCTATGATATTGATTCAACTTCAGGGAGACTGTACACTGATTTATGAGTCCAAATAAATCTTCTTAAATCGTGACTCATTCTGGTTTGATTAGAATCAAGAAGAAATTGCCAAATCTCAAAACATGGTAAACTAGAATCACGTCGGTTAAAAGTGGGATAACTTCTTCATCATAACTCCTATGATATTGATTCAACTTCATGGTGTTTATCCACTGATTTATGAGTCCAAAACAATCTTCTTACATCGTGATTCATTCTGGTTTGATTAGAATCAAGAAGAAATTACAAAATCTACAAACAGGGTAAACTGAAATCACCTCGGTTAAAACTGGGATAACTTCTTCATCATAACTCCTATGATATTGATTCAACTTCAGGGTGATTTTCCACTGATTTATGAGTCCAAATCTAGCTTCAAGCATCGTAATTCACTCTTGTTTGCTTAGAATCAAGAAGAAATTGAAAAATCTCCAAACATGGTAAACTAGAATCACTTCGGTTAAAAGTGGGATAACTTCTTCATCATAACTCTTATGAAATTGATTCAACTTCAGGGTGATTATCCACATATTTATGAGTCCAAATCAATCTTCTTACATCGTGATTCATTCTGTTTTAATTAGAATCAAGAAGAATTTGCAAAATCTCCAAATAGGACAAACTGGAATCAGTTCGGTTAAAAGTGGGATAACTTCTTCATCATAACACCTATGATATTGATTCAACTTTAGGGTGATTATACACTGATTTATGAGTCCAAATCAAGCTTCATAAATCATGACTCATTCTGTTTTGATTAGAATCAAGAAGAAATTGCAAAACCTTCAAAGAGGGTAAACTGGAATCACTTGGGTTAAATGTGAGATAACTTCTACATCATAACTCCTATGATATTGATTCAACTTCCGGGTGATTATACACCGATTTATGAATTCAAATCAAGCTTCTTACATCCTGATTTGTTCTGGTTTTATTAGAATCAAGAAGATATTGAAAATATCTCCAAATAGGGTGAACTGGAATCATGTCGGTTGAAAGTCAGATGACTTCTTCATCATAACTCTTATAATATTGATTCCAATTCAGGGTGATTATCCACTGATTTATGAGTCTAAATCAAGCTTCTTAAGTCATGACTCATTCTGCTTTGATTAGAATCAAGAAGAAATTGCTAAATCTGAAAACATGGTCAACTGGAATCACTGGGGTTAAAAGTGGGATAACTTCTACATCATAACTCCTATGATATTGATTCAACTTCAGCGTGATTATACACCGATTTATGAGTCCAAATCAAGCTTCTTAAATCGTGATTCATTATGGTTTTATTAGAATCAAGAAGAAATTGAAAAATCTCCAAATAGGGTAAACTGGAATCACTTCGGTTGAAAGTGGGATAACATCTTCATCATAACTTCTAAGATATTGATTCAAGTTCAGGGTGATTATACACTGATTTATGAGTCCAAATCAATCCTCTTACATCGTGATTCATTCTGGTTTGATTAGGATCAAGAAGAAATTGAAAAATCTCCAAATAGGGTAAACCAGAATCACCTCGGTTAAAAGTGGGATAACTTCTTCATCATAACTCCTATGATATTGATTCAAATTCAGGGTGATTATCCACTTATTTATGAGTCCAAATCAAATCAAATCAAGAATTAGTCTAAGTAATCCTCCAATGGCTCCATTCAGTTTTAATTAGAATCAAGAAGAAATTGCAAAATCTCCAAACAGGGTAAACTGGAATCACTTCGGTTAAAAGTGGGATAACTTCTTCATCATAACTCCTATGATATTGATTCAACTTCAGGGTGATTATACACTGATTTATTAGTCCAAATCAAGCTTCATTAATCGTGACTCATTCTGCTTTGATTAGAATCAAGAAGAAATTGCCAAATCTAAAAAGAGGGTAAACTTGAATCACTTTGGTTAAAATTGGGATAACTTCTACATCATAACTCCTATGATATTGATTCAACTTCAGGGTGTTTATACACCGATTTATGAGTCAAAATCAAGCTTCTTACATCGTGATTCATTATGGTTTTATTAGAATCAAGAAGAAATTGCCAAATCTCTAAACATGGTAAATTGGAATCACTTGGGTTAAAAGTGGAATAACTTCTACATCATAACTCCTATGATATTGATTTAACTTCCGGGTGATTATACACTTATTTATGCTTCCAAATCAAGCTTCTTACATCGTGATTTTTTCTGGTTTTATTAGAATCAAGAAGAAATTGAAAATATCTCCAACTAGGGTGAACTGGAATCACGTCGGTTGAAATTGAGATAACTTCTTCATCATAACTCCTATGATATTGGTTCAACTTCAGGGTGACTATACACTGATTTATGAGCCCAAATCAAGCTTCTTACATCGTGATTCATTCTGGTTTGATTAGAATCAAGAATAAATTGCAAAATCTACAAACATGGTAAACTAGAATCACATCGGTTAAAAGTGGGATAACTTTTTCATTATAACTCCTGTGATATTGATTCAACTACATGGTGATTATCCATTGATTTATGAGTCCAAATCAAGCTTCTTAGATCGTGAATCATTCTGGTTTGATTAGAATCAAGAAGAAATTGAAAAATCTCCAAACAGGATAAACTGGAATCACCTCGGTTAAAAGCTGGATAACTTCTTCATCATAACTCCTATGATACTGATTCAACTTCAGGGTGATTATACACTTATTTGTGAGTCCAAATCAAGCTTCTTAAATCGTGACTCATTCTGCTTTAATTAGAATCAAAAACAAATTGCCAAATCTCAAAACAGGGTAAACTGGAATAAGTTTTGTTAAAAGTGGGATAACTTCTTCATCATAACTCCTATGATACTGATTTAAATTCAGGGTGATTATCTACTGATTTATGAGTCCAAATCAAGCTTCTTACATCGTGATTCATTCTGGTTTTATTAGAATCAAGAAGAAATTGCAAAATCTCCAAACAGTATAAACTAGAATCACCTCGGTTAAAAGTGGAATAACTTCTTCATCATAACTCCTATGATATTAATTCAACTTCAGGGTGATTATACACTGATGTATGAGTTTAAATCAAGCTTCTTAAATCGTGACTTATTCTGCTTTGATTAGAATCAACAAGAAATTACCAAATCTCAAAACATGGTAAACTACAATCACTTAGGTTAAAAGTGGGATAACTTCTACATCATAACTCCTGTGATATTGATTCAACTTCAGGGTGATTATAAACTGATTTATGAGTCCAAATCAAGCTTCTTAATCGTGAATCATTCTGGTTTGATTAGAATCAAGAAGAAATTGCAAAATCTCCAAACATGATAAACTGGAATCACCTCGGTTAAAAGTTGGATAACTTCTTCATCATAACTCCTATGATACTGATTCAACTTCAGGGTGATTATACACTTATTTATGAGTCCAAATCAAGCTTCTTAAATCGTGACTCATTCTGCTTTAATTAGAATCAAAAACAAATTGCCAAATCTCAAAATAGGGTAAACTAGAATAAGTTTTGTTAAAAGTGGGATAACTTCTTCATCATAACTTCTTCATCATAACTCCTATGATATTGATTTAAATTCAGGGTGATTATCCACTAATTTATGAGTCCAAATCAAGCTTCTTACATCGTGATTCATTCTGGTTTTATTAGAATCAAGACGAAATTGCAAAATCTCCAAACAGTATAAACTAGAATCACCTCGGTTAAAAGTGGAATAACTTCTTCATCATAACTCCTGTGATATTGATTCAACTTCAGGGTGATTATACACTGATTTATGAGTCCAAATCAAGATTCTTAAATCTTGACTCATTCTGCTTTGATTATAATCAAGAAGAAATTACCAAATCTCAAAACATGGTAAACTGGAATCACTTAGGTTAAAAGTGGGATAACTTCGTCATCATAACTCCTATGATATTGATTCAACTTCAGGTGATTCTCCACTGATTTATGAGTCCAAATCAAGCTTCTCACATCGTGATTCATTCTGGTTTGATTAGAATCAAGAAAAATTGCAAAATCTCCAAACAGGATAAATTGGAATCACTTCTGTTAAAAGTGGGATAACTTTGTCATCATAACTCCTATGATATTGATTCAACTTGAGGGTGGTTATCCACTGATTTATGAGTCCAAATCAAGCTTCTTACATCGTGATTCATTCTGGTTTGATTAGAATCAAGAAGAAATTGCCAAATCTCAAAACATGGTAAACTAGAATCACGTCGGTTAAAAGTGGGATAACTTCTTCATCATAACTCCTATGATATTGATTCAACTTCAGGGTGTTTATCCACTGATTTATGAGTCCAAATCAAACTTCTTACATCGTGATTCATTCTGGTTTGATTAAAATCAAGAAGAAATTACAAAATCTACAAACAGGGTAAACTGGAATCACCTCGGTTAAAATTGGGATATCTTCTTCATCATAACTCCTATTATATTGATTGAACTTCAGGGTGATTATCCACTGATTTTTGAGTCCAAATCTATCTTCTTGCATCGTGATTCACTCTTATTTGATTAGAATAAAGAAGAAATTGCAAAATCTCCAAACATGGTAAACTAGAATCCCTTCGGTTAAAAGTGGGATAACTTCTTCATCTTAACTCTTATGATATTGATTCAACTTCAGGGCGATTATCCACTGATTTATGAGTCCAAATCAAGTTTCTTACATCGTGATTCATTATGTTTTAATTAGAATCAAGAAGAAATTGCAAAATCTCCAAACAGGGTAAACTACAATCACTTAGGTTAAAAGTGCGATAACTTCTACATCATAACTCATATGATATTGATTCAACTTCAGGGTGATTATAAACTGATTTATGAGTCCACATCAAGCTTCTTAAATCGTGACTCATTCTGCTTTGATTAGAATCAAGAAGAAATTGCCAAATCTCAAAACATGGTAAACTAGAATCACGTCGGTTAAAAGTGGGATAACTTCTTCATCATAACTCCTATGATATTGATTCAACTTCAGGGTGATTATCCACTGATTTATGAGTCCAAATCTAGCTTCAAGCATCGTAATTCACTCTTGTTTGCTTAGAATCAAGAAGAAATTGAAAAATCTCCAAACATGGTAAACTAGAATCACTTCGGTTAAAAGTGGGATAACTTCTTCATCTTAACTCTTATGATATTGATTCAACTTCAGGGCGATTATCCACTGATTTATGAGTCCAAATCAAGTTTCTTACATCGTGATTCATTATGTTTTAATTAGAATCAAGAAGAAATTGCAAAATCTCCAAACAGGGCAAACTGGAATCAGTTCGGTTAAAAGTGGGAGAACTTCTTCATCATAACTCCTATGATATTGATTCAACTTTAGGGTGATTATACACCGATTTATGAGTCCAAATCAACCTTATTACATCGTGATTCATTCTGGTTTAATTAGAATCTAGAAGAATTGCCAAATCTCCAAATCTTCATCATAACTCCTATGATATTGATTCAATATCAGGGTGACTATACACTGATTTATGAGTCCAAATCAATCTTCTCAAATCGTGACTCATTCTGCTTTGATTAGAATCAAGAAGAAATTACAAAATCTACAAACAGGGTAAACTAGAATCACCTCGGTTATAAGTTGGATAACTCTTTCATCATAACTCCTATGATATTGATTCACCTTCATGGTGATTATCCACTGATTTATGAGTCCAAATCAATCTTCTTACATCTTGATTCAATATGGTTTGATTAGAATCAAGAAGAAATTTCAAAATCTCCAAACATGGTAAACTAGAATCACTTCGGTTAAAAGTGGGATAACTTCTTCATCATAACTCCTATGATATTGATTCAACTTCTGGGTGACTATACACTGATTTATGATTCTAAATCAAGCTTCATAAATCGTGACTCATTTTTCTTTGATTAGAATCAAGAAGAAATTACCAAATCTCAAAACAGGGTAAACTGGACTCATTTCGGTTAAAAATTGGATAACTTCTTCATCATAACTTCTATGATATTGATTCAACTTCGGGGTGATTATACACTGATTTATGAGGCAAAATCAGGCTTCATAAAGCATGACTCATTCTGCTTTGATTAGAATCAAGAAGAAATTGTCAAATCTCAAAACAGGGTAAACTGGAATCACTTGGGTTAAAAGTGGGATAACTTCTACATCATAACTCCTATGATATTGATTCAACTTCAGGTTTATTATACACCGATTTATGATTCCAAATCAATCTTCTTACATCGTGATTCATTATGATTTTATTAGAATCAAGAATAAATTGAAAATCTCCGAATATGGTGAAATGGAATGATTTATGAGTTAAAATCAAGCTTTTTAGATCGTGGTTCATTCTGGTTTAAATAGAATCAAGAAGAATTGCTAAATCTCCAAATATGGTAAACAAGAATCACTTCAGTTAAAAGTGGAATAACTTCTTCATCATAACTCCTATGATATTGAGTCAACTTCAGGGTGACAATACACTGATTTATGAGTCCAAATCAATCTTCTTAAATCGTAACTCATTTTGCTTTGATTAGAATCAAGAAGAAATTGTCAAATCTCAAAACAGGGTAAACTTGAATCATGTCGGTTAAAAGTGGGATAACTTCTTCATCATAACTCTGATGATATTGATTCAAATTCAGGGTGATTATCCACTGATTTATGAGTCCAAATCAAGCTTCTTACATCGTGATTCTTTCTGGTTTGATTAGAATCAAGAAGAAATTACAAAATCTACAAACAGGGTAAACTGGAATAACCTCGGTTAAAAGTGGGATAACTCTTTCATCATAACTCCTATGATATTGATTCAACTTCAGGGTGATTATCCACTGATTTATGAGTCCAAAAAGCTTCTTACATCTTGATTCAATCTGGTTTGATTAGAATCAAGAAGAAATTTCAAAATCTCCAAACATGGTAAACTAGAATCACTTCGGTTAAAAGTGGGATAACTTCTTCATGATAACTCCTATGATATTGATTCAACTTCTGGGTGACTATAGACTGATTTATGATTTTAAATCAGGCTTCTTAAATCGTGACTCATTTTTCTTTGATTAGAATCAAGAAGAAATTACCAAATCTCAAAACAGGGTAAACTGGAATCACTTCGGTTAAAAGTGTGATAACGTCTTCATCATTACTCCTATGATATTGATTTAACTTCAGGGTGATTATCCACTGATTTATGAGTCCAAATCAAGCTTCTTACATCGTGATTCATTCTGGTTTGATTAGAATCAAGAAGAAATTGCCAAATCTCAAAACATGGTAAACTAAAATCACTTCGGTTAAAAGTGGGATAACTTCATCATCATAACTCCTATGATGTTGATTCAACTTCAGGGTGATTATCCACTGATTTATGAGTCCAAATAAAGTTTCCTACATCGTGATTCATTCTGGTTTGATTAGAATCAAAAAGAAATTGCCAAATCTCCGGAGAGGGTAAATTTAAATCATTTCGGTTAAAAGTGGGATAACTTCTTCGTCATAATTCCTATGATATTGATTCAACTTCAGGGTGATTATACACTGATTTATGAGTCCAAATCAAGATTCTTAAATCTTGACTCATTCTGCTTTGATTATAATCAAGAAGAAATTACCAAATCTCAAAACATGGTAAACTGGAATCACTTAGGTTAAAAGTGGGATAACTTCGTCATCATAACTCCTATGATATTGATTCAACTTCAGGTGATTCTCCACTGATTTATGAGTCCAAATCAAGCTTCTCACATCGTGATTCATTCTGGTTTGATTAGAATCAAGAAAAATTGCAAAATCTCCAAACAGGATAAATTGGAATCACTTCTGTTAAAAGTGGGATAACTTTGTCATCATAACTCCTATGATATTGATTCAACTTGAGGGTGGTTATCCACTGATTTATGAGTCCAAATCAAGCTTCTTACATCGTGATTCATTCTGGTTTGATTAGAATCAAGAAGAAAATGCAAAATTTCCAAACAGGGTAAACTGAAATCACTTCGGTTAAAGGTGAGATAACTTCTTCATCATAACTCCTATGATATTGATTCAACTTCAGGGTGATTATTCACTGATTTATGAGTCCAAATCAAGCTTCTTACATCGTGATTCATACTGGTTTGATTGGAATCAAGAAGAAATTGCAAAATCTCCAAACAGGGTAAACTGGAATCACTTCGGTTAAAAGTGGGATAACGTCTTCATCATAACTCCTATGATACTTATTCAACTTGAGGGTGATTATCCACTGTTTTATGAGTCCAAATCAAACTTCTTACATCGTGATTCATTCTGGTTTGATTAGAATCAAGAAGAAATTACAAAATCTCCAAACAGGGTAAATTGGAATCACTTGGGTTAAAAGTGGGATAACTTCTACATCATAACTCCTATGATATTGATTCAACTTCAGGGTTATTATACACCGATTTATGATTCCAAATCAAGCTTCTTACATCGTTATTCATTCTGATTTTATTAGAATTAAGAATAAATTGAAAAATCTGCAAATAGGGTGAAATGGAATCACGTCAGTTGAAAGTGAGATAATTTCTTCATCATAACTCCTATGATATTGGTTCAACTTCAGGGTGATTATCGAATGATTTAACAGTTTGAATCGATCTTGTTAGATCGTTGTTCATTCTGGTTTAATTAGAATCAAGAAGAATTGCCTAAGCTCCAAATAGGGTATACCAGAATCACTTCGGTTAAAAGTGGAATAACTTCTTCATCATAACTCCTATGATATTAATTCAACTTCAGGGTGACTAAAAACTGATTTATGTGTCCAAATCAATCATCATAAATCGTGACTTATTCTGCTTTGATTAGAATCAAGAAGAAATTGCCAAATCTCAAAACAAGGTAAACTAGAATCACGCGGTTAAAAGTGGGATAACTTCTTCATCATAACTCCTATGATATTGATTCAACTTCAGGGTGATTATCCACTTATTTATGAGTCCAAATCAAGCTTCTTACATCGTGATTCATTCTGGTTTGATTAGAATCAAGAAGATATTACAAAATCTACAAATATGGTAAACTGGAATCACCTCGGTTAAAAGTGAGATAACTTCTTCATCATAACTCTTATGATATTGATTCATATTCAGGGTGATTATCAACTGATTTATCAGTCCAAATCAAGCTTCATAAAACGTGACTCATTCTGTTTTCATTAGAATCAAGAAGAAATTACAAAATCTCCAAAGAGGGTAAACTGGAATCACTTGGGTTAAAAGTGGGATAACTTCTTCATCATAACTCCTATGATACTGATTCAACTTCAGGGTTATTATACACTGATTTGTGAGTCCAAATCAAACTTCGTAAATCATGACTTATTCTTCTTTGATTAGAATCAAGAAGAAATTGCTAAATCTCAAAACAGGGTAAACTGGAATCACTTGGGTTAAAAGTGGGATAACTTCTACATCATAACTCCTATGATATTTATTCAACTTCAGGGTGAATATACACCGATTTATGATTCCAAATCAATCTTCTTACGTCGTGATTCATTCTGGTTTTATTAGAATCAAGAAGAAATTGAAAAATCTCCAAATAGGATGAACTGGAATCACGTCGGTTGAAAGTGAGATAACTTCTTCATCATAACTCCTATGATATTGGTTCAACTTCAGGGTGATTATCGAATGATTTATGAGTTTAAATAAAGCTTCTTAGATCGTGGTTCATTCTGGTTTAATTAGAATCAAGAAGAATTGCCAAATCTCCAATAGGGTAAACCAGAATCACTTCGGTTAAAAGTGGAATAACTTCTTCATCATAACTCCTATGATATTGATTCAACTTCAGGGTGTCTATACACTGATTTATGAGTCTAAATCAATCTTCTTAAATCATGACTCATTCTGCTTTGATTAGAATCAAGAAGAAATTGCCAAATCTCAAAAAAGGGTAAACTAGAATCACGTCGGTTAAAAGTGGGATAACTTCTTCATCATAATTCCTACGATATTGATTCAACTTCAGGTTGATTATCCACTGATTTATGAGTCCAAGTCAAGCTTCTTACATCGTGATTCATTCTGGTTTGATTATAATCAAGAAGAAATTACAAAATCTACAAACAGGGTAAACTGGAATCACTTGGGTTAAAAGTGGGATAACTTCTTCATTATAACTCTAATGATATTGATTTGAATTCAGGGTGATTATCCACTGATTGATGATTCCAAATCAAGCTTCTTACATTGTGATTCTTTCTGGTTTAGTTAGAATCAAGAAGAAATTACAAAATCTCCAAACAGGGTAAACTCGAATCACTTCGGTTAAAAGTGGGATAATTTCTTCATCATAATTCCTATGATATTGATTCAACTTCAGGGTGATTATACACTTATTTATGAGTCCAAATCAAGCTTCTTAAATCGTGACTCATTCTGCTTTAATTAGAATCAAAAACAAATTGCCAAATCTCAAAACAAGTTAAAAGTGGGATAACTTCTTCATCATAACTCCTATGATATTGATTCAACTTCAGGGTGATTATCCACTGATATATAAGTCCAAGTCAAGCTTCTTACATCTTGATTCATTCTGGTTTGATTAGAATTAAGAAGAAATTGCAAAATTTCCAAACAGAGTAAACTGGAATAACCTCTGTTAAAAGTGGGATAACTTCTTCATCATAACTCCTATGATATTGATTCATCTTCAGGGTGATTATCCACTGATTTGTGAGTCCAAATCAAGCTTCTTACATCGTGATTCAATCTGGTTTGATTAGAATCAAGAAGAAATTACAAAATCTACAAAAAGGGTAAACTGGAATCACCTCGGTTAATAGTGGGATAACTTCTTCATCATAACTCCTATGATATTGATTCAACTTCAGGGTGACTATACACTGATTTATGAGTCAAAATCAAGCTTCATAAATCGTGACTCATTCTGCTTTGATTAGAATGAAGAAAAATTAAAAAATCTCCAAACATGGTAAACTAGAATCACTTCGGTTAAAACTGGGATAACTTCTTCATCATAACTCCTATGATATTGATTCAACTTCAGGGTGACTATAGACTATTTTATGAGTCCAAATCAAGCTTCTTAAATCGTGACTCATTCTGCTTTGATTAGAATCAAGAAGAAATTGCCAATTCTCAAAACAGGGTAAGCTGGAATCACGTCGGTTAAAAGTGGGATAACTTCTTCATCATAACTCCTACGAAATTGATTCAACTTCAGGGTGATTATCAACTGATTTATGAGTCCAAGTAAAGCTTCTTACATCGTGATTCTTTCTGGTTTTATTATAATCAAAAAGAAATTACAAAATCTACAAATAGGGTAAACTGGAATCACCTGGGTTAAAAGTGGGACAACTTCTTCATTAAAACTCTAATGATATTGATTCGAATTCAGGGTGATTATCCATTGATTGATGATTCCAAATCAAGCTTCTGACATCGTGATTCTGTAACATCCCGAGTTGTGATATGTGGAAAGGCTTAAGAGAATTGATTTGGCTACCTATGTCACCAAAGTTGACTTACCTTTTCCGTCACACATCCGTTTAGAACTCCAGGGTTAAGCTTGCTTATGCTGGAGTAGTGAAAGGATGGGTGACCTATCGGGAAGTGATTCGCGATACCGTGCGAGTGAGGCCAAAGCACGGGGAAAGGTCATGTGGTGATTGCAGGGATAGTAAACAATGATTTCGAGCCTTTGGAAAACTTTACGCACCGACCGTTGGAACGGAATGGGGCCCACGGGCCGAGAGAGCGGGCGTGGGTGGCCCATTAGCCGTGGGCAGTCGGGGCGTTACAAGTGGTATCAGAGCTGGTTAGCCATCTCGGTTCTGACCCGAGAGGCGTCTTAAGACCTGTCAGGGGCGCAACGAGGGCGTTGCGTTCTTTGAGAGGGGGTGAATTGTAACATCCCGAGTTGTGATGTGTGGAAAGACTTAAGAGAATTGATTTGACTACCTATGTCACCAAAGTTGACTTACCTTTTCCGTCAGACATCCGTTTAAAACTCCAGGGTTAAGCGTGCTTATGCTGAAGTAGTGAAAGGATGGGTGACCTATCGGGAAGTGATTCGCGATACCGTGTGAGTGGGGCCAAAGCACGGGGAAAGGTCATGTGGTGATTGCAGGGTCAGTAAACAATGATTTCGAGCCTTGGAAAATTAACGACCGACCGTCGGATGGGATGGGGCCCACGGGCCGAGAGAGCGGGCGTGGGTGGCCCATTAGCTGTGGGCGGTCGGGGCGTTACAATGTCTTTGCAAAAAATATTTAGCTCAGTGGGATTCAATTCAGGTAATCAGCCACTATCATGTCTACCAGCTATCACATGATTGAGTTTCTAGTTAATTACTATAGAAAAAAGCAATAATAACAATCCTGATGAAGACTATGATTAGATTACCATAACAATTTTATCAATTAGTAGATTCTCATAACCCTGGAAAATCCCAAAATCTAATAAGTAAATTACTCTAACACGATCAAGGAAAACATAATCAAATAATGAATAAGTTTCATAGATAGATTTTGATAGAAATACTGGAGTTCCAATTCAGTCTCTCAAAGAGTTTTGAACCTTCTCTCCAAAGCTTTCTAAAAATCTCTCTAACCGTCGATTGAAAGGTAGCCTAAACAATGTCTTAAAAACTAATATTGGGTAAAACACATATTAGACACCTTTTTAAATTAGAGAAACTTCTAGACTCCTACTGCACTTCTTGAAATTTCATTAAATCGAGACGGCTTGCTTGATCAGCACTTCTCTTGATGCTCCAAATGACTCCATGGTCTCAAAATGCTCCAAAGCATACATAACCCTGAAAAGACTCTGAATCAGACTCAGAACAGATAATTTAGACAAACCTGACTTATACCATGGTAAAAGTCCATAAAAACAAGGTACATCAGAAGCCGCAAGGCGTCTAGTGATCTCTTATGATTTTGCATTGTTTTAACCATCATTTATATTCGCATTTTGATCATTTAGATGAATTAAGAGTATATTTAGGTGCATTCCATGTGAATTTGTCCTTATCAAATGATGGGGATACCATTTTATGGATTTGGATCCTGATATGAAGCAAATTTGATGACTTTGATCATGAGACGAGAAGGTGGCTAAGTGTCACAGCGGCAAGAGCTTCATAGTGGTCACACCAGCGATGTCCATAAGCCATTGTGGGCGTGTAGCGGCTAGAGTCAGCATTTAAAATAACCGCTGCAGCTATGAGAAGGCGATGACCAAGACATGCCTACGTGTTGTAGCGGCCAAGGCGCAGCGGTCCAAGAAGCCGTTAGAAATAAATGTGTGAATTCCTGTTTGATATCGGGTTTTGTGCAGGGGTGTCATGTAACTGCTGCTAAGCAAATAAGGAGTGAATCAGTGCAAATTGTCACATCAGCCTCCATGAAGCGGTCATGTCCCATATCTGCTAACCGCTACTCACTCACAGCGGACAGGTGCAGTGGTGTATGCATGCTGCTAGGCCCCTCAAACTTCAAGATTCAGCAGTTTACCAGACATTTTACCCATTTGCTATTGGATTGATCCAACTAGAGTTTTAGTGTTGTATAAATAGTTCAGACAAAAAAATGTTGTTTTCTTATTATTTTTTTCTCAAAAACTCTTGATACCGTGGTGAAAGATTCATCACGTATCTATTTTAGTTTATTTTCATCCTAGTTTCTTGAGTTTACTGAGTTTATGTTGCTATCTAATCATGATTATTTTTGAATCTTCTATAGTTTTCAGGTTTATCATGTTGATTAGTGAGTAGACTCCTTTTAAGTCCTTGAGCTTGGTAGATTACGGTTATTGATTGATGATCTAGAGTGTGTAGTGTTAGATACTTGTTCTATGAATCTTAATATTAGTTTAGGCTTGATCTCTCTATAGATTTTTGACTGTTTAGGAAATGTGAATTGATGTTACATATTCTGAAAAAGTTATTAAAATGGTTATTCATGCAAACTTACTTGCATTAGACAAAATGATTTTGATGTTTAGTGCCTTTTTAGCGTAGTTCTTAGTACAACGGAGGTGTATTAGTCTATTACTTGTGTTCAGACTTGTAGAATTTTATTGTTTGCAGGAACACTCTGTAACGACCCAAACCTTAGGGCCCAGCAAAGCCCATCTAATCTGCTGGAAACCCTAGGTGAGTCTAGTATATAAACCCTTATGTTTCCTTAGTTATTCTCCAAAAAACCTAAATATTGGAAACTTGTAGATCTTGAGCCGTCAAACAGATTGGAGAACGTACCTTCGTTGTCGCCGTCGGTCGAGAATTGAGCCAACACCCTTTCGCCGTCGACCACCCCAGGTAACCCTATCGCCGCCGTTTGTTAAGGCTTTAGTACAGACCGTTTAGTAAATCGATCGTATCTCTCTAACCGTGTGATTTTTCATGAATCTATGGCCACCATCGTGTTCGTGATGTCGAGACGAGTCCAGAGCAGGAAGATCAGCCGGAGAGCCGCCGCCATGTGCCCCCAAGCGCCGCCAGAAGCCCTACGCGTGAATCTCACGCGCCGCCGCAGGTCGCCGGAGCAGCCGCGCGTGAGCCCCAGGCGCCACCGTTGCCGGCCGCCGTCTCCGTCATGTCGTCGCCGAGTCTCCACCGCCGCCGGTGACTTTTCCGGTAAGACGTCGTTGCCGCCGGCAACCGGTCACCGGTGACTCGCCGGTTGACTCGCTGACTCACCGGTGACTTGGGGACTCGGCTGAGTCAACTCGCTGACCGGTCAAACCGATTTGGTTTAAGAATTGATTTTCGGTTTTGTCGGTTATTGGAAATTGATTTTCGGTTAGGATTAAGCCGGTTTGAAATTGATTTAAATCAGGTCCAATTGAAAGCGAATCATGTTAAGGAAAACCGGTTGGGTCAATTCGATTTCAATTTGGTGAAGGGTTGACCGGCTTGGGTCAGAGTTGACCGGGTTGACCTTTGACCTATGGGTTGACTTTTTGACCAGACCACCGGTTATCCGTTTTTGACCGTTTGAAGGGCGTTCTGACTCGATTTTTTGCCCTGATTTCAGATTTGGAGTCTGTTTGAGCTGCTGGAGTTCATAGACAACACTTTTTTACCACATTTCTAAAGTGAGGGCTATTCCCAAATTTCTTGTACACGGCTTAGGATTTTGAATAAACATAATTTAGTTGTAATATGTTCTGTCTTCATGAAATCGAGTCTATTAGAGCCTGCTTGTTTACTTATTAGGTTCTCTGTTAAACCGGATTATGTTGTTAGAGGGTTCAACATTGCTTGTTCTTTGATAATTGTTATTATATATATATATATATATAAACCGGATTATGTTGTTAGAGGGTTTAACATTGCTTGTTCTTTGATAATTGTTATTATATATATAATTATAAATATCTGTTGAGAATTGAGGTGGAAGATTATGGTCGACTACGGAGACGTACTTCTGTAGGGCGGTTTGTCACCAGTATGTTTTGTGTGGAGATGCTGTGGCACAGCATAGTCGACTTATTGTTGCCACGGTTTGGAGGTCGATAAATCGTCTTTGAGAGTTTGTCACCGAGCACATATTCGGCGTTGTTTTTGGCCTGTTAGTGGGCAGCGGGTGTACCTCGCTAGGACCATTGTTTGTTCTTTGGGTACTTTAGGTACTGTGTTTGTTATGTGTTAGACTTAAATTATATTTATTCAGAATGTTATGTCCGGGTCCATGGACTTCGGGTTTAGCATCCCATACCTCACTGAGTGACTCCCCTGTTGCTCACCCCTCTTTCTTCCTTTTTTAGGTGAGACTGCTGAGGAGGAGTGATTCATTTCAGATTGGTGTTTTGGGAGTTTTTCTTTTCATACTTATGGATTTACGCTTATGGATATTTTCCGAATTTTATTCTATTGATGGATTTATGGTGTTAAGTTGACTACGCGAAGTAATAAAGTGGAGTTTTCAGGAAATTATTATTTATTAAGTTAAACTGAAAATGCGAGTTTTACACACTCTAAACAGGATCTTGATCACCCAAAGTCATTGCCTTCCCATGACTCTTGTTTATCATTTATTGAAAGATTGTGCTAGTTACTTGTTACTTTAAATTGCATCTTGTGACTTGTTTCAACTTCATTACCACTTGATTGCTTAGATTAAGCTAATGTCTTGCATTCTCATTGATTAGAATCACTTAGTATTGGATTTGACACCTCACGAACTACTAGACATTGAGCATAAACCTATTCTTTATCAATTTTTTGCGCCGTTACGATTCCTAAGTTTGATTTTGACTGTGATTTAGTCATTGTTTGAGACTAAGTCTTACTTTCTGTTTATTGGATATTAATTATTTTTCTTCCTTTTTTATGTATGTCGGATGCATGAACTTGAGATGTAGAGGCTAAGGAAACCTTGTACCAAGAGTTGATAACATCTAAGACTTTGGAAAGAGATAAAGGAAGAAAGAGAAGAGAAGAAGAGTGACAAGCTCATTCAGATAGATTGGGGTTTGAGATGGAACAACGACATAACAAACCTTAACATGAAGATCTTCATGGAGCTGAGGCCCAACAAGGAAATGGTCGAGGAGATGCCAAACTTACACCACAACACCCACCGCACAATGTTTGGGTCATTGGAACTTTTTGTGAATCCAATATATATGGAAACAATCGAGTATTCACGCACTAGTTCTTGAGAACAATAATCAAGTAAAACTTCAACAAATGTAATGGCCATGGCTTCAGCAAAGAGAGTTTATTGAGTACATTTTACCGAGGATTCTTGCCCAAATACAAAAACATGCATGACACTGCAAGCAATGGACACTTCCTTGGAAGGTCTGAGTATGAGGGGATAGAACTTGTGGAGAATCTGGTTGAGAGTAACTCAATTATAAGGATGCGTATGATAGGAACAACTAAGGAAGTGGAGGTGTTGACATCGATACTAAGAAGGAACTGAAGTCTTTACAGGCGAAGATGGACATGCTACTTTAAGAAAAAATGCAATAAGGCCAGGTCAACTTTGTTGGTGAACAAAAGCAGCAATAACCCACTGAGTCTTATGAGGTTGAGGGTTTAGAAGGTCGGGAAGAGATGTGTTTTGCCAATGAAAATAGTACATGTTACAATAAGGATCATGGATATCAGCTCCCTTAAAAGGATCATGGTTATCAGTTTCAGGAGAATGAACATAATACTCTTTTCGAAAATTTTAGAGCAAGCCTTAATACCAAAACAACTACCAATAAAAGTCATCTGAAATAATTAGTAGAGTGGGAATAACACAGACCAAGCTACCTAATATAATATGGATTTTATCAATTTTCACTTATAGTATATGTTCTTTTTAGATACTATTATATGTCTTTGGAGTCTATTTTAGAGTGTTTTCAGGTCCATGTATGTTTTGGAGCAATGTGTTGATTATTAGCATTTTGGAGCTTAATGATGAGAAAACTCGTAGTTGTTGAAGAAAACAAAAGTTAGAGTCTATATCAAGGAGAAGTTTCGATCGACACTACCTTGATCGACACCTGCGCGAGTAGACGGGCTGGCTTGAAGTCAGAACCGACTCAATGCCAAAAGTTCCACATAATTACAAGACTACTCTTGGCCAACCTAATACCTATTGTTTATGTGTTTTGCCATTGTTTGGGCAACGGACCACCAAAAAAAAAACTAGAAAATTAGAAGCTTTAATTACTTTGTTTTGGAGGGAAGATCAAGACTCCTTTAGATATTTGTATTGGAACTCTAGTTTTCTTACTCAACCTCTTTATGCATTTTATTCAGATTATTGTTATGCTTTGCTTAATCAAGTTTGAGTAGTTTCTCTTGATAGATTTAGGATTTTATTAGGGTTTATATGACTTGCTGAGACATAGAATTTATAGGGTGATCTTTAGGATCCTTCATCATAATTTTGCTTATTGCTTGACCCTAGGATATTGATAACTACAATAAAAGGTTCATTACCTGAATTAATTCTACTGAGCTAGGTTGTTAGATACATGTGACGGCTGGTCTAGTTAACCTATTAAACAAATCGATTAGGACGTCAATGCTTACCTAAGGAAGTATCTATTGACACTCATACATAGTATCGATCGACACTCACTCCTTATTCACATGTGACAGCTGGAACAAAGACTTAGTCATTTAATTAGACTCCCAGCGAGAGCTGGATATTTTATTATTGCAGTTGAGTTCTATGGAAGTTTATCACACACTCTTAGCATATGTATATCATAATTCTATTGCATGAAACACTAAGTATAGCTATTTATTCTTATTGTTTACAAACCAATTACTTAATCAATCATTATTATTTACTACATCATAATTAACTGCCTAGCTTAATCATAATATATCTAGTCTATTGTGTGCCCATGCTCCATGTGGATTTGATCCCTAAGTAATACAATTGAACCTCTTTTTGAGAGAGAATGTTGCTCTTAGGGTGATTTGAGAGATATCAAATTTGGCGCTGTTGTCGTGGAGCAATGGATTCACCATTAGACTTGATTATTAGGTTTCGTCAAAGTTTTAGTTTCTCTTTTAGTTACTTGCAAGGAAAAATATTGTTTGTCTTTAAGATGCATGCCCAACAGTACTAGAAGCAACAAATAAAAAAGCTAATATTCTTATACCCTGCACTGGTAGAACACGAGATCCGCAAAGAGAGGTGCACCACATCAATCGACACCAACACTTCTTTGTCGATATATACTTGTGAGCGAGCAACAATCGACACAATCACGTCTTCGTTGATCGACACTAAACCGTGAGAAGACAACATGGTCGCGACTCTTATTCTAACAAGGGATGAGAACGAAGACCTGCATGACCATGAGGGTCATTTGTGTAATGCAGCAGCTCAAAGACTGACTGATCAGGGGTTGTAGTCCTTGAACCATAAGAAGCTGCTAGAGAAGTTGCTGAAGCTTTAGCTTCTAATAATTTTGAGGCTGCTCGACCTAGAATGTTTGCTAACTACAACCGTCCAGATCAATACTACGCCAACATATCTGCAATTCGTCCTCCCAACTTTTATAGGCATGATTTCGAGCTGAAGCGTGCATACTGTACACTTGTGGGACCGACACCTTATCATGTTCATCCACATGGGCATCTGATGGACCATCTTGAGCGGTTTGAGGATCTAGGTACTGCTATCAAAGAAAATCGAGAGGACTACCTTCTCTGTAAGCTCTTCCAGTACTCACTTGTTGGAGATGCTTCGTATTGGCTGAAGTAGTTACCACCAGGATCTCTTACATCTTCAACTGACATCAATGATGCATTCCTTCGTAATTTCTTTGATAATGCGCAATCTGAAGACTTGAGAAGAAAAATTTCTAGATTGACACAGGAGCCTGCAAAATATTTCCAAAGCTCCTGGATCATACTCAAGTCATATCAGAGAGACTGTCCACACCATGGATTCAACGAGGTACAACTGCTTAGTACCTTCTTCAGAGGCATCGCTTTTTCTTACCACATGGCTCTAGACAAGACTAGTGAAGGGAATTCCAACACCAGGACCCTAGAAGAGGCTATGAGACTTATTGAGAACTTGTCATCTAGTAATAACACCAAGAAAGTGATTTAGAGGGGAAAAAATAACAACTGGCTTGGGAAAGGAGCAGATGGATGAAGTTAAAGCAAATCTAGAAAGTGTTCATAAGCTTTTTAAAATACAGGTGAGCTTCACAAAAGATTTAGAGGCTGTTGATACAGCCAGTGATAATGGCGATGAAGAGGATGTGAACTACAGTAGTAGGACTGGTTTTCAGAAGTATGAGATTCATAAGGGAAACTGAAATTATTATGGTAATGATCAGAGGAGTAATTATAACCAGAGTTCATGATACGTTCTCAAATTATCCTATAGAGTCTAAATAATCCTCCCTTGCACCTCTCGCCATAGCATCCCTTATATACTCCTCTTAGGTCGGTTTGCCCTTTCCTTTTCTGCCTACAGGTAAAGTTTATTGCTTCGCGAAAATATTCCCTTTTTATTTTATCTTCATGATTATCCCTTGAAACTTCACATTTATCTTCAGACTTGAAATTTATCTTCTTCTGCGAATAATATATAGACCATCATAATATCCTTGGACTCGATTTCGTCTAAAATTGTAAGTGGGCTTTTAGCTGCGTTTTAGACCATTTTGGGCCATTTTTCAACTTAAGCATTTTTACGATTTATTTGAAAGAACACCTTTCGTACGACGTCAGATTTTATAAATAGGTCAAATTACTCGTATAGTCTAGGAAATTTTGGTGTTAAGTCAACCTTTCTCGTTTTATACGATCGATTTGAACTTTATACAAGAAAACAAGTCTTTGCAGTTTTTATCATAAAGTTTGAACGGTAATTCCAACCGTGACGAAACAAGAGACATCTTAGTCGAGGCCAAAAGAGGAAAAGCTGGTCGCCTGATAGCGAGTTGGATGTGGTCAGTCCTACTCGCCTAATGGCGAGTTGGACGAGACTGATCCTACTCGCCTCATGGCGACTTGGACATGGTCGGTCCTACTCGCCTGATGATGAAGACTGATCCTACTCGCCTGTTAAAAGAGTGTGATCCTACTCACCTGATGGCAATTTGGATGTGCTCGGTCCTACTCGCCAGATAGCGAGTTGGACAAGACTGATCCTACTCGACGCATAGGGACTTGAACGAGTCTTATCCTACTCGCCTGATGGAGAGTTGCATGTGGTTGGTCCTACTCGCTTTGTACGAGCCTGATCATACTCGCCTGATGGAAAGTTTGATGTGGTCGGTCTTACTCGCCTGATGGCGAGTTTGACAAGACTGATCCTACTATCCTCATGGCGAGTTGGACATGATTGGTCCTACTCGCCTGATGGCGAGTTGGACAAGACTGATCCTATTCTCCTCATGGCAAGTTGGAAGAGTTAGATCCTACTCGCCTGATGGCGAGTTGGACAAGACTGATCCTACTCTCCTCATGGCAAGTTGGAAGAGTCAGATCCTACTCGCCTGATGGAGAATTGAACGAGTCGGATCCTAATCGCCTGATGGAGAGTTGGATGTGGTCGGTCCTACTCGCCTGATGGCGAGTTGGACAAGACTGATAATACTCGCCTCATGGCGAGTTGGACGAGGGCGAGTTGCAGAGGGCAGGTAGCAGAGGGCGAGTAAGAGAGTGCGGTTGCTTGTGCTGTTGCTTTTCTTCCGGTCTCATTATCTCCGTTGACTGCTTCATAGACCTTTGTAACTATGTCGTTTGTTTTACGCAAGTCTTTCCGTAAACATTTTCCTAAAGCTGTTGTCTGTAAGTTCGCCTCACATATTTTCCTATGAGGTATTTCCACGAAGACATTCCAAATTTTGTTCTACAGATGATATTTCTGTAAAAAATTTCATGTTTGGATAAAATACACTAATTTTTTTTCTGATATCTTTATTTAAATAGGCTCGGTTATGCGGTGTGGTTTTCTTCAAATTTTTGGCTGGTATTTATCTAAGGCATATTTCTCGGAAGATCTTTGCCATTTGATTTTTCCATGAACAATTTTGACCCCAATAGTTAGGCCCCCAGCTCATAAGATTTTATGTGTAATTCTTGCTAGGTAGTGACCCCCAGCTCATAAGATTTTATGTGTAATTCTTGCTAGGTAGTGATATGCATGTTAGGTGGAATCAATGGCTAAAAGGTCTGTTTACGAAACCAGGTTTTCCGGAAGTTGAAATTGTTGGCTCTCTTTCCTAAGAATGGAACGCGATAAGATTGGGGCTGTGCCTTGTAAAGGCTGCCTATGTACCCTTTTCGAAGGGATAAAGCCTTTCGTATTTCATCTTGGAGTTAAGATTCCTACGAGCTGTTTTCCAGTGAGATCTTTACGGTTTAGCTATTTCTCGTGTAGAGATTATCGAGCATATTTTTTCTGATGACATTTTATATTGGACCTTTTCCAGCCTCGAGATTAGCCTTGTTGGGTGTTTGCTCTGGCCAAGTGTGGCTGCATTTACATTTTTGGGACTGGCCGCTTGTGGCTTCGAATCCCTTCAGCTTCACGGCTGCTTTCTGATGAATTGCATTTCACGTTTTAAGAGTATGTTTGAATTCGTGTGAATTTTGAGGGAAGAGTATAAGTTTTCATATCATATCTAAATCTTTGTAAATTGTTATATTCCATGTTCGTTTTAGATGAGAATGATTGAAAAAAATTATTTTTTCGGAATTTTATGAACGTTGGAATATAAACGAAGAGACATATTTTTGGATCTCATATCATTTTGATATCATGCCCAGAAATGTTACAGACCAATGTTCTGGTTTTAGGGCAAGACCTAGGCCTGCTAACGGTTTAGGAGGTGCGATGACTACTTCGGCTTACGATTCCCGTATCGCTTTTAATCTGATTCCGTACCGATTTAAAGTCCACGATATGTTCTTGGCTTATAAGACTTGTCTGGTAGGAATTGAGCATCTCTCAAAGGACAATTTTTAATTCGTCTAGGTGTGCTGACCAAAATTTTGGATTTCTTTTATAGCGCTATTATCCTTGTGTCAAATGTATGAGAGCTATTTGTATGAGATGGCTTAGTCTGTTTAGGAAATTTAAGAGTTTGTTGTGATCAGGAACAAACATAATGGTTGATATTACTGTTTTCTATTCTTCGCAAATGATAGGTGTATGAGAAGATGTTAGTGCCTATGACTGTTTGGTCTTCCAAGAAGGTGTTTTTATCGAGCAATGTAATTTTGTCAAAAAATGGTTCTTCTAGCATATGCGACGTCTCGTGATGCTGAAGATTAGTTTTTCTTTGGTATGCCGTATTTCGTAGTTGGAAGGTTTGCGGGTTTGAAGATTTTTCGCGGTGTTGCAAGGGTTTAGTCTTAACCCTGCGTTGGAGAAACATTTTAGTTTGTCTGCGGATGTTCGCAGCCATAATTTTTGTTCATGTTTGGATGTTCAGTAGTTTGATTTATGATAGAGGAATTAGGACCAAGAAGTCGCGTATATTTTCCCCCGAGAAGAAGCGTTTTTTCTTCACTGTGCTTTGTGAAGAGTCAGCCCTTCGAGATTTATTTCGTGTGTTTTTAAGGATGTTTTGTATGGCTGCAGGAGCTTTGTTATGAGTTTTCCCTTACATACAGTGTTTTTATGGGTAAAATATTGTGGGCTTAAAGTGAATTGTGGATTATATAGAACTTGATTGACTTTTCAACAAGTTCAAGCTTTCTTTTAACCGTTTGGT
This sequence comes from Moricandia moricandioides, assembly GCA_905132885.1. Taxonomy (NCBI): domain Eukaryota; kingdom Viridiplantae; phylum Streptophyta; class Magnoliopsida; order Brassicales; family Brassicaceae; genus Moricandia; species Moricandia moricandioides. The sequence goes on from CAJHQQ010000057.1 coordinate 127,588, forward strand.
TATTAGGACTGAGTCTTGTTGTGAAGACTTTATCGTATAATTTCTGATTCTGGGTTATACGATAATTATTTTTGTATTCATCAATTGGCATTTCTAGACAAATTGGGGATTTTTGTTTAGATGTTTAAGTGATCAGATGGAGCGGTGGTTGCTCGAATGTTCTGGCTTGGCACGAAGGATGTGTCCAGCCGCATAGCTGAGGACATTGCTGGTCAAGGATTAGACCATGACACTTTCTTTTTACATTAAGGTCATGTTAGTTTAGAAGTGTCCTAAAGAGGATGCTGGATTCTGGTGTGGACTTGTACTGGAAGGCGTAATTGGACGAAGCCCAAAGAACATTTGTCGAGCTTGATAGGCCAAGTATGCTGAAGTTTCCTGTGTTAAGATGGCTGATGGTTGTAGAAAACGATTTTCCTCTTTTAGGTTTCCGTTATACGATGAATTTTACATACAACGTTTCCTTTAGTTGTATAAAAATTGTTTTGTCTTTGTCTGAGGAAGACGAAGCCTAAGAGGCTTGATATAGAATCCGTGCGGAGTCAGTTGGGGGATGACTGCCTGCTCGGATGTAACTGAGGGAAGTCAAAGGTAGAAGCAAGCGGGCAGCAGGGCAAAAGAATTAGATCTGTTAGAGCGTAGTGTGAAGACATAAAGTTTTGATTGGTCGTCCAAAGTTGTATCATACGACTTTGTTTTTTTTGTTATACGAAAACACTTTTTCGTAAAAATTGTTATGTTTAACTTCGAAAGTTGCTTCGTATGACTTGATCTGATTGTACGAAGGATTTTCCTTTAACGTTTTATAATCAGTACCTTTCATAGGAGCAAATGGAGAGTGTTTCTCACAAATTACTCATGATGTTTGCGAGCGAGGATTAGGTTTTCTTCATTTGCATTTTTGTATTGCGAACTCATTTTTCATGATACCGATCTTGTTTTCATGCAGAATTGTATAGAGATGTCAATGTAGCAATATTTGGATTTGGATTTGAATCAGTGGTTAGTCATTATGAATTTGAATCAATATCATAGGAGTTATGATGAAGAGGTTATCGCACTTTTAACCAAGTGCTTCCAGTTTACACTATTGGGAGATTTGGCAATTTCTTTTTGATTCTAATCAAACCAGAATGAATCAAGATGTAAGAAGCTTGATTTGGACTCATAAATCATTGATTAATCACCCTGAAGTTGAATCAATATCATAAGAGTTATGATGAAGAGGTTATCCCACTTTTATCCGAAGTGCTTCCAGTTTACCATATTTGGAGATTTTTCAATTTCTTCTTGATACTAATGAAACCAGAATGAATCACTATGTAAGAAGCTTGAGTTGGACTCATAAATCAGTGGAGAATCACCCTGAAGTTGAATCAAGATCATAGAAGTTATGATGAAGAAGTTATCCCACTTTTAACAGAAGTGATTCTAGTTTACCCTGTCTTCAGATTTTTTGCGTAACATTCCTACTTTGCTTTTGATCCTTTGGTTATAGTTTCTTGGTGACACTCATGGAGTTTTAGCGAAGGTTATTTCATTACGATCTAGTCGCGCAACTTTTTTTTAGGTCTCTTGGGCGGAACGAATCGGTCAACCAGTGGTAGATCTAGTCAACGAGCGGGGAGAAAGCTTTCCCTTTGTTGTGCTCGCTGCTACATGTGTTCTCAATTTTTCTTTGTTGCAAGTGTTTTTGGTGCTTTTCCGTGACTCACTTGGTTTAATGAAAACTGAGAGCATTGCTTTGATGCTTGAAGATTTCTTGTACAATTTTTGACTTTTATACGAAACTCGTTTTATTAATTCGAAAAGATCTTCAAGATTTTGGCTACTCGTCGAATTTTAATTTGATATTCGTACAGGGTTTCTAAACGCATGATTGCAACAAGAGATGTTGTATAGTCCTCGAGATTATGTTCGTGACGGTTTGGATACGTTGATAGCATTTAGACAAATTTTAGATTGTCAATTGCTTTTGGGATGATTTTGATGAGGCATCGCATTGCCTAAGCGTTTTTCTGGGTGTTGTTGTGAGAGTTTGCTTTGTTAAAAGGGTTTCCTTGATGCTGAGGCAAAATTTTTTTGAACTATGAGAGTATACGAGTGTAGTATACACACCTACTCCCTCCTTTTGTTTTACAAAAGAAAACGAATGAACTGTTCTTTCGAAGGTCTGTCTACGTTTTTCCTTTCGACGACTGAGATGATCGACATTCTTGGTCGATAAAAATATTACATTAGGATTGTTATTTTTGGTTGTTTCAACGTTGGCGACTTGGAACGGGTCTGTTTTAAAGAAAAGTGCTAGAAACAAGTTTAAGACGACGTTTGTGTCTCTAGTTATATGTTTATTTAGGAAGCGAGATGAGTATGCTTAAAGGTGTGACGATCTTTTCTAGGTTTTAAGAGAGACTAGATCATTTTGCGATTTTTGCCTGGATAGTTAAGGAACAATAGAACAAGAATGGAAAAATTGCCTGAGACTCAGCTTGCTAGACTATCCACCTAGATTCTAAGTTCCCCAAAGTTTACGGCAGTTTCCAAGACGTTTTCATTTCTTTTCTACAAAAAAAATACAAGTCTGATAAAATTTCTAAGCCAAACATAACTTAGTCGTTTCAGAGATTCATTTTTGTTTCTTCTCCGTTTTGCTTGCTCATTTGCCCTTCCACTTCTCATGTTTGTCCACCCCTTACGGACATAAAGAATATCGATTCTTCCTGGATTTCTCATGACCGTCCACCCCTTTACGAAGCCTGTGTTGTGGTTTTGGTTTGGTGATCCATATTTTTCCGATCTGGGTTTCAGTCTCTGAATCGTTGGTTCTACGAAAACGAACAAGTATCTCGTCGTAAGCCTATTGGCATTTCGGGAATTGCCAAGGGTGACCAAGAAGACTCGTTGGGTGATGAGGTTTTGGTGAGAGAGGACGGTGAGATCGGGGATAGAGGAGGTTGGGAAAATTTCAAATCTCATCTTTTGCTCATCTCTTTCCTTATCCAAGAGTCTTTTTGTACGATCGTTTTTTTAATTTTCTGAAGGTCGTCAGATTTCTTTGATTTTGTTTACGAGAGTTGTTTCTTAAATGTTGTCAAATTTTTTCTATGAAATTTTTATCATATAATACTACCTCGTTTCATTTTACGAATGATGTTTCGTAAAAAATTGTCGAGTTTAATTTAACAAAAGATGTTTCATAAAATGTTTTTGAGCTTTATTTTATGAAATTTATTCCGCAAAATGTCATTAATTTAGTTTTACGAAAGTTGTTTCATAACATCATGAAGAGTTTAATTTTACGAAAGTCATTCTGTAAACATGTTTTCGAGTTTGGCGATATGAGAGTTGTTTTTTTGAAAACTCACGTTTTGCGGCTGTTCCGCAAATTTAGTTCCTGGGTTTTAGTATCAGAAAATCTGGCTGTGATGAGCTTAATTATCACGACTAAACTCAATCAGAAATTTTCTCGTTTCCGTAGGATTGATCTGAGGGAGTTTTGAGTAGCTTTTTCGAAGTAAGCTTAAGTGAAAATCATCAAGAATTCACTGAATATGTTACTATAGAATCAAATCTTGAATTTTACAAAATCTTGGGATTCAGAAAACGTATTAGCAGTGAGGGATACGTTCTCCCGTTTTGCTTAGTTTAGTCTTCGTCAGCCGTTTTTGGTTTCAAGTGATTCAATAGAGATCAACTTCGTTTCTTCAAAAAATATTCAAAAGAAATACAACACTGGGGAATTGGACACTCTATTTGCTGATCTTCTATTTCTGCGAGTAATCTAGATTTTCTCCGCGATTTCGAGGAGAGCAAGTTTTATTTCTCTGAAGACTTTTACTGAAGTTATTTGGAAGAAGTGCAGCGGTGAGTTCCGAACCCAATTTGCTGTGCTTCCTTTCTCCGCGAGTAACCTAAGATTTCTATGCGTTTTTGAGGAGAGCAATTTTTATTTTTTCGAAAAGTTTTCGAAAATGTCGTTTGGTCGTACCTTTAGCCGCTAAGATTTCTCCAACTCGATAATGAGAAAAATTTATGGGGCTTTATATATTTTATCGTTGCCCTTTCTGTGTAGACAGAGAAATTGCAAGCTCGTTTTGGTGCTCTTCCCGTGGAGAAAAGTCGCGTCTAGGTTTTCAGTTTTGTCGAGCACAATGGCTTTTGCGTAAGCGTTGGACATAGGAGCAGTTAGTGGTGCGAGTTTTTCTTTCATTTTTCCAGACCTTTTTTCGATCAAGCATTTTGTGGCCATGAGTTAGAGAAATCCGTACCCCCCTCCTTGTAGCACCAACCTGTGGGAACCAAAATTCACATACTCCATTTTCGTAATAGGAGGAAAGCCAGTAAACCCTATCTGTCCTTGAGGTCCGGATTCTCTGCGTGGGCCAACAACAAGTGACCAAATAAAAGCGGAAAATATGGAAAGATAACAAAACGAATTTAGAAAACAATAGATATTTATTTCGAATTTGCGTATGAGCGTTCCAGATAGAAAAACATACAAAAAGCTTGTCTGGAAACGAGATTGCAAAGGAAATCATCTAACACAAGCAGTAAAACAAAATTAAGTTTGCTAGCACTACCACCTATGTCGAGAAAACGAATTTAAAGATTTCGGACTGGTCCTTGTGAAAGGCTGCCTACGTACCCCTTTCCAGGATCAAGTCGAACGTACTTCATTAAGAAGATTTGAACAAGAGAACGAACTGCCTGACGATTTCATGTAGTAACCGAACTGGTCGAGAATAAAGCCTAAGGTTTCTAATTGCAGAGAGTTATAGAGTTTAAAGAATCGTCCCTTGAACCTCTCGCCTTAGCATCCCTTATATACTCCTCCTAGGTCGGTTTGCCCTTTCCTTTTCTATTAGCGGGTTAATTTTATCGCGTCGGGGAAATATTCCAATTTTCATTGATCTTCATGATTATCCCTTGAAACTTCACATTTATCTTCGAACTTGACATTTATCTTGTTCCAGGAATAATAGATAGACCGTCATAATATCCTTGGGATTAATTTCGTCTAAAATTTTAAGTGGGCTTTTAGCCGCGTTTTAGACTTTTTCGGGCCCTTTTTTATTTAAGCATTTTTACAGTTTGTTTGAAATAACACCTTTGGTATGAGGCAATTTTGGTGTTAAGTCAACCGTTTCCGTTTGATGCTATCAATTTTTAACTTTATACGAGAAAACAAGTCTTTGCGTTTTTAATCGTAAAGTTTCCACAGTAATTCCAATCTGCAAGAAACAAGAGACAGCTTAGTTGAGGCCCGAAGAGGGAAATTTGGTCGCAGGATGGCGGGTTGGATGTGGTCGGTCCTACTGACCTGATGGCGAGTTGGACAATACTGATCCTACTCGTCTCATGGCGAGTTAGACGAGTCTGATCCTACTCGTCTGATGGTGAGTTTGATGTGGTCGGTCTTACTCGCCTTATGGCAAGTTGGACGAGTCTGATCCTACTCGCCTGATGGCGAGTTGGATGTGGTTGGTCCTACTCGCCTGATGGCAAGTTGGACGTGGTCGATCTTACTCACCTGATGGCGAGTCGGACAATACTGATCCTACTCTTATCATGTCAAGTTGGACTAGTATGATCCTACTATCCTGATGGCGATTTGGATGTTGTCGGTCCTACTCGCCTGATGGTGAGTTGGACGAGCCTGATCCTACTCGCCTGACTGTGAGTTGGACAAGACTGATCATACTCACCTCATGGCGAGTTGGACGAGGGAAACTTTCAGAGGGCGAGTAGGAGAGTTTGGTTTCTTATGCTGATGATTTTTCTTCCGGTCTCATTATCTCCGTTGACTACGTCATAGACTTTTGGAACTATGTCGTTTTTTATGAAAGTCTTTCCATCAACATTTTCCGAAAGCTGTTTTCCAGAAGATTGCCTCACATATTTTCCTACGAGGTATGTCCATGGAAACTTTCCAAATTTTGTTCTACAGAAGATAGTTTTATAAAACTTGTCATGTTTGGATAAAAGATCTTTTATTTCTTGTCTAGGATGAAATACACGGAGTTTTTTCTCATATCCTTATTTAAATAGCCTCGGCTTATGCGGTGTAGTTTTCTTCGACTTTTTTTTGTCTCATATATATTTAAGGCCTATTTCTCAAAAGATTTTAGCCGTGGATTTTTCCATGACCGAGTTTAACCCCGAAAGTAAACAAGTAAGGAAAATAGATAGATCTACAGTTTTCATATAGTGAATTATAATGGATAAAATCCAAGGGGTTTTCAATCATTATACACCAATTTAATTAGTTAAGATATCAAATTATATCTATGACATGGCTAACCTCAGAGTCTACAACTTTAGTGTGTAAATTTGGAATGACCGTCGAGCAATGGTACGCAAACGTCATCGATCGATCGCTTTCTTAGTCAAGCATTAAACGACCAGATTCAATTGGTTCACTTAGAATCACTAGATCATTCTATCGATTATCACTAGATATTTAAGTTCAAAAAGATTTATTCAGGTAACGATCCTACTCTTGCAGTGTCAATTATCCTAAAATCAGGGTTCTAGTTAGCTACTCAAGAATACAAGCAATAAGCACAATTCTGATGATAGATCTAATAATCACCCTAGCAATTCTATTGTTAGTATAATCCATCAAAACCATTAATAAACCCTAAATATAACAAGGTGATTACTTAGACATAGCTAAGCAAAACATTCATAAACAGAAAATAATGCATAAGATATGAATATGGAAAGAAAGTGGGGTTCCAATACAAAGCTCCAGGAATTCTTGATCTTCTCCCCTAAAAACCCTAAACTATTATGGAAAGTATCAAAGATGTAAAAAGGTCTTCTTCTAAAAGGTCTATAAATCTCTCTTTGCATAAAACACTCGCAAAGTTAATATAAACTAGATAAAACTCATCCAGAGGCAATCTTGTAATTTCTGTGACTTGGGCTTCAAGTCGGGTACTTTATGAATTGGGCTACATCGACCATCGACCATCGACCGACAACAAGTGTGTGTCGTCGATCGACGAAATGCTTTGTCTCGATCGTACTTTTCTGAACTTGACCAGCTAAGGGGTTGCTCTCTCTCTCTAAGGTTCAGAAAGCCTTATAATCTCTACAATGCTCCAAAATGTACATGAACCTGAAAAGAGTCTAAAGTACGTCCTAGATACATATAACAAACTCAAAATAAGGCCTATAGTATGGTTTAAAACAGGTCAATATTAGGACCTATCAGTTCGCAGTATCAGAAACCCTACAGCAACAGCACCAACAACAATAGTAGCTATGGAGAGTCTTCTTACCAAAATCCTGCACCAACTATTCAAAAAAGCAAGATAGAGAGAAATATTGATCAGATTCTTCAGGGTCAGCAGAAGCATACAGTGAATTTCAATGGGAAGATGGATGCAGTTTACACCAACCTGAACGACAAGTTCGAAGCTCTCAACACCCATGTGAAGAAGTTGGAGACTCAAGTGATTCAAACTAGTGAAGCAGTGAAGAGACATGAAGCACCGATTAAAGGAAAAGGAAAGGCTGGACAGAAACACCACGTGCGTGCCATTATAGCTCAATGTCCTTCGGCAGTTCTCAATGTTTTCGTTTGACACCCGAGGCTGAGCATCATGTGATACCCTAAGTGGAGCACCGATCGACAACCCATTCTTAGTCCGTAGGTTCTTGTGAAACGTCAAACGTCGCTCGACACCTTAACTTATTCGTAGATCAACATCCCTAGTGACTTACCTCGTTCAATTGCAAAGTATTGATGTAGAGCGTTTGACTGCTTTAAGACACTCATTTCAAACATCAACAAAGCCAGTAGTGGACACCAGTCATTAAACCGAAGATGCATCAGAGCCAATGACTGTTGCTCAGGTATGCAAACTTCTAAGAGAAAGAAGAACAAGGTTCCAAAGCATATAAAGAGAGGAGCTAATGCGAAAGAGATGATAGTTTCGCCAAAAGGATGATGAGGATCCTAGTGGACATACCATTCGACGATGCTTTATTGGATCCACAGAATCTGGATATATTTCAGAGTGAGCAGAGAGACATGAGAGGACATTGAGTGTATGTTCCATCATATCAGATAGAAGATGAAACAGATGATTACAATGAAGAAGAAGAGTGACTCTGGGAAGTTTGTGGTTCTCTTCATGAATGGAGGTCACAGCTACCCTAATGTACTCTGCGACACCAGTTCTTCAATCAGTATTATTCCCAAAGTGATGGCTGAGCAGATGAGTCTGAAGATTGAACCTTCTAGTGATTCATTGATCTTTTTGGATTTCTCCATGGTGAATTCAGGAGGGATTGTCAGAAACCTTCAAGACAAATTGGGAGTGACCTAGTTCCAGTTGATTTTCATGTTATGGATATTCAAATAGATTAGAATTCTTCTCTATTACTTTGGAGCGTCTTCATAGATATTGTAGGAGCTGTTTGTGATATGAAAACAAATAGGTTGTATTTCTCACTCATCAGTGAGACTGATTTTTATGACCTTGTTCAAGTAGACAAGAGAAACACGCCCTACAATGAGATAGGAGATGATCCAGGATTTGTGGCAGTTTCCTATTTCTGGCGGAGAGTACAAATATGACGGAGAGGCGTCGATCGACACCCAGCCACCACCATCGATTTGCACCTCTGCAACTCCAGAATGCCAAGAAACTTTCTTTATATAAGTTGCAATTCCACCTAAGAGAAAGTCAGTGTAGTAGCAATATATGAGGATGGAGTCTACAGAGATGAAGAGGACAATGCACGGGATGAGGATGGAAGGATCATCATTGTTTCATAGGAAGATATGAAAGCAATACTTGAGATGGCAGACAGTAGGGGAGGCTGTTATTTGAGTCTATCATAGTATGATGGATGTTTCCAGCTACCTAGAGCCTACCTTACACTACCATGTTGGCCAGCACCTGAGATCTACTTGAAACATTAAGTTGAAGAGGTGATAGCTGACATTAATAGAACTCAGGAGAGGATGTTTGATGAGTTCTACATAAAAATTGATGCAATCTACTTCCCTCTCAACAACAAAGTTGGATGTTTACGTAACTGTATGGAAGAGCTACAGCCAAAGTGGATTACACACATTGAGATCATTGAAAGACAGCAAGAGCACAAAATCAGAGGAGAAGAAGCCATTAAATCTTTGTAGGGACCTGGTTCGAGATGAGCAGATAATATGTGGATACTTGTTTTCCAACAAGTGTTCCATTACCCCCATACTAGCCAAAAACATCCAAAACGTCAAGTTAAAGAGTATAAACAAGAGCTTGATAGGAGGCAATTCAGCCGGTAAGTTTAAATTAATTTTAATTTTCATTTTACTGATTTTTCATGTTTATTTTATTTTAGGTCAAAAAGATGACATGGTGTGTTCATTGTTCTAGAAGGGTATGAATATCATAAACAATTAACTCTAATATTAACACACAAATAATACTCTTGCCAAGAGAGATCATGTGTAGTACTTAGGGATCAAATCCACAGAGAGCAATCTCACACAATAGATTTCTTATTTTTAAAGACTAAGCTAGGTAGATATATATATATATATATATATATTCGTAGCAAACAATCAGTTTAAGGAAATATTTCTTATCAAGAGGGATAGATGCCATATGGAAATATGATAATAATGTAAATATAGAAATATGCTATTAAACTAACTAAACGCAAATGTAAATATGTTAGAGCTACGGTTTCAGGCTTAATGGATTATAGGAATATGAAGCACGGAAATATAAATATTTTAGAACTCAAATATTAACTATTCTGACCCTTTTAACTCCAACTCCCGTATGCGAGTAAAAGGAAAGACCATTGATCGACGACTAAGGCACTTTGTCGATCGATGGTGAAATCAGAAGTAAGTGTGAACGAGATTTGATATGTTGACCAAGATAATTATACCAGCTCTCACATGCGCCTAACAACCTAGTTCAATGGAGTCTATTTTGGCATAGAACCTACTATCGTAGTCGTCCATGTCCTACTTTCAAGATCCTAGTTAGCTACTCTAGAATGCAAGCATTAAGCACAACTCAATTGATGGATATTAACTTAACCTAGCAATCCTACTTATGGGCTAATCCCTGATTGCTATCATTCAAACCTAAATCTAGTTGATGACTACTCATACATAATTAAAGTAAAAACAATAGTCTGAATATGATGCATAGATAAAATACTGGGATTCCAATACAAATCTCTCTAAAGAGTTATGAATCATCTTCCCTAGAAACCTTAAAACTATAATAGAAAAGTAAACTTTCTTCTCTCAACTGTCTCTAAGTCTCCATATTCTCCACACACTTCTGTATGTAATACATAAAGCATAAATATAAAACCCTAAAATCTAAGTAAAAACTCGTCCAGGGTACCTTAGTCATTTGTCTCTAACTTGGGCTTGAGATCGGCTATCTGTGGATTGGTTATCGATCAATGGCAAGTGTGCAACATCGATCGATCTTGGTCTTGTACCATCGGTCGATCACAAGGTTGTGTCGTCGATCGACGACTGTTTTAAACTTTGACTCTCTTAATGATCAGCTACGGATTCTTCTCCTCTAAATGTTCCAATAGTTCCAAGTATCTCCATATATCTCCAAAACTTACCTGGACCTGTAAAGAACTTTAAACATAGCCTAGACACACATAATAGACCCCAAAGAGAGCCTATAACATGGCCTAAAACTGGTAATAAATAGGCTATATCAACTCCCTAAGATTTAACCTTTTGCTTGTCCTCAAGCAAACAACTTGCGAAAGATGTTTTGAAAAGAGAATACTCACATAATGTGTAAGTATAATTGTTACCCTACTTTGTTGCAACCACATCTAATTAAGTCAATCACAGAGAAACTTTATATACCCTATCTTAGTATAGCAACCAAATCCATTATACCAACAACTTAGCGAATACTAATATGACTCGCCCTTTTACTGATTTCATTTCTTTGCATAAAAGAAAAGTGCAGGCTTTACCTTGGGAGTATCGATCAAATGATATATGGACTCTTACCCCTGCAAGTATCTGAGCACATAAGTAGTATTCTCTTATCCCTTTCCTCTCTCTCTTCTCACTTCTCTCAGTCAATGTCTCCCTTCTTTTGAGGGTATCATTTTATTTTATTTTTAATTGACTGAGATATTTGGAGAGGTTTCCATGAATCAATCCCCAATGGTTTTTGCCACAAGATCATATTCACTTTTTTTGACATTCATCTCTTTCTAGAATTGTATGAATCAAGCTTTAATGGTGTAGCCACCAAATCATGTTCGACTCATTTAATCTGAAGGGGAGAGAGAGGGGAATCAGAATCACACAGACTTTTACCTTTCAGAACTGCAGAAGGAATCTGATCCATTGTATACCAAGCCCTAAAGCAAGCAAATAATATCAGGATTACTATTGAAAATCAGCTTCGGTTACTTCAAACTTTCTAAGCAAGTGTGATATAGCGGCAGGATGATCCACTTTGGTATCTCTACTAATCTCCGCAAATAACCTTCTAAGAATAGTGCTAAAGTGTGGTTTGTCAATAGTAAATCTTAATCATATTCCCCTTCTTAACTCAATATAACCTTTTTGAAAAAATTATATAGTTATACAAATAAAACTCAAAAACAAATAATAGCGTTGGCGAACCTACCCTAGACTTAAATTACAGTGTCCCCAGTGTAATCCATCCTGGATTGGTTAGGGAAAATCAAATCATAAGTAAATAGTTTAAGTCTAAAAATCGATACCTCCCTCTTGAAGAGGGCGACGATCGATTGTAGGCGGTGTGGTCGATCGATGGTCGCGATCCATCATCGACAGATGGTGCCTCTATGGTGCAGATCGATGGTGAACTTAAACAGTCTGTAAAAACAAAATAAAACTCAAAATAAATAGTATTATATGTGAAAACTAGAGAAAAACTTACTAAACAGTGGGTTGCCTCCCACTCAGCGCTTGGTTATAGTCTTAAGCTCGACGTTTGAACTCTCTGTCTAGAATGGAGGTTGAACAACGCTTGAAAAACATGTGTCTACATCTTCTTTTCTCTTCTAAAGCCATGTACCAACGAAGCTTCTCATTGCCTCATCTCCTTTGGCTTTTTCATTCTTCATGACCTCCTTAGAAACCTCGACTAACTGCTTCCTCCTTTGTAGATTCTCAATACTGCGCTGTAGCATTCTAAGTATGGCAGCTGTAGTCTCTGATATATCCTCCAATTGCTGAGATATATCTTCCTTCATCAGGCATTGAAAAAAGGTAATCTCATCGAACCTATCTTCTATTTGTTTTTCTGCTGCGTACTTTTGTCTGTCGAACTCAGTATCGATCGATGCCTTGATGCTGCAGTCGGTCGATATCATTCTGTCTGCTCTAATCGCATGCTGTCTTTGGATAGTATCCAAATTTTCTTCATCTCATTCATGCGTGTAGTCAAACCGGTGAGGCCCTTGTCCATAGGATAGTAGACATCATCAAGCCTCTTGTAGAAATCATCAAGTGACATCTCTTGAGCTTTGTAGGTCTCTTGCACAATTTTATCAATCTCTGTTCTGTTGTATGTCTCTTGTTTCTTCATAGACATAGCAATCTTTGCTGCATGTTGCTGTAAACATATGTAGCTATGCTCAAACATAGTAGCTCTTCTAGAACTGCCTTGATATCTTCTTCTTGCACATTCACGACTCTTTCGTCTATAGCTCGTGCATTGCCATTCTCATCTCTGTAGACGCCATACTCATCTTTCTTTTCCCAATGGAAAATTCTTCGGCTACTAGCATCATAAGCTCTCTGGCCATGCTCTACATGACTGTCAATCAGTAGTGGGTTTATCAAATCGACTGATCGTGGACTTCCTGAACCAAAAGGATTAGAGGTACAAAACTGGTTCACCCCTAGAATGGTGTCGATTGGTGCATGATGAACGTCGTCGATCGGTTTTTGGTGTTTGGAAGTGAACAGATCATTGCAGATCGGCACGTACTTTTGTTACGCGTTGTCGATCGATGGTTGTACTCGTGCGTCAATCGATGGCTGTTGTCCAAATAAAGTTTCTAATCCAGTAGCCATAACAAGGGTATATGCTACATCCTCATGTATGTTTAGAATTCTTCCATAGAGAGCTCATGCATGTCCTTCTGTATCTTTGAAAATTCCAAACTCATCTGGTCTGAGATAACCATCACCTGCATCTTCTGCTCTTGGTTCTTGTTTTGGTTTGCGTTTGATTTTGTTTGAAGGCAAGGATATGCTGTCGATTGATACTTGATTTCCCTCTTTCGCGTTCATTACCCAGCCAGCGTCTTCCATTTCTAGGCCGCGATACCCAATCAGCTCTTCCTCTCTGTAAATATCATCATATTCTTCGTAAGCTTCACCATATCCTCGGTATGGCTGATGGGTGTTGATCGATGGTGTATTGTGACCGTCAATCGATAATCAGACTGTTGGCCGAAAATATTCCCAGCTCCATTAGCCATCGCAATTATATCTGCCACATCTTCCCTCGTGACATGCAAAATTCTACCATCCATAGCTCTTGCGTGACCGTCTGGATCTCTCATAATATCGAACTCATCTGGTTGTAGATAACCATACTCCCTCTCGCATTCTGTAGCTGAATCCAGTTTGGACCCTGAGTTAATACCAGTATAGATCAATGGTGATTCGTTACCATCGATCGACGTCGAGTTCCCGAGTTCATGGGAAACATGAAAAACACCAGCCTATTCCATAGCAGTACCTCAGTACTCGATTATCTCTTCTTCTCTGTAGTCTTCATTGTGCTTGAGGTAGACTGGGTTGTAATCGAGATTCGTGTGGTAGGTTCTGATCTGTTCTAAAGGATGGGTGTCGATAGATAAGAAGGCTTGGGCGTCGATCGATTGTTGAATGGCAAGCTCGTCGATCGATTGTTCGGGCTGGGTATCTATCGATGCTCCTTCTTCTGATTCCTCATTGAACTCATAATCGTAGAAGCATGTAGCCACAAGCTTTGCATCATTACATAATTTAATCAGAGTAGCTTTTATCTTATTCTTAACAGGTTCATAAAAAATATTTTGATCAATTAGATATGGATACAACCTGTTTAGCTTCATATCGCAGATAGCTCCCACGGTGGCCATGAATGCTCTACCAAGTAGTAGTGAAGAGTTCCAGTCTATCCTGATGGCCATCACATGGAAGTCTACTGGGACTAGGGTATTGTTAATCTGCACTTTTCCATCTCTTCTGAGTTCTCTTTTGAGCAGTCTACAAACGTGAACGAATCATTGGAGGGTTCCACTCTCTGGTTCAGCTCCTCTGCCATAGACTTTGGCATAATACCCACTGACGATCCAGGTCACAAAGGGAATTGGGATATTTGTGGCCTTTGATGAACCATGGGATCACGAACTTTCCAGGATCAATTTTCTTTTTCAGAAAAGTCCTTTGCTTCATCTTCTCTCTGAGGTGATTGAACATGATTTCTATATCATCATCTGTCTCCCTTGTTTCCATGAAAAACATCCACAATCTGTGAGTAAAATAAGCTTCATCAAAAGTGGTATCTAGAGGAATTTTAAAAAATCTTTTAGCAATGCTATCCATCTTCTTTTCATTGGCTTCTGTGCGTTGATGTTTGGGGATCTTTTGCCTCCTCTTTGAGTTTCCTTCATCTTCTCTATCGATATCTATACCTTCAGATGTGTTTGTATTTTTTGCTAAAACTGTCACTGTAGGTTCAGTAGTCGAACTGGTTTCCTCATCTGTCGATCGATGCTGAGGTTGCATTGTCGAACGATACGTGCATCACTCTATTGTTCGACGCTTGGACGTCTGTATCGATCGACGTTAGTCGATTCAAACAAAGGCACTTATACTGTAGGCTTCACCGTTTATCGATTCTCATTGCTCGGTGTCGATCGATGCTGATGAGAAGTGCCGAGTGACATGGAATTTTCCTCATGTAAATCATCATCAATCAATGTATTGACGTGGTGCTTTTGTCCAGCCTCTACTTTCTCCTTAATCAAGCTCTCATGCCTCCTAATAGTTTCGCTCGTCTACATCACTTGATTCTCAAACTTCTTCACATGGGTGCTGAGGTTTTCGAATTTGGTATTGAGGTTGAGGTACAAACCATCTATTTTTCCATTAAAATCCACGGTCATCTTCTGTTGTCCCTCTAAAACTCTATCAACCAACACTTTGATCTTGCTTTATTGAGCTTCTGGAGGAGGATTCTGGTAGTAGGAAGATCCATAAGTCATGTTTTTGTTGAAGGGCCTTCGTTGTGAGCTCTGACTAAAGTTACTCCTTTGACCATTCCCATAGGAGTTCCTGTCGAAACATGGATTCCCTTGTCTCTGGAAACCATTCCCATCGATGCAGTTCACATCCTCTTCTTCAATCTCATCTTCTCCAGATTCTATTGCCCCTACTTCTGCAAAAGTAACATGTTTCTTGAGAAATTTTTGAACACTATCCAGCTTTGCCTTGACTTCTTTAATCTGCACCTTGCTTACAGCTGGGGTTGATTTCCTCCTTTCAAAATCTGTTTCTTGGTACTGCCGCTTGATGACAGATTCTCAATCAATCTAGTAGCTACTTCAAGACTCCTGGTGATAAAATTTCCCTCACTGGCTGTGTCCAAAGCCATCTGATACTATAATCCAATACGTCTGAAAAAAGTGCAAAGAAGTTGCACTGCTTTGAACCCGTAATGTGGACAATCTCTCTGGTATGATTTGAATCTGATCCGGGAATTTTTGAAAGACTCCAAAGGTTCTTTTGAAAAAGTAGCAATCTTGCTCCTTAGATCTTATGATATCTCGTCATCATAGAAGTTACGCAAGAAAGCGTTCTTGATGTCGGTCCAGGATTTCAGGGATCCTGGCGGTAGCTGCTTAAGCCAATATGAGGCTTCTCCAGCAAGTGAGTACTTGAAGAGTTTACAAAAAAGATAGTCCTCAGGGACTCCATTAGCTTTAATAGCAGTCACTAGATCCTCAAATCGGTCCAGGTGATCCATAGGGTGCTCATGTCGCAAACCATGGTAAGGTGTCTGCGCTACAAGTCCGAAGAAATCGGGCTTGATCTCAAATTCGTTTCTCTGAAAAGCTGGAGGACGAATGGCGGATCTGTTGGTGTAGAACTGGTCTGGATGGTTGTAGTCAGCCAGTATTCTCTGAGAAGCTTTGGCATTAACGTCAGGTTGAGCTACTGCAGCGTCTGCTTCTGCTTATGTATTAGGGATTGCAGCCCCCCTGATCGTTTATCTTTTGACTTGCTGCATTATGCATGTGACAGTTGAGTTCACGCAAGTCTCCATTCTCATTTTGAACCAATATAACTATCACAACCATCTGAGCTCGTCTGCTGTTGTCGATCGATGCGGGTACACTTTTTTTGATCAATGAGGAGTGATCGATATCGATCAATGCTCGAGTTCTGATGTCGGTCGATGCTATCCGTAAAGAGGTGTCGGTCGACACTAAGTAGTTGTCGTCTTTCTTTGCGGATCGTATGTTCGAGCTTCTCTGGGTTTGAGAATAATAGTTATTGTCCTTTATTGCTCCTGGTACTCATTTGCATGTACCTGAAAAACAAGGAAAAGAGAAATTTAGTAACTTGAAATTAAAAAAAAACATAGACTAAATCCTAGAAATTAAATCTAATGGCGATCAATGCTCCCCGGCAACGGCGCCAAATTTGACATGATGTGTTTATTATTCTAGTAGGGTATGAATATCCTAAACAATTAACTGTCAAATTAACCCTAATCTTAACACAAAAATAATACTCTTGCCAAGAGAGATCATGTGTAGTACTTAGGGATCGAATCCATAGAGAGAAATGACACACAATAGATTTCTTATTTTTAAACACTAAGCTATGTATATATATATATATATATATATATATATATTAGTAGAAAACAATCAGTTTAAGGAAATATTCCTTACCAAGAGGGAAAAATGCATTATGGAAATAGGATAATAATGTAAATATGGAAATATGCTATTAAACTAACTAAACGCAAATGTAAATATGCTAGTAGGGTTTCAGGCTTAAAGGATTCTAGGGAATTAGAAGCACGGAAATGTAAATATTCTAGAACTCAAATATTAACTATTTTGACCCTTTTAACTCCAAATCTCGTATGAGAGTAAAGGAAAGACCATCGATCAACAGCTAAGCCTGATGTCGATTGTTGGGTCAAAATCAGTTAAGACGGAATCAACGCCTGAAACTTCCTAATAAACATCATCTTTAGAAAAGAGGAGATATTATTTTAAAGAAAAGAAGAGGGGGAAAAAGTCGAGTTTCATATGAATTTCGAAAAGGATGTATATGGTAAGTCCTCGAGAAAGGTTACTCTAAGCCTCGAACAAACAGATCCCGAGTATCGAATCAACCAAACGACTATCAGGATTGATGATCAAACTCGCCCTAACGGGCGAGTTGTACCTGCGTGACGGTCAACTCGCCCATTCGACGAGTTGGACCAAGCGAGATGGTTAACTCGCCAAACAGGCGAGTTAGACCAAGAGAGATGGTCAACTTGCCGAACGGGCGAGTTGGACCAAGCAAGATGGTCAACCCGCCCCTTTGGGGAGTTGGACCAAGCGAGATGGTCAACTCGCCCGTCCGGCGAGTTGGACCAAGCAAGACGGTCAACTTTCCCATTCGGCAAATTGGATCAAGCAAGATTGTCAACTCCACCGTTCGGCGAGTTGGACCAACCCCAATCTCCCCCGAGGCGAGCTCGACCAAACATATACCAAATCTTATGCCTTCCGTTCAACCTCGGCGGATTAATCCCTTTTTTGTCTCGATCGGATTTATCGTCGGCACTTTACGATAAAAACCGCAAAGACTCATTTTCCCAAATGAAGTTCATTGTTATCGTAAAAACAGCAACGGTTAACTCAATGCCACAATCGTCTAAACTATACGAGAAGTGTGAACTTCCTAGCCGAAGCAGATCGTATCATTAAGCGTTCTTTTGGAGAAATCATAAAAAATGTTTAAGTCAAAATACAGCCCAAAGAGGCCTAGAACGCGGCTAAAGACCTACTTGTGATTTCATTCAAAATTGAGCCCATAAATTTTATGATGGTGTATCTTTACTCACAGAAGAAGATTAATCTCGCGAAATCAGTAGATAAATTTCAAGTTTCCAAGATAATGATGAAGATCGAGATAATAAGGAATATTTACGCGAAGCGATAAACTCAACCTAGGGGAAAAAAGGAAAGGGGAACCGACCCATAAGGCATATATAAAGCGAAAGGTGAGGATCCGAAGATTTATACATAGAGAAGTTCTTGAGAAGTTCTGTTAGCTTATAAGAACTTAGAGCTTAGGTTACCAGAGGGAGAGAGATATACTCAGATGTTTATCCATCTTTGTTCAACGATTTTGGTTTCCTTAGACTCTACAACTCATTGCACTTTGAAACCTTAAGCTTTATTCTTGACAAGCTCGGTTCCGATGAGTGGCACTATTACCAGACTAACTTGCTCACGCAGTTCGATCTCTTGGTCCACTCTTTTAATTGTTACCTAGTTCGATCTCTTTTTGCTCGAACTAGGTAACTCGGCGTTAGGTCTTGCGGCCGAAGCTTTGATAATCCTTTGTAATGATCGCAACGCTCTTGCTCGGATTTGAAATAAGATCTACTTTTTCTATAGATCCGTTTTGTTATCTTTTCATAATTTCTGTGTTTATTTGATTACTTGTCGTTGGATCTCGCAGAGAATCTGGGACCTCAGCAAAAGTTAGGGTTGTTTCTTGTATTTCCTTAATTTACGAAAATCGATGGTGTCAATTTTGGTTCCCTTAGTTTGGCGTTAGAAGGAGGAGAGGTCGGATGACTCTAACTCATGGCCAAAAAATGCTTGATCGAAACAATGTCTGGAAATACGAAAGACAACACCGCAGGTCGCAACAACGCTGGTAAAATAATTCCAGCAGTTACTGCTCCCATCGCCAATACTTATGCAAACGCCATAGTGCTTGAGAAAACCTAGTCGTGAACTTTCGCCACAGGCGGAGCACCGATACAAGCTCGAGATTTCTCTCACTAAACGGAAAGGGAAAAGATAAAATATATCAAACTCCGTAAAGTTCGAGTTGGAAAAATCTCAGCGCATAAGGGATCGACCAAAAGACATTTTTTGAAAACTTTTCGGAAAAATAAAACCTGCTCTCCCATAAATTGCAGAGATACCCTATAAAAAGGAAGCACAACAAATCAGGCGACTTGGACCAAATGGGCCATCCAATTCGCCGAACAGGCGAGTTGGACCAAACGAGCCGTCAAACTTGCCCATTCGGCGAGTTGGACCAAACGAGCAGTCCAACTAGCCTGCTCGGTGAGTTGAACAGAATGAGACATCCAACTCGCCGAACGGGCGACTTGGACCAAACGAGCCAGCAAAATCGACCTTACGAGCAGTCCTTTGGATCACCTTTGCGCTCTCCTTTGAATCCCTATCGAAATGCTTTTTGTTTTGTCTCAATCGGAGTTTCCTTTGAGATTTTACGATCAAAACAAGTTGGACGCATACCGTCCAATTCGCCACAAAGGCGAGTTGGATTTATTACCTCCAACTCGCTTCATGGAGAGTTGGGAAAGCCTTGGTGAGATTTTCCAATGAGATTTTATGACAAAAACAAATAAGACTCGCCTAAACTCCTTTGCTTGCTCCTACTCGACCTCTTGGGCGTCCTACTCGCCCTCTTAGGCGTCCTACTCGCCCTCTTGGGCATCCTACTCTCCCTCTTGGTCATTCTACTCGCCCTTACCTCCATCTTTGCGTTCTCCTTTGAATCTAAATTGAAACGTCTCTTGTTTCGTCTCGATTGGAGTTTCGATTGGAACTATACGATAAAAAACCGCAAATACTTGTTTTTTTCGTATGAATTCAGATTGATCTTATAAAACGGCAACGGTTAACTTAACACCATAGTCGCCTTAACTGTACGATTAATTTGAACCTTCCTATAAAAATTGACGTTGTATCAAAGGTACTCTTTTGAAGAAGTCGTAAAAACGTTTAAATCGAAATGGCCCGAAAAGGTCTGAAACACGACAAAAAGCACACTTATGATTTTAGACGAAATAGATCCCAGTGATATTATGACGGTCTATCTTTTATTTACAGGAGAAGATAAAATTCAGGTTCGGAAAATAAATGTCAAGTTTCAAAACACCAATATCAAAAAATATGGATTGACGAACCAAAACCGCAAGACAGGTTCGAGCCTAAACGCAGCCAGGAAGAACTAATATCTTTACCATTCTTAATGGGCATACATACACGAGAGGATAGGAAGGGGACATGAGCAAGAAATACGGAGAAGAGGTTAACCCAAACCTTCGAGAAAAATAAGGTATGTCCAGCTTAGAAGTTTTTGTAATTAGACTTGGAATTTTCGTAGGAAAGTACTAAAAAATAAAAACGCTCCAGAGATCGCCATAGGACCTAAAGGAACTTAGGATCTAGGAGAATAATCTAGGGAGCTAAGTCTTAGGCATTTTCCTGTCTCGATCTATTGTTCTGTGACTGTTCAGGCATATCTTGCAAACCGATCTAAACTCTCAGAAAACTGAGAAACGATCACCACACATATTCATCTCTCTTCCTGAAGAAAGAAAGAACTAGAAACGTGAAAGTCGTCTTAAAACCGAATCGTTCCTAGAAATTTTCTTAAAACCGACATATTCATAGTCGTCAACCCAAAACTCACCAAGTCACAATCCTAGCGTTGTCTTTAAACCCACCTGGACTGTCAATCATTCTTCGAAAGAAAAAACGTACACATTCCTTCAAAATATCTGTTCAGACGTTTTATTTTGTATAGAGAAAAGGAGGGAGTAGGTACGTATACTATACTTGTATACTTCCATACTTCAAAAAGAAATTTTGTCTCGGCATCAAGGTAACACTTTCGACAAAGCAAACTCTCGCAGCAGTAGACAGAAAATTATTTAGGCAATATGATACCTCACAAAACCGATCGTCCATTACTTTCGTATAACTATAACATTTTATACGGAAGAGCCTACAGGAAAACAAGATCGGTGTCATGAAAAAAACTTCGCAATGCGGAAAAGAGAATGAGGAAAACACATTCCTTGTTCAAAAATATCATGAGTAATCTGCGAGAGAGATTCTCAATTTACTTCTATGCCATTCACTTCTCGTAAAACTTCCACGAAACATCCTTCGTATAGCCAAACCAAGTTATGCGAAGAAACTTTCGGATGAACATTATACGAAACAGTCATCATGTAACCGATACCTAAAAGCGGAAAATCATTTCTAACACCATTGGCCATCTTAGCACCAAAAACTCCCACTCAGCCCATCAATCTCGACAAACGCTCTTTGGACCTCGGCGAATTACGCCTTCCGATAAAAATCATAACCAGAATTTGGCATCCTCTTTAGGAACGCTCTAAACTAACATGAACTTAATGTTAACACGAGTGTACCATAGTCTAATCCGTGACCAGCAACGTCCTCGGCTATGCGGCTGAACAAATACTTCAGACCAAGCCAAAATGTTTGAGCGGCCACTGCTCCATCCAATCACTTAACGGCAAACCGAATATCCACGATTAGTCTAAAAACGCCAAGTGCACATAATTGCAGTATAACCCAGAATCGGAAAGCATACGAGAAATTCTTAATATCAAAACTTAGTTGTAACCACTAAACGGTTGACGATATACTTAAACTTATCGACAACTGACCAATTTCAATATGTTCTGCAGTTTACGCTAAACCCACAACGTTTACAAGTAAAAAGCAGCACATAAGGAAAAACTCGTAACAAGGCTCCTAGAGCTATACGAAGCATCCTTAACTATACACTACACGAAATAAATCTCGGGGGGGGGGGGGGGGGGGGGGTGCAACTCTTCACAAAGCACAATGAAGGAAGTCGCACATTCTTAGGGTAAAATTTACGTGACCCATTGGTCCAAACTCCTCGCTAACAAATCAAATGATTTAACGTCCGAACAGGAACAACAATTTTGTCCGCGAACATTTGCAAACAAAAAGAAACGTTTCTCTGCCATAAGGTTAGAACAAAATCCTTGCGATGCCACACATCTTCAAGCCCGCGAACATTTCAAGCACGAAATAAGGCTTACAGAAGAAAAAATCAACCTTCGACACAGCAAGACGTCTCTGACGCTCGAAGAACAGTTTTTCGTCAAAACTTTCCGAAACGGAATGCTCACATTAAAAAACAGTCCATCCGCAACAATAAAACACACCTTCCTAAACATGTATCCTTCGCGAAGATTCAAAAACGGTAATATCTACCAATAATTTTGTTGCTGATCACAACAAACTCTCAACGTCCTAAACAGACTAAGCCATCTCATAGAGATAGCTCTCGAATACCCGACACAACAATAATAGCGCTATAAAAGAAATCCAAAATTTTGGTCAGCACTTTTGGGAGACTTAAAAATTTTCGCCAAAGAGATGCTCGATTCCTACCATACAAGTCACATAAGCCAAGAACATATCGCAGACTTTAAAGCGGGACGGAGTCAGGTCAAAAGCGGTACGGGAAACATAAGCTGAAGTAGTCATTGCACCTCCTAAAACCGTGATTAGACCTAGGTCTTACCCTAAACCCAGCACACTGGTCTCTAATGTCTCAAGGCATGATATCGAAAAGATACGAGATCCTGAAAGCATGTCTTTTCGTCCATATCTAATCGCTCTCAAAACTTTAGACAAAATTCTCAAACATCTCGAACGAGCGATGAATAGGACGATCTGCAAAAGATTTGGGAGCGAGATGATAACTCGTATCCTTCCCTCCATTTCAAGTGAAAAGCCTAGTTTATTCATTAAAAAAATTCGCAAAGCGGTCGGGATCCAAAGCCACAAGCTGTCAGTTCCGAAAACATAAATACGGTCATACTCGGCCAAAATAAATACAATGCTATTGGCAACAACATGCCCGATAATCTCTACACGACACACGATTAAACCATAAATGTCTCACTGGAAAACAGGACGTAAGAATCTTATCTCAAGAACGAACTACGAAAGGCTTGATCCCTTCTTAAGGGTACATATGCAGCCTTCACAAGGCGCAACCCCAATCCTACTACATTCCACTCTTGAAGGAGTAAGTAGACCACTTTCAACGAACCTTCTCAACCATTGATTCCGCCTTACTTACCAAACCTAACAAAACCGCTCGCTAGAACCTCGCGATTCTAACGAGCTGGGGGCTAACTGTTGGGGTAAAATTCAGTTACGATGGAATCAACGCCTGAAACTTCCTGGAAAACATCCTCTTTGGAAAAGAGGAGATAATATTTTTAAAAAAAGAAGAGCGGGAAAAACAAAGTCGAGTTTCATATGAATTTCGAAAATGATATATAAGATAAGTCCTCGAGAAAGGTTACTTTAAGCCTCGAACAAACAGATCGCAAGTATCAAAATAACCAAACGAATACAAGGCACGATCATCCAAGCAAAACGATTAACTCACCAAACGGGCGAGTTGGACCAAGAAAGACAGTCACCTCACCCGTTCAGCAAGTTATACCAAGCGAGATAGTGAACTAGCCCGTTCGGCGAGTTGGAGCAGTCTAACTCGCCAAACAGGCCAGTCGTACCAAGCAAGACGGTCAACTCGAATAACAGGAGAGTTGGACCAAGCAAGAAGGTCAACTTGCCAATTTGGCGAGTTGGATCAAGCAATATGGTCAACTCGCCCGTTTGCCGAGTTAGACCAACCCAACTACCCCCGAGGCGAGCTGGGCCGAACATAGACCAGATCTTATTCCTTTTGTTGAACCTTGGCGGATCAACCCCTTGTTTTGTCTCGATCAGATTTATCGTCGAGACTTTACAATAAAAAAATGTGAAGACTCATTTTCCTGAATGAAGTTCATGGCTATCGTATAAACGACAATGTTTAACTCAACACCACAATCGTCTAAAATATACAAGAAGTGTGAACTTCCTAGCCGAAGCGAGTCAGTATCATTAAACATTCTTTTATAGAAATCGTAAAAAACGTTTAAGTCGAAATACGGCCCAAAGAGTTTCATCCAAAATTGAGCCCATAAATGTTATGACGGTGTATCTTTACTCACAGAAGAAGATAAATCTCGCGAAATCGGAAGATAAATGTTAAGTTTCCAAGATAATGATGAAGATCAAGATAAAAGGAATATTTACGCAAAGCGATAAACTAGACCTAAGGGAAAAAAGGAAAGGGGAACCAACCCATAAGGCATATATAAGGGGAGCTGAAGCAAAAGGTGAGGATCCGAAGATTTAGACATAGAGAAGTACTGTTAGCTTATAAGAACTTAGAAATTAGGTTGCCAGAGGGAGAGAGATATACTCAGGCGTTTATCCATCTTTGTTCGACGATTTTTTGGTTTCCTTAGACCCTACAACTCATTGCACTTTGAAACGCTTTGTTCTTGACAAGCTCGGTTTTGATGAGTGGCACTCGATTACCAGACGAACTTTCTCAGGCAGTTCGATCTCTTGGTCCACTCTTTTAATTGAACTACGTTCGGCTTGATCCTCGAAAGAGGTACGTAGGCAGTCTTTCATAAGGTTCAGTCCGAAATTAATCAAAAATCTTTCTCATATCTTTTTTCGTCTTTTGTTATCGAGCTTTCGACTCAACTAGGTTTAAGGTTTTTTGTCGCTAGAACTAGGTAACTCTCAGACAGATCTTGCGGCCGAAGCTTTGATAAACCTTTGTAATGATCGCAACGCTCTTACGTGGATTCGAAAGAAGATCTAATTTTTCTATAGATCCGTTTTTTTATCTTTCCATACTTTCCGTGTTTATTAGATTACTTTTCGTTGGATCTCGCAGAGAATCCGGGACCTCAAGGAAAGTTAGGATTTCTTGACTTTCCTTAATTTACTAAAATCGACAGTGTGAATTTTGGTTCTCACATCCATCGATGGTGAAATCAAAAGGAAGTGTGAACGAGATATGATATCTTAACCAAGCTAATTAGACCAGCTCTCAAATGTGCCTAACAACCTAGTTCAATGGAGTCTATTGTGGCACATAACCTACTCTCGTAGTCGTCCATGTCCTACGTTCGAGATCCTTCAGCTACTCTAGAATGCAAGCATTAAGCACAACTCAATTGATGGATATTAAGTTATTAACTTAACATGGAAATCCAACTTTTGAGCTAATCCATGATTGCCATCATTCAACCCTAAATCTAGTTGATGACTACTCAGATATAATTAAAGTAAGAACAATAGTCTAAATATGATGCAACGATAAAATACTGAGATTCCAATACAAATCTCCCTAAGGAGTTATGAATGTTCTTCCCTTAAAACCTTATAACTTTAATAGAAAACTAAAGTTTCTTCTCTCAACTTTCTCTAACTCTCCTTACTCTCCACACACTTTTGTGTGTAATAGATAAAGCATAAACATAAAACCCTAAAATCTAGGTCAAAACTCATCCAGGTTATGTTCGTACTGTAACTTGGGCTTGAGATTGACTGTCTGTGTGCAACATTGATCGATCTTGGTCTTGTACCATCAGTCGATGACAAGGTTGTGTCGTCGATCGACGATTATCTTGAACTTCGACTCTCTTAATGATCAGCTATGGATTCTTCTCCTCTAAATGTTCTAAAAGCTCCAAGTATCTCCAAAATGTACCTGGACCTGTAAAGACCTTTAAATATAGCCTAGACACACATAATAGACCCTAAATAGAGTCTATATCAAAAGACCTGAGGAAGAGAAGTCTGCACCCAGAATAGACCGACACTTGATCAATGTGGATCGACAAAGCATCACGAGCATCTATCGATCGCCACTTAACTGTGTCGATCGACACTCACCCTCAGCGAGCATGTATATTTTTTCTTCCTTGTTAAATTTCTTCATTATGATTTATTTCCCACCAGTCTTAGACTTTATGACACTAGAGACAGTGTTGTTTAAGTCTGGGGGAGGTTTTACTGATATTTTGCTTTATTTTAAGCTTTATATTTTCTTAAAGAGATTTATAGAGTCAAGAAGGGATGATGAACTTTCAATTTTTACTTATTAAATAAACCACTCTAGCATCATTCTTTGAGGTTATTGATTGCAGGGTGTACTGAATGGAAACACCTAAGTTGATCACCAGCCAATAACATCCATGCTAGCTCAGAAGTCTTAACTAACAAAAGATGACTTCCAACCTTAAACAACATAACTCTCTTGTTTTGGGGCTTGGTATACACTGTATCGGATTCCTCCTGCAAGTCTGGAAGGTAAAAGTTTGTGTATTTCTGGTTCCCTTCTCTCATCTCTCTTCGGCATCTATAAAAAAAAGATTGAGATTATTTCCTGAAATATGCAGAGGGGGTAGTTATTTTAATTCGGAAAGAATTTATCACACATTTATGAAAGCGAGGTGTAGGAAAATTTTCTATGACCCTATTATTCGCCTACACTTTGTCAAAAGAAGATGTACACGACAGATTGCGTCAGTTTCACTATTCATTGGAATAAAAAAGAAAGAAAAAGATTTAAAGAAGAGAGGAAAGGAGAGGAGAGGAGAGGAGGGGAGAGGAGAGACAGGAAAGGGATCAAAGAAGACTACATGTATGTTCAGATAAGAGTCCACGTGTCCGTTGATCGATACTAGCTCTCAAGATTTAGCCTACACATTTCTTTGCAGAAATGAGGTTTGTAAAGGGGTTCGTTTGGCGAATATCAGCTAAGCAATGGGCTGGAAGGTTTTGTTGTTAATCTAAGGTCTAGTACATGGAAGTACCCTTGAAGTTGGTACCATTCTGATAACATTGCAGAGGTGAAGGTAGTAAAGTTTAAAAATTGTGTGAGTCCCTATGTTTCCAAACCTCTTTACATGATTGTTTTATGCTTTGCTTGAGGGCAAGCAAATGATAAGTGTAGGGTTTTTGATATACTATGGATTTTGCACGTTTTCACCCATAGTATATATGTGCTTTTTAGATATTACTATATGTGTTTGGAGTTTATTTTAGAGTGTTTTCAGGTCCATGTATGTTTTGGAGCAATGTGGAGATTATGGAGCTTTCTCGAGCTTAATGATGATGAAACTCGTAGTTGTTGAAGAAATCAGAAGTCGGAGTCGAGATCTACATTACCTTCTTGGTATTAATGGACACTACCTTCTTGGTATTAATCGGCACTACGTTCTTTGTATCAATCGACACCCGCACTAGTAGACGGGCTGACATGAAGTCAAGACAGACTCAAGCCCAAAAGTTCCACGTAATTACAAGACTACCCCCGACTGACCTAATACCTATTATTTATGTGATTTGCCATTGTTTAGGAAACAGGCCACCAAGAATAACATAGAAAGTTTAAAAGCTTTAGTTACTTAGTTTTGGAGAGAAGATACATAATTTTCTGAGATTTGTATCGGAACTTCAGTTTTCTTACTTTATCTTTTTGTGCATCTATTCAGATTATTCTTATACTTTTCTTAATCACGTCTGAATATTTTCTCTTGTTAGATTTAGGGTTTTATTAGGGTTTATATGAATTGCTGAGACATATAATTTGTAGGGTAATCTTTAGGATCCTTCATTAGAATTGTTCTTATATCTTGTCTTGTAGAGTAATTAATAAGAACATGAGCCTAGGATATTGATAACTACGAGAGTAGATTCCTTACCTGAATTAATTCTGCTGAGCTAGGTTTTCAAATACATACGGCAGCTAGTAAAACGCCCTAACCCGGACTCTGAGTCCAGTGAGATTGCTATGATTCGACTCTGAACTTTCCTGATTCATTACCTAAATTTGGTTCGTTTTAAGGCCATATTCTTTTATATACCTTGATATTTACAAGCTTTATACCATCATTTGGACCCTATTTGAACTCTTGTATGTGTGTTTGGACTATGTATTAAAGTCTTTACAGGTCCAAGTACGTTTCAGAGCATTATGGGTCTTATGGAGCTTGCTTGAGCATTTAGAAGAGATATCTAGTAGTTGTTCACATTCAGCTAAGTACGAGTGGTAGTCAAGCGTGACCATCGATCGACAGAATTTCCTTGATGTTGATCGATGGCCCACTCACAGAGTATTGGCCGACTTCAAGCCCAAGTCAAGACAAATTATGACAATACCCCTGGACAAGTTTTGACCTACTTTATATGGTTCTTCCATTGCTTAGGCAGAAAAGGAGATGTTTTAGGAGACACGTTTTATTCTACAGCTTTTAGTTTTCGTGCATTAAGCTTTTTAGTAGTTTAAGAGAGAAGATCTGAACTCCTTCAGAAATTATATTGGAACCCCATTTATTATTCTATGCATTATATTATTCATTTCATCATGTTTTCTTTGATCATGTCTTAGTAATTCACCTGTTAGATTTAGGATTCATAATGGTATTGATGAATTAGAGCCCAAAATAAGATTGCTAGGATGAAGTAATATCAATCTTTGGAATTGTGTTTAATGCCTGTGTTCTAGAGTAGATAACTAGAAACCTGAACTTAGGACATGGATAACTACGAGAGTGGGTTATGTGCCACAATTGCTTCCATTGAGCTAAGTTGTTAAATGCATGCAAGAGAAGGTCTAATTAACATAGTGAACAAACTTTCTGTTTGATTAGCGTCCATCGACACTTGGCCTTAGCCGTTGAACGACGGTAAACTTCTCTGTCTGCATACTTGAGTTGGGACAAGAGGGGGTCAGAGTAGTTAATATTTATTGTTCTCGCATATTAATATCTCATTTCCTCATATCCATTATAATTCACTTGCCAAAAATTCTTGATCTACCTTTTTTCCATAATTTCATACAGTTAGTATTTTAGATATTTTCCTATTCCTTATAGACTGACAATTAAAGCCTCTATTTATAGTTTTCCAAGCTTAACCATTAAAATTATAATAAATCTATTGTGTGGCCTCGCTCTCTTTGGATTCGATCCTTAAGTACTGCAATTTGATCTCTTTTGGCAAGAGTGGTTCGTAGGGTTAATTTGATAGATTGCATTATTAAGAACGTAAAACTTAACCCTCACACTTTAATATTTGGTGTCGTTTCCGGGGACCAAGGATCGCCATTAGATTTATTTTCTAGGTTTAGGCTAGGCTTTTTCATTACTGCAATTTACTAATAATTTCTTTTTCTTATCTTTCAAGTGCATGCCTAGCACTACCAGAAGCAACACGAACCAGGAATTACTCTTCTCAGATCCAGTTGTAATCTAACGCTCGATCCGCAAAAAGATACGACAAGCATCGATCGACAGCACCACTCAACAGCCAATTGACGCTTCTTCACCACCAACATTGATTGACATAACCAACACAACATCGATCGATGGTATTTCACGAGTTTAGATGGTTACGACTTTAGCTTTAGTCCAAGATGAGAGAGGAGACCTGTATGACCTTGAAGGTCATCTGCGTAATGCAACATGTTAGATACTTGATGATCATGGCGCTGCAATCCCTGAACCAGAAGTAGAAGCAGACGCTGCAGTAGCTCAACCTGAAGCCAATGCCCAAGCTGATCAACGGACACTGGCAGACTACAATAGTCAAAACTAGTTCTATGCTAACAGATCCGCTATTCTTCCTCTAGCTTTCTAGAGGAATGACTTCGAGATCAAACCGTCCTTCTTTCCACTTGTTGCGCAGACACACTACCATGGATCGCGACATGAGCATCGAATAGATCATCTGAAGCGGTTTGAGGATCTTTGTATCTGCTATTAAAGTCAACGGAGTCCCTGAGGACTATCGTTTTGTAACTCTTCAAGTAATCACTTGTTGGAGAAGCTTCACATTGTCTTAAGGAAATACCACCAGGATCTCTGACATCCTGAACAGACATCAAGAATGTGTTCTTGCGCAATTTCTTTTATGATGCGCGAGCAGAGGACTTGAGAGGTAGAATCGCCACATTCAGACAGGAACCTGGAGAATCATTCAGAAGCTCTTGGTTCAGATTCAAGTCCAACCAGAGAGACTGCCAACACCACAGTTTCAACGAGGTGCAGCTACTTAGCACCTTCTTCAGAGGTATTGATCTGCAGTACCAGATGATTTAGGCACATATAGTGAAGGGAATTCAGCACTAGGAGTCTAAAAGAAGCAACAAATCTTATTGAGAACTTGGCGTATAGCAATAGCACCAAGAACACTGATTATGAGAGGAAGAAATCAGCTCCAACTTTGAGCAAGGAGCAGATAGATAAATTTAAAGCAAATCTGGACAATGTTCAGATGTTTCTCAGGAAGAAATAAGTGAAGGCCATAGATGAAGAAGAAGATGTGATTTTTTTTGGTGGAAACGGTTTCTAGAGACAAGGAAATCAGAGCTACAAATAGAAACTTCTGTGGTGGCAATAGGAGCAACTACAACCAGAGTTCACAGCATCAGAGGCCAAGCTACAGCAACAGGACCATTGGATCTTCTTATCAGAATCCACATCCAGAGAATCAAGACAGCAAGTTACAAGCTATGATTGAAAGAGTATTGGTGCAGCAGCAGCAGATGAATGTAAATTTAAATGGGAAGGTAGATGCTCTGTACATCAACCTCAACAAAAAGTTTGAGACTCTCAGCACTCATGTCAAGAAGTTGGAAAATCAAGTGGTCCATACAAGTGAGGCCATTCAGAGACATGAGAACCTGATTAAGGAAAAAGAGGAAACGAGCAGTGCATTGATAGGTGATGATTTTTGGCAAGAGGTGAAAGAGAACAGCTCCAAGAAAGAGATTCCCGAGTAGAAAGTGCTATGTCTTTCGGTAATTCTCACTGGTGTCGATCGACACCCATTTCTGAGCATCGATCGACGAACCCTCAGAGTCTGTAGCTTTGTGTGTGCCTTTGAACATCGATTATCGTCGAGAAGTCAACATCGATAGAAGTTCTTCAACAGCGGAACCAGTTCGTCTACCAAGTCTGAATGCAAGCTTGTTTGTCAGAAATTCGAGTAGGGAGACTCCAGAACAGAATGCCGATACACCTGAGCCAATGACAACGAGAAGACTCTCCCAAAGGAGGCAAAATATTTCTTAACATCTGCGCAGAGAAGCAACTGACAAGGAGATGGATGGCTTTGGCAAAAACAGTGTTTAAAATTCCTCTTCATACTTCATTTGATGAAGCACACTATACTCATAGATTGTGGATGTCTTTCAAGGAATTGAGGACATAGAGCGCATGTTCAATGGCCTCAGAGAGAAGCTGAAGCAGAGTATCACTCCCAAGAAGAAAAGTAACCCTGTAAAGTTCGTGATTCCATGTTTTTTCAAAGGCCACGAGTATCCCAACGCCCTCTGCAATACTGGATCAACAGT
The DNA here is from genome assembly GCA_905132885.1 of Moricandia moricandioides. NCBI lineage: Eukaryota > Viridiplantae > Streptophyta > Magnoliopsida > Brassicales > Brassicaceae > Moricandia > Moricandia moricandioides. Next base: position 158,942 of record CAJHQQ010000057.1, read on the forward strand.
CAGCATCGTGCCTAGAGCTATGGCAGAGAAGCTGAGCATGAAAGTGGAGCCATTTAGTGATTCATTCCCTTTTGTGGACTGCTCCAAGGTGAATTTAGGAGGGATAGCGAGAGATATCCCAATGCAGAGTTGCAACACCTTAGTCCCAATAGACTTCCATGTGATGGATATCATGATTGACTGGAACTTTTCCTTACTCTTTGCAAGAGTATTCATGGCCACGTGGGAGCTATCTGCGACATGAAGACAAAAAGGTTGTATCTATCCTTAAAAGATTCAAATAATTTTTATGAACCTATTAAAGTTAAGAACAAGGCCATTCTGATAGAATTGGGTGATGACCCAAGCTTGATTGCTACATGTTTCTGCGACTATGAGAACAAAGAGGAGTCGGATGATGGAGAATTGATCGACACCCATTCTAGACAGTCAGTCGACGGGGATAACATTCAACAATCAGTCGACACGCACCCTTCATTATTGATCGACACTCACCATCCTGATTTAGGATATGACCCGGCTAACCAATAGTATGATTAGGACTACAAGGCAGAAGAAATCATTGAGTACCATGGTCTTGCCATGGAAGAAGCATGTCTTATTGACACATGCTTCTGTGATTTCAAGAAAAAGAAAGAGTATGTGGATATAGCATTGATCGAAAATCAGCTTCAACAATCGGTCGACGGTCTCAGCATACAACAAGCGATCGATTTCGAACCTCAACCATAGACCGAAAGTCACGCCACAGATCAGAACGAAGAAGACAGTCCAGAAGACATTGTCTACACCGGACAGCAATACCATGAGTTGGCACAAGGGCATACCAACCCAGATTACACAGAACTTTACTCAGAAGAAGCTGCTGAGCACGATACATTTGAGTTCTGAAAGTCTAGAGGCTTCAGCAGGTTAAGCAAAACCATAGATTCAGCATCAATCGATAAGACACGTCTACCATCAATCAAAGGTCTCAATGAATATGGATCCAGAGCCTTTGACAACAACTGAAGAAGATTTTGTTGGGAGAAGCGAGATGAGTATGGAGTTTACAGAGATGAGGATGGAAATGCACGAGCCATGGATGGCATAATCATCAATGTGTCTAAGGAATACATCAAAGATATTCTTGAGAGAGCCAACATGCATGAATATACTTATCTATGTTTGCCAGAGTATGCAGCAGACATTCACAGAGCCAGACCAGAGACATCAACTTATTGCACACAAGAAGTTGACAACATGGTACAAGGAATTTACAGAGCCCATGAGAGGATTACATATGACTATTACAAGAGGCTTGATGATCTGTACCACCCGTTCAACGACAGTATTGACTGATTAACCACATGCATGGAAGAGATGAAGAAGAAGATGGTCTACATTCATCAGATTATTCAGTAACAACACTCAATTGGAGCAGTTAGTTAAGCATCGACCGATGGAAACACTAGGCCATCGATCAATAGTCATCACACAGAATTTAGGCAGAGGCTAGTAATAGAGACATTATTGGAAGACAATCTTGATGAATTTTACCTTTCTCAAGACTGGATGAAGAATAGTATCTACCAGAAATTGGATGATATTTTAGAGCCCACAGATGCAACGCTTAACAAGCTGACATGATGCATTCAAACACTCCAGGAAAGGATGAGTACAATGGAGATTGCTCAGATAAGGATGGAAAACCAGAGAACCAGAGGAGAAGCAGCTGTGAGGAGCTTTATCAGTGCATTGTTTCAGACAGACATAGACTATGTGGATACCAGCTTTCCACATTGGTTCGATGAACCACCTTACTAGTCCAGAAGTCCAAACATCAAGCTTAAGACTATAATCAGGCGCTGAGTGGGAGGCAACCCACTTTGTAGTAAGTTTTAATTTGGTTTTTCATTTTTAATTACAATTTTTATTTAATTACTTTAGGCTTTCAAAGAAGGAGTAAAAAAATTTGAAATCATCATCGGTTGACATCAATGTTTCATCATCGGTCAACGGCTTGGATGGTTTACCATCACTCACCATCGGTCGACACTCCCTGCGGATTTTGGTAACTTCGAATTTCTCTCTACCTTTTACTTATGATTTAGTTTTTCCCTTAACCGAACCGGATGGGATAACACTGGGGACATTTTTATTTAAGTCTGGGGGAGTTTGCTGATGCTTTATTTATTTTGAGCTTTTATTTGTTATATTTACATAAGTTTTTCAAAAAAAAAAATTATTGAGTCAACAGGAGATTATAATCAGAACTTATTTATTGACTAAACCACACTATAGCACCGCTCTTACACTTGTTGATTGCAGAGATTACTAGAGATGCCAAAGTGGATCATCATGCCATTAAATCGCACTTACTAAGAAAGTTTGAAGGAACCAAAGCTGATCTCCAACTTGATACTGAAAATTTTACTTGTTTTAGGGTCTGGCATACATCGAATCGGATTCCTTCTGCAAGTTTGTAAGCTACAAGTCGGTGTGATTATGATTCCCTTCGCTATCTCTCTCTCTCTCTATCTCTATCTCTCTCTCTCTCTCTCTCTCTCTCTCTCTCTCTCTCTCTCTCTCTCTCTCTCTCTCTCTCTCTCTCTCTCTCTCTCTCTCTCTCTCTCTCTCCAGCATCTATAAAAAGAAAAGATTGAAATGATTTCCTAGAAGATACAGAGGGGTAGGTAAATTACCTACGAACCGATTATTCTAATTCAGAAAGGAATGGTCACACATTGTTGAAAGCGAGGGATAGTGCACATTACCGATAATCCCACTATTCGCCTACAACTTTGTTCCAAAAAAAAACAAAATAAGATAGCAAGTTGGAATGTATCAACATTATTGTCCATTGAGTTTGAGCTCTAAAAAGATTCAGAGAAAAGAGGAAAGAGGAAAGAAAGGGATCAAGAAAGACTTTATACCTATGTATGCAGATTTGCAGGAGTTGAGCCAATGTTTCCTTTGATTGATACTCCCAAGGTAAAGCTTGCACTTTATTTTTATGCAAAGAAATGAGATCAGTAGAGGGGTTAGTCAAATTAGTATTTGTTGAATTGTTGTGAGAATGGATTTGGTTACTATACTAGGATAGGGCATATAGAGTTTCTCTTTGATCAGCTTTATTCGATGTGATTGCAATATAGTAGGGGTGATAGTTATACTTATACATTATGTGAGTCTCCACTTTTCAAACCTCTTTCATAAGTTACCTTTGAAGTAAAAAGTTAAGTTTGGGGGGAGTTATATACCTTGTTATTTACCCATTTTAGACCATCATTTGGACCCTATTTGGAGTCTATTATGTGTGTCTGGACTGTGTTTTGAGTCTTTACATGTCGATGTACGTTTCGGAGAATTATCGAGATTATCGAGCTTGCTTGAGCATTTAGAAGAGATATTGAAGTCAAGCATGACCAGCGATCGACGGAGCGTCCCTGCTGTCAATCGACGGCCCACTCACTGAGTTTTGGCCAACTTCAAGCCCAAGTTAAGACGAATTATGAGAAAGCCCCTGGACGAGGTTTGACCTAGTTTATATCGTTCTGCCATTCTTTAGGCAAAAAAAAGGAGACGTTTAGGAGACACGTTTTATTCTACAGCTTTTAGTTTTTTGGCATTAAGTTTTTTAGTAGTTTAGGGGAGAAGATCTGAACTTCTTCAGAGATTCGTATTGGAACCCCATTTATTATTCTATGCATTATATTACTCAGTTCGTCATGTTTTCTTTGATCATGTATGAGTTATTCATCTGTTAGAATTAGGGTTCATAATTGTAGTGATGAATTAGCCCCAAAATAGGATTGCAAGGATGAAGTAATATCAACCTTTGGAATTGTTTTTAATGTTTGTGTTCTAGAGTAACTAACTAGAAACCTGAACTTAGGACATGTACAACTACGAGAGTAGGTTCAGTGCCAGAATTTATTCCACTGACCTAGGTTTGTTAGATGCATAAGAGAGCTGGTCTAATTAACATAGTGGACGAACTTCCTGTCTGATTAGCATCAATGGACACTTGGCCATAGCCATTGATCGAAGGTACACTTCTCTGTCCGCATACCAGATGTGGACAAGAGGGGGTCGGACTAGTTAATATTTATTGTTCTCGCATATTAATAACTCCCTACATCCTATCAATTATAATTCATTTTCCAAAAACCCTAGATCTACCACTTTTCCATATTTGCATACACTTAGTATTTTAGATACTTTCATATTCCTGATAGACTTACAATTAAAACCTCTATTTATAGTTTGTCTAGCTTAACCATTATCATAAATCTATTGTGTGCCCCGATCTTTGTTGATTCGATCCTTATGTACTTCAATTTAACCTCTTTTGGCAAGAGTACTTTGTAGGGTTAATTTAATAGATTGCATTATTAAGAGCATAAACCTTAACCCGCACGCTGTCATTCTTCAAATAATCATTTCATTAAATTTTGTGGTTCATTTGTTAGAGTCTATAAGCGAGTATAATAGTGTCAGTATGATAAGAAATAAACCGTTTCTATATTTATTTGACAAACAATTTGATACAATGAAAGTTTTCCTTATAAGTTATTACAAAGTAGTTGATCTTAATCAGTTTATCTAACCATCCATCCATCCTTGGCTTAGAGTTTTCACGGCTAAGCCAGATCCTTCCCACGGTCACCATCTTGTCATGAAACCAACGACAAACATGAGCGATCTATCGATTACAGCAAGCGGTTTCTATATGCAACATATGTTCGGATTCTTTCTATGTCAAACCCTAAATCCCCTTTCTAATACTCAACTCCTCAAGTTTGGTTAAACAGATAGATCAGGTTCAGTTTGCGGATCTATATCCGACTGTCTTACCACCAAACTATCCGCATTGGCCATAACCCAATCAAGCCATTTAGCTACGATCCATGATTTATCAGATCCAACACTTAAAAATCGTATCACATGATCGGACCAGCTTACAGCCATGGTCCACTACTCACCCTAAGACCTAAGATATTTGATCGTTCATGCAGATAAAAGAAGAAAACGATCAAGAATAGAGAGAGAAAGATGTAACCGTTTGGCCGATCGACCATAGAACCAACTCGAATCACCCAAAGGCTATGGGTGATGGCTTATTCGGTCCATCCACTCACCTTTAAGGTGCATTCCGGAGTCCAAGTCCAAGTACACTTCTCTTTCTCCTTTGGATCCATGGTTGGCTTGATCTTTAAGACTATGTGGTCGGATTGCCTTCTTGGCTTGATTCTGATCAAGTTTTTCTTCCAAATCGCCCAAGTTTCTCTCTTTTGGATTGCCTTTTTGATAATTTTGGTGATTTTCCTTAGGAAATTTTGTGTCCAAAATGGATCCCAAGGCTCGATATTTATAGAAAACTTGGCAAGAAACCGCTTATGGGAAAAAAATGCAATTTGGTAACTGATTGGGCAGTTATCTTATGGCTTAGCCATATGATAGATATAACTTATAATATCTTTACTAATTGAATTCGTGTTTCATAATTAAAAATCCCTTGCCTTCTATTCATACTAATTCACTACCTGAAAACCCTAGATCTATTTATTTTTCTTACTTGTTTACAAACCAATAATTTCCTTATTTACTTATTTTAAGGTCTTTTAAATTGCCTAGCTTAACTAAGTTGATTATCAAATCTATTGTGTGCCTTCGCTCTCTGTGGATTTGATCCCTAAGTACTACTGCTTAAATTCTTATTTGAGAGAGTAATTTGAGCATGTATCACCTAGGAGCCAAATACTCCTTTTCCAAAAACTGCACTTGCTCAGTTTTGCAAAGAGCTAATGTTCCCTTAGCCGTTCCAGCACGCCCGAAGGTGACTTTGATGTGAATCCTGATCCATGGAGTAAACGAGTATATCATCTATAAAGATGATTACAAACTCGTCCAAGAAATCTCGGAATATGCCATTCATCATTTTCATGAAGGCGGCTGGAGCGTTGGTCAGTCTGAACGGCATGACCACGAATTCATAGTGACCATACCTCATCCTGAATTTTTTCTTCCGCACATCACTTGGCTCGATCTGGATTTGATGATAACCCGATGCCAAGTCGATCTTGGAAAACCACGTCGCCCCTCTTAGTTGGTCTAGCAGCTCATTTATATGAGGCAATGGGTACTTGTTCTTCACAGTAACCCGATTTAATCCATGATAGTCGATGCACTTCCTTCCTTCTTCTTTACGAACAAGACTGGTTCACCACACGGTGAGCTACTTGGCTTATGAATCCTTTTTCCCTCAACTCTTCACGTTGTTTCTTTAACTCAGACATTTTGTCTAAAGTCATTTGATATGGTGCGTTTACAATGGTGTAATCTCTGGTTCAAGTTTGATTGTGAATGGATCTGACTGATAAGGTGGTAAACATGATAAGGTTTGGGACACATCTTCAAACTCATTGACCACCAAAATCTCTTCAAGGTCTACACCCTTCCCAACTTCGGTCGTGGTGATTGTAGCCAAATAGGCTTCAAAATCATTCGCGAGCATCCGTTCTGCTTGGATCGCCGAGACAACTAAACTACCCAAAGTCAGTCTTGTCCCTTGAAATTCAATCGGTCCAACACCACCCTAAAACCAAACTTGCCCTCGATGGCAGTCTAGAGAGGCCTGATACTTTCCTAACCAGTCCATTCCTAAGATCCCCTCATGATTCTTAAGGGAGCTATCACTAAATCCAAAGGCATATTCTTGCCTTGGATCACAACCGGAATTTTTTTAACCACCCCTAGCGAATACATGACCTTCACACCGGCTGCATTCACTATACCAAAACACCTGTCATGTTCCTTCTGGAACATTCCCTTTCCGATCATCTCCGAGCTTACAAAGCTATGTGTTGCCCCTGAATCAAAAAGAGTGCGTGTATCCACACCACCAATACTGAAGTTGTAGGCTAAGTATCTACATGCCACTAAGCTACCAATACTTAAGGTCCCTACAATCATTCAGTAGGCAAATAGGCTTCAAAACCCTTTTGAGCATATGTTCTGCTTGGATCGCCGAGACTACTAAACTACCCAAAGTGGGCCTTATCCCTTGGAACTCAATTGGACTGTCCCTACTCTCAAACCAAACTTTCCCTCGATGGCAGTCCAGAGTGGCCCGATATTTTCCCAACCAGTCCATGCCTAAAATCACCTCATGATTCTTAAGGAAGACTATCACTAAATATAAAGGCATACTCTTGCCTTCGTTCACAACCAGAATGTTTTTAACCAGCCCTAGCGTATGCATGACCTTCCAACCGGCTGCATTCACTTTGCCAAAACACCCATCATGTTCCTTCTAGAACATTCACTTTCCGATCATCTCCAGGCTTAAAAAGCTATGTGTTTCCCCTGAATCGCAAAGTGCATGTGTATCCACACCACCAATAATTAAGGTCCCTACAATGATACCCTTAAAAGAAAGGAGACATTGACTGAGAAGAAGTGAAACGAGAGAGAGGAAAGGAATCAGAGAAAACTACTTGTGTGTTCAGATACTTGCAGAGGTAAGAGTCTATATATCCTTTGATCGATACTCCCAAGGTAAATCCTGCACTATTATTTTATGCAAAGAAATGAAATCAGTAGAGGGGCGAGTCAGACTAGTATTTGCTAAGTTGTTGGTAGAGTGGATTTGGTTGCTAGACTAGGATATGGTATATAAAGTTCTCTGTGATTGACTTAATAGGATGTGGCTGTAATAAAGTAAGGTGATAGTTATACTTAGATATTATGTGACTCTTCGCTTTTCAAAACCTCTTTCGCAGGCTTGTTTGCTTGAGGACAAGCAAAAGACTAAGTCTGGGGGAGTTGATATAGCGTATCTATTACCAGTTTTAGGCCATGTTATAGACTCTATTTAGGATCTATTATATGTGTCTAGCCTATGTTTTAAAGTCTTTACGTTTTGGAGATATAAGGAGATACTTGGAGCTTTTGAAGCATTTAGTGGAGAATAATCCGTAGCTGATCTTTGAGAGAGTTGAAGTACAAGACTGCCGTCGATCGATGGTACTATCTTGACATCGACCGATGTTACATGACCAAGATCAATCGATCCTTTCCACTTGCATTGATCGATGACAAATTCATAGATAATCGATTTCAAGCCCAAGTTAGAGACAAGACACAAGATTACAAGTTTACCTCTGGACAAGTTTTGACCTAGATTTTAGGGTTTTTATATTTATACTTTATGTATGAGACAAAGAGAAGATATAGTAGAATATACGTACGCATACGTATGGAGACGTACAGCGCTAGGTTCTTGAGTATTCTATTTAGGGAGAAGACATAACTCCTTAGGGAGATTTGTATTGGAACCCTAGTGTTTTATCTATGAATTATATTCAGATTATTATTCTTACCTTGATTATGTCTGAGTAGTTATCAACTGGATTTAGGGTTTATTAACAGTACTGATGGATTAGCCAAACAATAGATTTTTATGGTTACTATTAGATCTATCAATAAAATTGTGTTTATTGCTTGTGTTGTAGAGTAGCTAACTAGAACCCTGATTATAGGATAGTTAAGCGCAAGCGAGAGCATGGTCTACTACCGTAATTTATTTTGTTGAGCTAGGTTGCTAGAAACAAACGAGAGTTGATGTATTTAATCTAGTGAACTTATCGAATTAGGTCATAAAGCTTGACTCCAGAAACCATCGATCGACGCATGATCATTGCCATCGATCGACGGTTATTCTGTGTCAACAAGCGAAAGCTGAGACATTAGACTTAGTCAATAGATTAGACTCGGAGTGCGAGATGGTCATCTTTTACATTAGATATCGAGTTCTATGATTAATACCCTTAACTTCTATCCTCTATAATCCACTTGCCTGAAATCCTAGATCTAACATATTTACATTTACATCTAGTTAGTTTATTAGCATATTTACATTATTAAGCATATTTCCATATTTACATTATTAGCATGTTTCTATATTTACATTATTAAGCATATTTTAATATTGCATCTACACTCTCTAATAAGGAACATTTCCTTAGACTGATTACTTGTTACAAATATATATATATATATATATATATATATATATAATCACCTAGATTAACTTTAGGAATAATAAATCTATTGTGTGCCGTTGTTCTATGTGGTTACGATCCCTAAGTACTACACCTGATCTCTCTTGGCAAGAGTATTGTTTTGTGTGTTAGGATTAAGGGTTAATTTGATAGTTGATTGCTTAGGATATTTATATCCTGCTAGAATAGTAAACAACACGCATGTCAAATTTGGCGCCATTGCCGGGGAACATTGATCACCATTATATTTAATTTCTAGGGTTTAGTCTAGGTTTGTTTTACATTCAAGTTATGGATTTTTATTTTCCTTTGTCTATCAGGTACATGCAAAAGAGTACCATGAGCAATAAAGGACAAGAATTACTATTCTCAGACCTGCAGAAACTCGAACATACAATCCGCAAAGAAAGACGACAAGCGTGGATCAGCGGCATATTCAGCATCGACCGACACTTGTTTACAGATAGCATAGACTGACATTGATCACTTAGGATCAATCGACAGCATCTCACCCACATCGATCGCGAAAGCAGACGAGTGAAGATGGTTGCGCCTATAATTGTAGTTCAGAATGAGAATGGAGAATTGCATGACCTCAACGTTCATCTGCGTAATGCAGCAGGAAAAAAGATAGATGATCACTAGGCTGTAATCCTTGATACAGAAGCAGAATCAGACGCTACAATAGCTCAACCTGAAGCTAAAGCCCAAGCTGCTAAAGGCATGGAGATTTTGAGACAAATCAGAAGACGATGGGTTGAATTTATGTTTGACAAAGTACTGGAGGGACAGCAGACGATGACTGTGGATTTCAATAAGAAGTTAGATTTCTTATACCTCCACCTAAACACAAAGATCGAAGATCTCGAAACCCGTGTGGGGAAGCTGGAAAGTCAAGTGACTCAGGCGAGTGAAGTCCTTAACAAAATACGAGGCTATGGTTAGAGAATCTGGACTTAAACATCACGTCAATGCTGTGATTGATGATGATTTCTGGGTAGAAGCCAAGCGAGAAAAGCCTCAAGAGAAAGAGTTCCATATAGGAAAACCGAGTTCGTTAGGCAGTCCGCACAGGCATTGATCGACGGTTCCTGTTGACTTGACAGAATCGGGAATAGCTTCACGCGTCGTTCGACGAAGAGGTCGTACAATCGATCGATGGTACCTAGTGACAAAATGATTTCATCAACAAAAGGTCACGAATACGACAACCCCAAAACAGAAGATAGATGCATCAGAGCCTATGATGGTTGATAAGGCTACCAAGAGTCATCCTAGGAAAAATCCAAGAACTATTTTGAAGAAGAAATGTGATCCTGGGAAGTTTGTACTACCATGTCTGATCAACGGCCACGAGTTTCCCAACGCCCTTTGTGAAATTGGATCATCAGTGAACATCATACCCAGAGCTATGGCAAAGAAGTTGAACCTGAGAATGGAACCTTCCAATGGTTCTTTCATTTTTGTGGATTGCTCTAGAGTCGATTAAGGGGGGATTTGCAGAGATGTCCCACTTCAAATTCAAGACGTCTTAGTCTCGATAGACTTCCATGTGATGGACATACATATGAACAAGAACTCCTCTTTGTTACTTGGAAGAGCTTTCATGGCCACCATAGGAGCCATTTGTAAAATGAAGACAAACAGGTTGTACCTATCCTTGATAGACCATAATGTGTATTATGAGATTGATAAGAATAAACATACCCTCACGGAATTGTGCAATGATGTAGAACTTGTGGCCACGTGTTTTTGCAATTACGAGTTCGGTGAGGAATCAGAAGAAGAAGGATCGATCGACACCAATCCCAACCCATTGATCGACAGCCATACAATTAAACAATCAATCGATACCCAACCTATCGCATCGGTCGACACTCAAACTTCCGAACAAGCCCACACCGGCCATGGCGATCTCAGTTACAACACAACCTACCTCAAGTACGATGAAGATTACAGTGACGAAGAAACGATCAAATACCGAAGGATTGCTATGGAAGAGGCTGGAATTTTCCATGTTTCCCATCGACCTGGGAAATCGACATCGATCGAAGAACACCATACACCATCAATCGATACTGAGAATGAAGCAAAAACAGAACGAGATTCATCTGCAGAACCCGAAAGAGAATATGGTTATTTACAACCAGATGAGTTTGGTATTATGTGAGATCCAGATGGTTATGCAAGAGCTATGGACGGCCAAATTCTACATGTCACGAAAGACAATGTGGCAGATATACTTGAAATGGCTAACGAAGCTGGAAACCTGTTCATCCACCAGTTTGATCATCAAGCATCGATCGACGGTACACAGACGGCATCGATCGACGCTAATCCGGTGTACCAAGGTTATTGTGGAGATTACGAAGAGAACGATGCAGCTTACAGAGAGGAAGAAGCTGGTTGGGTAATAAACGCGAGATTATGCAATCCAGCATCAATTCTCAACATATCTTGGCCATCAAACAACAGCAAACGAAGACCAAAACAATTAATTGGAGAAGAAGATACAGAAGATGGTTATCTCATACCAGAAGAGTTTGGAATTTTCAGAGATACAGAGGGACGTGCACGAGATCTTTACGGGCGAATTCTCAACCTACCTAAGGAAGATGTAGCAGATGCCCTTGTTATGGCTAATGGATCATGAAGTTTATTTGGACAACAGCAACAGCCATCGATCGAAGCACAGCTACCACCATCGATCGATATCAAGGAGCAGTAGCACGAGCCTAACCAGTACCAAACATCGATCGACAACAGGAAGCCACATTGATCGATACCACCATTCCAGTAGTCCACGAGTTCTGTACATCTTACCCCTTTACTTCAGAAACTCCGGGACCGGTCGGTTCGATAAATCTCCTATTGATAGACGGTCAGGTAGAGTATGGACAGAGAGCTTTTGATGCTGATGGCAGAAGGATTTTCTTTTTTGTAAAAGCAAGATGAGTATGGAATATACAGAGATGAGAATGGCAATGCACGTGCTATATACGAACAATTTGTGAATGTGCAAGAGGAAGATGTCAGAGCAGTTATAGAGAGAGCTACTATGTTTGAGGAGAGCTACATATGTTTACCTGAATATGCAGCAAAGATCGCAATGTACAGAAAAAAGCAAGAAATATACATCAGAGCAGAGATTGATGATCTTGTGAATGGGATCTACAACTCTCAAGAGATGTCATTAGAAGATTCCTACAAGAGGCTTGATGATGTCTACTATCCTATAGACAAGTGCCTCACTGGTCTGACTACACGCATGGATAAGATGCAGTGAGATTTGGATACTATTCAAAGACAGCATGCGAGTGGACACAACAGAGTGACATCGATCGATGGAAACATCGCGCCATCGATCGATGCTAAGTCCGACAGACAAAAGAACGCAGCATAAACACAATTGGAAGACAGGTTCAATGAGATTGCTTTCTCTCAGAGCCTAATGAAGGAAAATATTTCTTAGAAATTGGAGGATATATCAGAGATTACAGCTACCAAACTTAGAATGCTACAGCGTAATATTGAGAATCTACAAAGGAGAATGCATTCAGTGGAGGCTACTAAGGAGATCATAAAGAATGAGAAAGCCAGAGGAGATGAAGAAATGAGAAACTTCATTGGTATATGGTTTTAGAAGAGCAAAGAAGATGTAGACACTTGTTTTCCAAGTGTTGATCCACCTCCATTCTAGTCAGGAAGTTCAAATTGTCGAGCTTAAGACTATAACCAAACGATGAGTGGGAGGCAACCCATTGTTTAGTAATTTTTTTATTTAGTTTTTACTTATAATACAATTTACTTCGAGTTTTATTTTATTCCTACAGACTACTTATACTACCATCAATCGACACCATAGAGGCACCATCTATCGACAATGGGTTGGGACCATCGATCGACCAAACCCGCCTACCATCACTGGACACTCCCTCACAGAGAGAGGTATCGAGTTCGATACTTAAGCTATTTACTTATCATGTAATTTTTCTTAACCAATTTGGGACGGATTACACTGGGGAAAGTGTAATTTAAGTCCGGGGGGAGGTTCGCTAAAGCTATTTTATTTTTTTTGAGTTTTATTTACTATCTATATATAAGTCTTTAAAAGAGTTTTATCGACTCAAGAAGAGGACTATGATCAAGATTTATTATTGACTAACCACACTTTTAGCACCATTCTTAGAAAGTTATTTGCAGAGATTACTAGAGATAAAGTAATCATGCCACTATATCACACTTGCTTAGAAAGTTTGAAGGAACCAAAGCTGATTTCCAACACTAATCCTGACATTATTTGCTTGCTTTGGGATTTGGTATACACTAGATTGGATTCCTTATTCAAGTCGGAAGGTAAAAATCTGTGTGCTTCTGATTCCTCTCTCTCTCCCCTTCAAATTAAAAAAGAGTGGAACAGAATTTGGTGGCTACAACCATTAAACTTGATTCATATGATCCTAGAAAGAGATAAAAAGTCAAAAAGAAGTAAACATGAACTTGTGGCGAAAACCATTAGGGCTTGACGAATGGAAGCCTATCCAAACATCTCAGTTAATTAAAAAATATAAAATGATACCCTCAAAAGAAGGGAGACATTGACTGAGAAGCAGTGAGAAGAGAGAGAGGAAAGGAATAAGAGAAAATTACCTGTGTGTTCAGATACTTGCAGAGGTAAGAGTCTATATATATCCTTTGATCGATACTCCCAAGGTAAATCATGCATTTTAATTTTATGCAAAGAAATGAAATCAGTAGAGGGGCGAGTCAGACTAGTATTTGCTAAGTTGTTGGTAGAGTGGATTTGGTTGCTAGACTAGGATATGGTATATAAAGTTCTCTGTGATTGACTTAATAGGATGTGGCTGTAATAAAGTAAGGTGATAGTTATACTTAGATATTATGTGACTCTTCGCTTTTCAAAACCTCTTTCGCAGGCTTGTCTGCTTGAAGACAAGCAAAAAGCTAAGTCTGGGGAAGTTGATATAGCTTATTTATTACCAGTTTTAGGCCATGTTATGGACTCTATTTAGGATCTATTATATGTGTCTACGCTATGTATTAAGGTCTTTACGTTTTGGAGATATATGGAGATACTTGGAGCTTTTGGAGCATTTAGTGTAGAATAATCCGTAGCTGATCTTTGAGAGAGTCGAAGTACAAGACTGTCGTTGATCGATGGCACTATCTTGACATCGACCGATGTTACATGACCAAGATCAATCGAGGCTTTCCACTTGCCATCGATCGATGACCAATTCGCAGATAGCCGATTTCAAGCCCAAGTTAGAGATAAGACACAAGATTACAAGTTTACCTCTGGACAATTTTTGACCTAGATTTTAGGGTTTTTATATTCATACTTTATGTATGAGAAGAAGAGAAGATATAGTAGAATATATGTACGCATACGTACGGAGACTTACAACGCTAGGTTCTTGAGTATTCTATTGAGGGAGAAGATTCATAACTCTTTAGGGAGATTTGTATTGGAACCCTAGTTTTTTATCTATGAATTATATTTAGATTATTATTCTTACCTTGATTATGTCTGAGTAGTTATCAACAGGATTTAGGGTTTAGTAATGGTATTGATGGATTAGCCAAACAATTGATTGTTAGGGTTACTATTAGATCTATCAATAAAATTGTGTTTATTGCTTGTGTTCTAGAGTAGCTAACTAGAACCCTGATTATAGGATAGTTAGGCGCAAGCGAGAGCATGGTCTACTACTGGAATTTATTTTGTTGAGCTAGGTTGCTAGAAACAAACGAGAGTTGATTTAGTTAATCTAGTGAACTTATCGAATTAGGTCATAAAGATTGACTCAAGAAATCATCGATCGATGCAGGATCATTGCCATCGATCGACGGTCATTCCGTTTCAACAAGCGAGAGCTGAGACATTGGATTTAATCAATAGATTAGACTGGCAACGAGTGCTGGTCGTGTTTTACATTAGATATCAAGTTCTATGAATAATACCCTTAAATTATATCCTCTATAATCCACTTGCCTGAAACCCTAGATCTAGCATATTTACATTTACATCTAGTTAGTTTAGTAGCATATTTTCATATTTACATGATTAATCATTTTTTCATATTTACATTATTAAGCATATTTTCATATTATTGCATATGCACTCTCTAATAAGGAACATTTCCTTAGAGTGATTACTTATTACCAATATATATATATATATATATATATTATCACCTAGCTTAACTTTAGGAATAAGAAATCTGTTGTGTGCCATTGTTCTCTGTGGATTCGATCCCTAAGTACTACAGCTGATCACTCTTGCAAGAGCATTTTTTGTGTGTTAGGATTACGGGTTAATTTGCTAGTTGATTGTTTAGGATAGTTATACCCTGCTAGAACAGTAAACAACACGCATGTCAGTTCCGTACAGTGCAATGCAGATATAGAAATAGGTCATGGGTTAGTGGCGTACCAGTGATCCTTTGGAAGGTGCTAGTCTTGCCAGACTCCTCGAAAAGCTCATATACGCATGGTGCACTCGTCTGCCCCTTTCCATGGGCTGACTTTTCTGCATCAGCATGGTTCCTCTTATGCTCCACTTGCAACTTCGGGCATTCATTCTTTAAATACCCAGTCTTTCCGCAATGGTAGCAGGACTTAGCATCATCACTTGTCACTTTTCCTTGCCCTTGGTCCATCTTTTGGACAGCTCCTGATCGCATGGTCCTTGCTGCTACATCTGGTGCAAGCGCATATCGCCCTCCAGCATCCTACCCCGTGCCTCCTAATGCACTTGGGGTATTTAGATCGACTTCCCGAAGTCCTATGGCCTTCATTGACCTCATCCATTTTCCTCTTCCGGTTGCTTGTCTTGCTAACCGAGGACGGATGCGAGTGAGACCTGACATGGTTCTCCTCAGAAAGAGTGGCTTCCAGCAAATAAATCCTTTCAACCAGCTCCGAGACAGTACTAAGGGTACAGACAGAGAAGTGGGTGCGAAGTTCAACCCGTAGGCCTCCGAAGCACCAACGAACATGTACTGCTTCCTCCTCGAGTTCCTTCCCCATATACCATCTAAGTTGGTTGAACTCCTCCTCATATTCTCGAATAATTTTGTGACCTTGGATTAGGTACAGAAATTTTGCCTCAATCTGATCCCATGCTTCCTCTTGAAAGTACTTGTGGTTGAACTCATACTAAAAGTCCTCAATCCTCCCAACACGCCCTCCTGTGTGTTTATCGAGAGCCAACCACCAATTATGTGCATCCCCTTCCATGAAGTGGACTGTGATGTCTTTCTTGTAGTAATCCAGGCAGCGTGTAAATTCAAAGTTTCAGATCAACCAACTCCTCCACTCATCTGCCTCAATGGGATCAGTACTACCCTTGAAGTTCTTTGTTCCCATGAGATATATGTGTTCCAGCACACTCAAGTAATCCAATTTTTTCACGGCTCTTACTGGTGGATCGATCTCGACTACCTCAGGCGTCTCTTTAACCCGTCAATTAACTAAAGCTATTGCCATGGGGATCTAAGTTGCCTGGCCCACAGACGAGTTCATAAATGGTGTGACCGATTGGGTCAGTGCGGTCATCTGAGTCACCATATTTTTCAGTGCAGTAACACATCCCTCATGGAAGGTTCTACGGACTGATCCCCTTGTCACGCAGTTCCATCCACCGCTCCTCCAGCTGGATCTGAGTTGTGTGCCGCATTAGAGGATTCCACGCCTTCCTCTTCATTATCGGTTTATCTAACAACCCATCCATCCTTGGCTTTGAGTCTTCACGTCCAAGCCAGGTCCTTCCTACGATCACCATCTTTTCATGAAACAAACAACAAACATAAGTGATTTATCGATGACTTATTGAGTGATTTCTATATATGCAACATATGTTCAAATTCTTTCTATGTATAACTTGAAATACCCTTTGTAATATTAAACTCCTCAAGTCACTTAATCAGATCGATCAGCTTCAGTTCATGGATCTATATCTGACCATCTTAACACAGAGCCACCCAGATTGGCCATGACCTGATCAAGCCATTCGGCTATGATCCATGATCTATCGGATCCAGCACTTAAGTAAAGGTCACATGATCGGGCCGAGTTACAGCCATTTTCCATTACTCGGCCCTAAGGCCTAAGATACTTGATCGTCCATGCCAAATAAAGAAGAAAATTATCAAGTATAGAGAGAGAAGTATGTAATCGTTTGGCCGTTCAACCATGGAACTAACCGGAATCACCCGAAGGCTATGGGTGATGGCTACTCCGGTCCATCCACTCACCTTAGAGGTGTTTCTGGATTCAAAGTCCCTGTATGCTGCTCTTTCTCCTTTTGCCCATGGTTGGATCGATCTTCAAGACGATGTCGTTGGATTGCCTTCTTGGCTTGATTCTGATAAAGTCTTTCTTCAAAATCGCCCAAGTTTCTCTCTTTCAGATTGCCTTTGTGTTCCGATCGTTTTGGTGATTTTCCTTAGCAATTTTTGTGTCCAAAATCGATCCTAAGTCCCGATATTTATAAAAACTCGGCCCAAAACCATTCATGGGCAAAAATGTGCAATATGGTAACCGTTTGAGAAGTTATTCATACGCGCTCCTTCATCCAGTTACCGCCTGACGTGCTCGCTACACGTGCCACAACTTAATCGACCAAGGTTTTGGTCCATACCTGATTCAACCATCAGTCCAATAACCAACCCAACCCGACCAGCTGGCTCAATTGTCGAACACTCCACCGAGTTGGGCTCCCCAATAGTTTATCCAGCTGATTGAGCCAGGTCTACTAGCTGATCAAGTGGCCTTAGCTTACTGTTCACGGCATGAGCTCCGTCCAGGTTGCCCAAGCTCCATCCGGCTCGCTCACACTTTCCTTAGATCGGTCCAGCTCATTTTCCCTCTTTTCATTTGTTTTCTTGGCTAAGTACCGATCATCACTCGGAATTAACCCATTGTTCAGACCATGGAACGCTTTCCCTTGTGTCTTACGACTGGCTCCCACGTTTCCTCGTCCTATGGTCTGTCCCGACGATCCTATCTAGGATCGGGGATGTTACAGCTGGTCTAGTTAATCTAGTGAATATATCGGTTAGGACGTTAATGCTTGCCTAATGAAGTATCGATTGACACTCATACCATAGTATCAATCGACACTCACTCCTTGTTCAAATGCGAGAGCTGGAACAAGAACTTAGTCATCTGATTAGACTCGCAGTGAAAGCTGGATATCTTACTGTTGCATTCGATTTCTAGGACGGATTATCACACACTCTTAGCATCTATATATCCTAATTCTATTGCCTGAAACCCTAAGTCTAGCGATTTATTCTTATTGTTAACAAATAAACTTCTTAATCAATCCTTATTATTTACTGCTTTATAATTTACTGCCTAGCTTAATCATAATATATCTAGTCTATTGTGTGTTCACACTCCATGGGGATTCTTGTTTGAGAGAGAAGTTGTTCATAAGGTAATTTGAGTGATATCACTACACACCAGGATTCTACAAAATGGTGTCCAATAACCTTAAGCCCAAGCTGGTTCTTCCAACTCTACCCCAAAGGAGAGTAATACATATCATATTCCCAAACAGATCTTGGAGCCTCAAACTAGACAAGTGAAGAACCATGGTAACTAGGAGAAGAACCAAGAAAATATGGAGAAGAACTTTGGGTCAAAGATGTGAGATTCGCATAACAAGGTGAATAGTAGTTGCAATGATCTCAACAACAAGGTATCCAGGATCTCATCTAACTTCAAGGCCTTAGAAAATAGATTCGTCTATATGAGCTCAGGCTCCAGGTGTCATATGGGATCACTTACAAGAAAGGTTGAGCAGAAGCCCAAGGAAATCATGCACTCAATCACACTTAGAAGTGGTAAAGAGTTACCTTTAAGTGTTCTCATTAAAAATGATGAGAAACAAAGTGGGGAAGTAGTCATCAAAATGAAGATCTTATAATTTTTATTTCTACCATATTAGAAGATATAAGTCAGGAGAAAGATTATATACACTCTAGCCTCTACAAAGAACAAGATTTGTTCGTGCGCTTCAAAGTATTTTAGAAAAAAAATAGTTATTTCTCCAGTTTTGGATATGGTTTGCAATAATGTAATTAATTATTTTTACGTATATTGTCAATTAAAATGTTGTATTCAAAATGACAATTTCTTTTTGTTTAATCAGCATAATAATAACATTTCGTAAAATAATATGGGTGTAGAGCACACTAGTCTCTAGTTATTAATAAAATGGAATGGGAAAATGTAACTAGAAACATTCACGAGGCTAAAGGGCGATAGATGTTTCCAAGTTTGTATGATTATGAGACAAGTACAATAGAAGAGTGTATATAACTTTTTCAAGTTTTGCAAGTGAAGAATGAATTTTCGCGGCGTAGTGTGTCTAATCGATAATTTAATGTCTCCGAAATTTTAGCCGTGAGATGGTTCAGAGCCGCAAATGGGACAAATCTTCTTCGTCTGAAGCCATTTGGTTATACATTCAGAGTGGTATGGATGGTTACAAATTCGGAGAACGACCAAAGATTCTCCTTCTTCAAACTCCATTTGGCAAACCACACAACGATCAATCTCGTTTTTGTTATGTGAAAATACGTAGCTAGATTCCTTCAGACACGTGGAGATTTCGGTCTGAGTCAGGCCACGCTTTTCAACTCCGATGAATTCTCCAAGGGCAATCAGTTCCTCGTAAGACAACTGGTCGGGGTCAATCTCATCTTCTTCCTCCAATAAATCATCCTCCTCAAGGTTAGAGTTGGTTTCTTGGTCCTCAAGAAACTCGTTGATTTCATCTTCGTCTTCTCCAAACCCATTGCTATCGAAATACTCGTAGTAGTTATCACTGCTTCCTTCTTCAGATTCTCCGTCACTTTTAATCATGGAGGAGGCCAAATCATGGATAGGAGGGCCAAAATGGGAATTAGCTTGGGAGGCAGCAAGAGCAACTTCAGAATTTGCTTGCTCGAAGAGGATTAGATCAGGAAGTTTGTTTGGAGTTTGCTTAGGAACTTCTTCTTGGTTATCCATTGGAGAAGAAGTCGCCGCTTATCTTGTGGTTTGGAGGCCATGCTCCGAAATTTATAATTAAATGACTTTCATGTAAAAAAAGGTTACTTAAGCATCAATAAAGGAATAATATAGACAGCCTCCGTACAAAGTAATACATAAGAAAGAAGTCAGGGTATCCCTTTTCACTGTTTTAAGCAAAGTAGTGCATTCAAATTTAATTTACAGATCAGGTCTGCATTTTCCCTGAACGTTGGATCTCTAGAAAGCATATATCTCTATATGGGACAAGAAATGAGAATCAAAAGGTATTTAATGTCCCTTTATTTTATTTTGACGTAGGAATAAATTATTATAATTTTAAAACTCAAATTTTACAAAAATATATATTAAAATTCAACAACACACATCAGAATTTCAAAAAACCAAAATAATCGTTAAACATTTAGAAAAATACCGTACAATAGCATTAAAACATATTATTGCTCCAAATATTGTAAACAAGTGGAAAAAAATTTAAAATAACATTTATGAAAAGTTAAAAACAATATTTTTGATTTCATATTTGAATTTAGTGTTTAATGTTTAGGGTTTAGGTTTAGTATTCAGAGATTTGGTATAAAGATAAGGTTTATGGTTTGGAGTAATTTAACAATTTGCCCTTTTAATGAATGACATTTTGAAAACAAAATCTCCTTATGTACTATTATTGTCAAAAAAAGTTGTGTACTATGTGATATAGCTTATTTAGTACCAGTTTTAAGCCATATTATATGCTTTATTTAGGGTCTATTATGTGTGTCTAAACTATGTTTTAGGGTCTTTACAGGTCCAAGTACGTTTTGGAGATATATAGAGATACTTGGAGCTTTTGGAGCTTTTGAAGTACTTAGAAAACAAGAATCCTTAGCTCATCATTGAGAGAGTCGAAGTTAATATGATCCTAGGATGTTGCCCTGGATCAGATGAGATAGATCCTTGCATAAACGAATCAAAGACTCAAGTTTATCAAGGTATGTGGATCGATTGGTGACACAAAGAGATGCGGATGGACTCCTTGATACTCCTAAGAACTAGATCAGATATGACACACCAAACTAGAACCCTTAGACGCTGAATATGACTCACCAGCAAGCTCTTGCACTCGACATAGAAGACAGAAAGAGAAGATAAAAGGTTTAGATAAAATACTATTTGATTCAGAATGAGAGTTTACTAGAGTTTAAATAGAGAAACCAAGAAATATGCCTTAGGTTTCGATAATAACATAACATAGAAACTATAGTCTAAAACATAACATAACATAAAGTAAATAGATAGAGTAGTATTCTTAGGCTTGGACCAATATTAGCACATAGGTGATGTGTAAAGCAGCTTGTGACCTCGTTAAAAACCTTCCTCCGGAAAACCTTCTTGGGACAAAACCAAGAGCAAGGAAAAGAGCACACACAAGTACTTGTCTAAGTACTAATTCAGCTAGATGAGGAGATAGCTTGAATGGTGATCAAGGTATCTCTGATCATCAAGCTTTGTCCAAGACCTTCTTCTTATTTCCATACTATTCTAAGTAATACTCCAATGGCTCCATTTAGTTTCTTAGTTATGGAACGAGTCATGGGACCTTCTGGAATGGTTAAGGAATATTCAATAGCTGGTTGGTCCATGAGTGCATTCCTGGTTACATCCTCTTCCTTTTGCACGTGTCCATGATCACATCATCCTATCCCACTTGAAAAGGATTTGTCCTCAAATATGGTTCATCTGCCACAAAAGGAACCAAATCAGTAACATTGAAGCTATTAGATACATCATATTTACCTTGGAGGTCCAGCTTGTATGCATTGTTGCTGATCTTCTTAATGATCTCGAATGAACCATCTATCCTTGACATCAATTTGGATTTCCTTTCATTTGGAAATTTCTCCTTTCTAAGGTGAACCCACACTTTGTCACCTACTTCAGAGACCATCTCACGCCTTCCTTTGTTTGCTTGTTTTACATACTGCTTCGTCTTCCTCAATGTTGTGCCTTGCTTGTTCATGGATCTGTTGCACCATCTCTTCTTTCTTCTTGCCATCAATACTAACTCTTTTACACTCAGGTAAAGGCATTAAATCCAAAGGAGAGGTGAGATTGAACCCATAAACAATTTCAAAAGGGGAGAACTTAGAAGAAGAATGCATAGAATGGTTATATGCAAATTCACAATGAGGTAAATAGTGTTCCCATGATTTCAAGTTCTTTTTGATGAATGCACGTAAGAGAGTTCCTAGTGTCCTATTAACTATCTCAGTTTGTCCATCAGTTTGCGGATGACAAGTAGTAGAGAACAACAATTTAGTGTCTAGTTTATACCAAAAGTTGCTTAAGAACTTAGCATCTCTATCTGATACAATAGTTCTAGGCATGCCATGCAAACGTACTATCTCCTTAAAGAACAAGTTAGCAACATGTAATGCATCATCAGTCTTATGACAAGTATGAAATGTGCCATCTTAGAAAATCTATCTACCACAACAAAGATAGAATCCTTTCCAGTTATAGTTATAGGCAGTCCTACAATGAAGTCCATAGAGATATCATTCCACGGATGATAAGGAATGGGTAATGGAGTGTACAAACCATGGGATTGGACCTTAGATTTAGCTTGCTTGCATGTTGTACACCTTCCACAGACTCTTTCAACATCTCTCTTCATGTGCGGCCAGAAGAAGTGATCCTGCAAGACCTTAAGAGTTTTGGCAATTCCAAAATGTCTCATTAGACTTCCTCCATGGGATTCCCTGACAAACAAATCTCTCAAAGAACAATTAGGTACACAAAGGCGATTATCATAGAATAAGAATCCATCATGCCTAAAGTAATGACCCGTAGCAAGTTTCTCACAAGACTTATAAGCTTCTTTGAAGTCAGGATCATTCTCATACATACCTTTAATTTGTTCAAAGCCTAGTAACTTGGCATCTAGAGTAGTCAAGAGAACATACCTTCGGGATAGTGCATCAGCAACTATGTTTTCTTTACCTTGTTTGTATTTGATGACATAGGGAAATGTTTCAATAAACTCAACCCATCTTGTGTGTCTCTTGCTAAGCTTACTCTGTCCTTTTTAGGTACTTTAGGGACTCATGATCAGTGTGTATGACAAACTCTTTAGGCCACATATAGTGTTGCCATGTTTGTAAGGCTCTCACCAAAGCGTATATCTCTTTATCATAAGTAGCATAGTTGAGAGTAGCTCCTCCAAGCTTCTCACTGAAGTATGAAATAGGTCTCCTATCCTGCATCAATACAGCACCAATATTAATTCCTGAAGCACCACATTCGATTTCAAATATTTTAGAGAAGTCAGGAAGTATAAGAAGAGGAGATTGAGTAAGCTTCTCTTTAAGGGTTTGGAAAGCAGTTTCTTGTGCATCTCCCAACTTGAATCCCACATCCTTCTTGATTACTTTAGTTAGAGGGGCTGCAATAGTGCTGAAGTCCTTCACAAAGCGTCTATAGAAACCAGCAAGTCCATGAAAACTCCTTACTTCCCCTACTGTCTTAGGACTTGGCCATTCTTGAATTGCTCTCACCTTCTCCGGATCAACTTTTACACCATCTGCACTCACAACAAAGCCTAAAAAGACCAAGTTATCCGTACAAAACGTGCATTTCTTCAAGTTTGCATGAAGCTTTTCTCATCTCAACACATCAAGAACTGACCTAAGATGCTCTATATGATCAGTAATGTTCTTGCTGTAGACTAAAATGTCATCAAAGTATACTACAATGAATGATCTAAGCACATGATTCATCAATCTCATGAATGTACTAGGTGTATTTGTTAATCTGAATGGAATAACTAACCATTCATATAATCCATGCTTTGTTTTGAATGCAGTTTTCCATTCATCACCTTCTTTAATCCTAATTTGGTGATAGCCACTCTTCAAGTCTATTTTAGAAAAGATGCAAGAACCATGCAATTCATCAAGCATATCATCTAGTCTAGGAATAGGATGGCGATACTTCACTGTTATGTTGTTGATTGCTCTACAATCAACACACATGCGCCAGCTACCATCTTTCTTAGGCACAAGAAAAACTGGAACTGCACATGGGCTCAAACTCTCTTTTATATGTCCCTTTTCCATCAGCTCCTCAACTTGTCCTTGCAATTCCTTGGTCTCCACAAGATTAGTTTTGTATGATGGACGATTTGGAAGTGTTGATCAAGGAACAAAGTCTATTTGGTGTTCAATCCCACGTATAGGTGGTAAACCAGTAGGTTGATCATCTGGAAACACATCTTCATATTCTTGTAATAAGGAAACAAGTTCACTCGGATAATCCGGTGCTAAATCAGTTATGGTTAGAACAGATTCCTTATAAACAAGCATTATAACCGAATGATGAGAGTAAAGAGTTCTTTTGATGTCTCCATGTTTGGCATAGAAGTTATGCTGCTTGTTTTGATCAGGTTTAAGGTCGATCTCTTTCTTCTTTTGAAGCTGAATTTGGTCTTGTTGCACATCCTTAGGAGTTAGGGGTACCAACACAGTCTTCTTTCCCTTAAACTCAAATGAATGCTTGTTGGTATAGCCATCATGTATCACACATCTATCTGATTGCCAAGGTCTTCCCAGGAGGATGTGACTAGCTTCCATTGGTAACACATCACACAAGATTTCATCCTCATATCGTCCAATAGCAAGAGGTATCACCACTTGACTAGACACCTTCATTTCACCTTCTTCATTAAGCCATTGTAGCCTATAAGGTTTTGGATGCCTTTGAACTTTCAATCCCAACTTCTTTACCATTGTTTCACTAGAAACATTGACACAGCTTCCTCCATCTATAATGGGGCTACAAACCTTTCCTTGCACCATACACCTGGTATAAAACAGATTCTCTCGTTGCTCAAGTTCCTCAGTCTTTGTTTGTAGGTTCAAGAGTCTTCCAGCCACCAACAGCCTCTTTTTCATTGGTTCTTCTTCATATTCTTCTTCAGAGTGCTCGTGATCATAATCTGATTTATCATCTTCAGACTCATATTCCCCATTCTCAAGCAGAATCATGATCCGTTTGTTGGTGCACTCATTGGCATAATGCCCTCTTCCTTGGCATTTGAAACACTTAATGTCTCTAGCTCTTGAACTGGTAGCCACAGCCTTACCTTTGTCTTTTCCAAACATAGCAGTTGGCTTTGCTTCCTCTTTAGGATATGGTTTGCTCACCTTAGTGTAGGCTGGCTTTTCTTCCTTAGGGGTATGAAACTTTGAAGTTCCATAACTAGTGCGTGAGTGTCCTTTTCTTTTAAGTTGTTGTTCCACAAGAATAGCTCTATGCAACATCTCTTCTAGCTCCACATAATGTTGCATCTCTACATTGTCTTGAATCTCACGGTTGAGTCCTCCTAGAAACCGGGACATGGTGGCTTCTCTATCTTCAGAAACACAAGCTCTCAACATAAGAAGTTCCATCTCTTGAAAGTATTCTTCCACGGACCTAGATCCTTGAGTGAGCTTCCTTAGTTTCTGATGGAGATCACGGTGGTAATGACTTGGAACAAAACTTTTGCGCATAATATATTTCATCTCATGCCAGGATTCAACTGGATACTCTTGGTTGCGTCTCCTAGTGGTCACTAGTTGATCCCACCAACTCAGAGCATAATCATAGAACTCAGTAGCTGCTACTTGAATCTTTTGAGCTTGAGTATACTGCTGACAATCAAAGACAAGCTCTATCTTCTTTTCCCATTTCAAATAGGTATCCGGATTAGCCTTGCCATAAAAGGGAGGTATCTTTAGCTTCAGCCCAGCAAGATCATCAAGTTGATGTCTCCTTCCCTCTTGATCACGTCTCTGCCTCCTCGGGCTGTCTCTAGAAAAAGAACTATGGTTGCGTTCATAGTAGTTGTCAGTCTCTTGTGATCCAGCATGCTCACGCTGATTTCTCCTAGATTCCTCTGGTTCTTGTTGAGTTTGGTTAACTCTTTCTCTTCAAGGTTCATTGCTGTGAACCTGACCAGTAGCTTGCCTCAGTTCATCACGGAACTCCCTTATACTAGTCTTAATCATATTAGCAACTGTGGAGATCATTGTTTGGTTTAGTTGCTCAGTCATCTGATCCCTTAGTAGCTTGTTCTTCCTTACTAGTTCTGCTTCCTCCTCTGACTCGTTCACCATGGTACCTGAATCAGAAAGTACCTAAACAAGTAAGTTGTCCAAGAGAATTCAAATAGATTGAATAATCGAAACAAAACCAGGTTTTCAAAGGTTCAAAAGAACAAACTTGTAGATCACGGCTCAGAGAAATCAATCGACAAAACTTCAGATCAGATTAATCAGTTTAAGGTTTATGAAATCAGAATCCAAGATGAATAAGAACAGATCTAATCACAGAACCAAAACAAACAACTTCAATCGCAAGTGACTCAACAGATCTATCGATTCGATTACTTCTTTCACACGGATCAGTTTAGTTTGAATCAAAATATGGTAAGAACGTTTAGATCTATCAGGATTCAACACAGATGGATCAATATCAGATGAAAAACTGTTTAGGTTATACGAGAAACAACAACAAAACACAGATCGATAAATGGTTATATGAGAAGTCAAAGAGTTCGACATGAAACCAAAGCGAGATCGAGAACTTCCCTATCCAAAGTTGCTCTGATACCACTTAATATGATCCTAGGATGTTGCTCTGGATCAGATGGGATAGATCCTTGCATAAACGAATCAATGACTCAAGTTTATCAAGGTATGTGGATCAATTGGTGACACAAAGAGATGCGGAAGGACTCCTTTATACTCGTAGGAACTAGATCAGAAATGACACACCAAACTAGAACCCTTAGACGCCGCATATGACTCACCAGCAAGCTCTTGCACTCGACATAGAAGAGAGAAAGAGAAGACAAAAGGTTTAGATAAAAGACTGCTTGATTCAGAATGAAAGTTTACAAGAGTTTAAATAGAGAAACCAAGGAATATGCCTTAGGTTTTGAGAATAACATAACATAGAAACTATAGTCTAAAACATAACATAACATAACATAAAGTAAATAGATAAAGTAGTCTTCTTAGGCTTGGACCGACATTAGCACCTAGGTGATGTGTAAAGCAGCTTGTGGCCTCGTTAAAAACCTTCCTCCAGAAAACCTCTTTGGGACAAAACCAAGAGCAAGGAAAAGAGAACACACAAGTACTTGCGTAAGTACTTAGCTTGAATGGTGATCAAGGTATCACGGATCATCAAGCTTTGTCCAAGACCTTCTTTTTGTTTCCATACTAGTCTAAGTAATCCTCCAATGGCTCCATTTAGTTTCTTAGTTCTGGAACGAGTCATGGGACCTTCTGGAATGGCTAGGGCATCTTCAATAGCTGGTTGGTCCATGGGTACATCCTCTTCCTTGTTGCACTGGTCCATGATCACATCAGAAGTACATGACAGTCGTCAATCGACGACACAACCTTGACGACGACCGATGTTATAAGACTAAGCTTGATCGATGTTGCACACTTGCCATCGATCGACGGCTAAATCACAGACAGCCGATTTCAAGCCCACGTTAGAGATAAATGACAAAGATGCCTTGAACAGTTTTGACCTAGATTTTAGGGTTTTATATTTATGTTTTTGAGTGACAGAAAGAAAGAGAATGTTCTTGAGAGTTTAATTTTCTATTATAGTTCTAGGGGAGAAGATTCATAACTCCTTAGGGAGATTTGTATTGGAACCCAAGTATTTTATCTATGCATTATATTGAGACTATTGTTCTTTCTTTGATTATGTATGAGTTATCAACTAGATTTAGGGTTGAATGATAGCAATCATGGATTAACCCAAAAGTAGGATTGCTATGTTGAGCTAATATCCACCAATTGAGTTGTGCTTAATGCTTACATTATATAGTAGCTAACTAGAATCTCGAAAGTAGGACATGTGCGACTACGAGAGTAGGTTATGTGCCAGAATAGACTCCATTGAACTAGGTTGTTTGACACATGAGAGAGATGGTCTAATTAGCTTGGTGATAAGATCCTGGATGAGAGGATCACGTCCCTGAATGCTCTCCAACGATTGTGGTGATGTAATAAGCAATGGATTGAGTTGATACTTCTAAGAGTTGCGGAATGGCTCTCAGACTATCGGTTTTTGCTCGCAATGTAAGGAAGAATCCGAAATACACTAGACAAGCTTTGATCAAACAGGATTCAGAGAATACTTGGGTTTTTAGAAAAGAGTTTGAGGTTTTATTCAGAGATTTCGACCAGAATATAAAGAGAAGAAGACTGTACATGCACAGCTTCTTGGAAACACACAAAACAATTAAAAGAAAGACTAAGTTCAAACTTGAAAATAAGAAAAGACTCTTGGTTTATTCTTGCACGAAATTAGGATAGAAAATGGGCTTAGTTTCATCAAGAGGCTTTTGTATAAGTATTGTGTCCAAGCCTCATTAAAAACCTTGTTTGGATAACCCAATGGGATAAACCCAAAACAAGGAAAAGAGTGCAAGTCACAACACCTCTCTTGATGAATGTCTTAGATGGCTTAAATCACAACGGGTACATTTAGATCCTTGTCCTTTGTATCCTCAGGTTCAAGCTGTTCTTTAGCTCCATCTTGGACTTCTTTAAGCTCTGGTTCAAGCTGTTCCATCTCCTTAGTTCCATTGCTTTCTAAGGTCACATCATCTGTTTATATTCTTGAGTGTAATCTCTGCAATTGAACACAAGTTCAATCTTCTTTTCCCATTCCAGATATTCTTCTGGATCAGCAGTGCCTTTGAACTCTGGAATCTTCAGTTTCGACCCTCCTAGAGGATCACTGTTTTGGGGCCTTTCTTCTCTCTCACGCCTCCTTCTTCTGGTGCCATTGGTTCTGTTGGAATGGCTATAATAGCTTTCTGACGTAGACTGGTTTGGACTCCTCCTAGATCTCTCTCGTTCTGAATGGACAACCTCAGCTCTGAAGTTTTCTAGTTTCTGATCCATCAAAGCAGACATCTGTGCAGTTAAGGCTTCCAGTAGAAGTTTATCCATTCCATTGTTCCGATTGTCTTCTTATCCCATGGCTCGTGACAAGTTCCAAACACTGAACCAGTAAAGATGCTCACAGAAACAGAAAAACAGTGGAAATGAATCTAGGAAACAAGATCAGATTCAGATTTCTATAAGAACGCTAATTCTTTTCTCTGCAATTTTGTGATTCAAGTTCAGTTATTTAACAAGTTCAGCACTTGTTCTAGGTATATTAGACCCCAATAAACACGTTTCTATCAAGATTTAAACTTTAGAACAGATTCGATCATAGAATACGAAAAGTCTAAAAGTTGCAGAACTGGAAAGACACAACCTGATGATGGAGATCTGCTCTGATACCACTTGATAAGATCCTGGATGAGAGGATCATGTCCCTGAATGCTCTCCAACAATTGTGATGATGTAATAAGCAATGGATTGAGTTGATACTTCTAAGAGTTGCGGAATGGCTCTCAGACTATCGGTTTTTGCTCGCAATGTAAGGAAGAATCCGAAATACACTAGACAAGCTTTGATCAAACAGGATTCAGAGAATACTTGGGTTTTTAGAAAAGAGTTTGATGTTTTATTCAGAGATTTCGACCAGAATACAAAGAGAAGAAGACTGTACATGCACAGCTTCTTGGAAACACACAAAACAATTAAAAGAAAGACTAAGTTCAAACTTGAAAATAAGAAAAGACTCTTGGTTTATTCTTGCACGAAATTAGGATAGAAAATGGGCTTAGTTTCATCAAGAGGCTTTTGTATAAGTATTGTGTCCAAGCCTCATTAAAAACCTTGTTTGGATAACCCAATGGGATAAACCCAAAACAAGGAAAAGAGTGCAAGTCACAACACCTCTCTTGATGAATGTCTTAGATGGCTTAAATCACAACGGGTACATTTAGATCCTTGTCCTTTGTATCCTCAGGTTCAAGCTGTTCTTTAGCTCCATCTTGGACTTCTTTAAGCTCTGGTTCAAGCTGTTCCATCTCCTTAGTTCCATTGCTTTCTAAGATCACATCATTTGGTAGACTTATCAAATCTCGTTTACACTTCCTTCTGATTTCACCGTCGATCGACATCAGGCCTTAGCCGTCGATCGATAGTCTTTCATTTTGCTCACATACGAGAGTTTGAGTTAAAAGGGTCAGAATTGTTAATATTTGAGTTCTAGAATATTAACATTTCTGTGCTTCTTATTCTCTATAATCCATTAAGCTTGCAACCCTAGATCTGACATATTTACATTTGCATCTAGTTAGTTTAATAGCATATTTCCATATTTACATTACACTACAAGAAAACAGAGACTTAACAACGAAGATTTACGAGGAATATACTTCGTCGTAAATATACCAGTGCATCACAAGGACATTAAGACGAATATATTTTTTGTCATAATGTCCTTGTAATATTACGACGAATATTATTCCTCGTAATATTACAAGGACATTACGACGAATCTTCTCATTCATCGTAATGTCCTTGTAATACTACAAGGACATTACGACGAAATATATGGTTGGTGAAAACGTGTTTATACTGTGCTTTGGAGAAGTAAATTCGTTCTAAAATCATTGTGGGGTACTTGTAATAGCCTAGTTAATGTTTTCCTTGTAAATTCGTTGTTATATCTTCACCTACCAAATTCAAAAATTTCCTATATATATGTTCATTCTCTTCATAACATATCACACAAACGAAAAAAAAAGAAAAGAATAAAAAAAAATGTCGGATGGTAGAAATATATTATCATACATCCATATTGCATCTACAACTCTTGATAAGGAATATTTAGTTAACTGATTGTTTACTACTAATATATATATATATATATATCTTAGTCTTTAGAAATAAGAAATATATTATGAGACATTGCTCTCTGTGGATTCGATTCCTAAGTACTACATATGATCTCTCTTGACAAGAGTAATATTTGTGTGTAATGATTAGGGTTAATTTGATAGTTAACTGTTTAGGATATTCATACCCTGCTAGAACAATTGACACACCCATGTCAAATTTGGCGCCGTTGCCAAGGAGCATTGATCGCCATTAGATTTAATTCTTAGGATTTAGTCTAGGTTTATTACTACTTTCAAGTTACTAAACTTTTATTTTCCTTTAATTTTCAGGTGAATGCAAAGAAGTACCAGGATAAATAAAGGACAAGAACTACTATTCTCAGACCCAGAAAAACTCGATTTTACTATCGGCAAAGGAAGACGACAAGCATCGATCGACAACACCTATATAGCATCGACCGACATTTCTTTATGGACAGCATCAACCGACATCAGAACTCAAGCATCAACCGACATTGATCACACCACATCAATCTACAATAACTTACCCGCGTCGATCGACAGTAGCAGACTAGTTCAGATGCTTGCGACTTTAGTATTGGTTCAGGATGATATTGGAGACTTGCATGACCTCAACGGTCATCTGCGTAATGCAGCAGGTTAAAAGATAGATGACCAAGGGACTGTAATCCCTAATCAAAAGCAGAAACTGAAGCAGACGCTGCAGTAGCTCAACCTGAAGCTAATGCCCAAGTTGCTCTAAAGAACGCTGGCTGACTACAACCGTCCAAACCAGTTCTACGCCAACAGATCTGTCATTCGTCCTCCAACTTCTCTGAGAAATATTTTGAAATCAAGCCCGCTTTCTTCGGACTTGTAGTGCAGACGCCTTGCCATGGGTTGCGGCATGAGCACCCTATGGATCATTTGGAGCGATTTGAGGATCTAGTGACTGTTATTAAAGCCAGTGGATTCCCTGAGTACTATCTCTTTTGTAAGCTCTTAAGTACTCGCTTGCTGGAGAAGCTTCATATTGGCTTAAGCAGTTACTACCATGATCTTTGACATCATGGGCTGACATCAAGAACGCTTTCTTGTTTAATTTCTTTGATGACGCAAGAGCAGAAGATATGAGGAGCAAGATTTCTACTTTTTCACAAGAGCCTTCAGAGTCCTTCAGAAACTCCTCGATTATATTCAAGTCATACCTGAGAGATTTTCCATATCACGGGTTCAACGAAGTGCAGCTTTTAGCACTTTCTTCAGAGGTATTGGATTACAATATAATATCACTTTGGACACAGCTAGTGAAGGGAATTTCAGCACTAGGAGTCTTAAAGAAGCTACAAGATTGATTGAGAATCTGGCATCCAACAGCAATAATCAACTCCAGCTTTGAGCAAGGAGAAGATTGAAGAGGTCAAGGCAAAACTGGATAGTGTTCAGAAATTTCTCAAGAAGCATGTTACTTTTGCAGAAGTAGAAGCAATAGAGTTTGGAGATGATGAGATTGAAGAAGAGGATTGGAACTACATTGATGTGAATGGTTTTGAGAGATAAGGGAATTCATGTTTCAACAAGAACTGCTATGGAAATGGTCAAAGGAATATCTTTATTCGGGTTCCACAACAAAAGTCCTTCAACAACAACAAGACTTATGGATCTTCTTACTACCAGAATCCTCCTCCAGAAGCTCAGGAAAGCAAGATCGAAACAATGGTTGATAAAGTTTTAGAGGGACAGCAAAAGATGAATGTGGATTTAAATGGAAAGATAGATGGCATGTACCTCAACCTCTATACCAAGTTTGAAAACCTCAACACCATTATGAAGAAGTTGGAGAATCAAGTGATACAAATAAGTGCAACCATTAGGAGGCATGAGAGCCTGATTAAGGAGAAAATGGAGGCTGGAAAGAAGCACCACGTCAATGCATAAACTGATAATGACTTTTTGCATGAATTTAAGAGAGAAAAGCTCCAAGAAGGAGATTTTCGTATGGAAAGTTCTATGTCATTCGGCAGTTTCCATTGGTGTCGATCAACATCAAACGATGAGCGTCGATCGACAACGATTCCTGCAGTATCAGTTGCTTCATGTGAATCAACTAACATCGACTAAAAAAGAGACGAGACCACCGACCGACAGAGAGATTGAAGTATCGATCGACAATGAGACCTGAGCATCGTTCGACAGATGAGAAAACTAGCTAGACTGTCGAGCATCAATACGAGTTTGATCATGCGTCCAACCGTGACGGTTTCAGAAAAGAATACAAACACGTATGAAGCTATGGATCCTGATAGAGAAGATGAGGGAAACTCCAAGAGGAAGCAAAAGATCCCCAAACATCAACACAAAGAAACCAATGGAAAAAGAAATGGATAGCTTTGCTAAAAGAGTTTTCAAAATTCCTTTAGATATTCCTTTTGATGAAGCTTATTATAATCACAGATTGTGGATGTTTTTCAGGGGATCAAGGGATATAGATGATGATATAGAGATCATGTTCAATCATCTAAGAGAGAAGATGAAGTAGAGGGATTTTCTGAGGAAGAAAACTGATCATTGGAAGTTCAAGGTTCCAGCTTCATCAAGGGAAACAAATATCCTAATGCCCTCTGTGATACCTGATCATATGTGAGCATTATGCCAAGAACTATGGCAGAGGAGCTGAACCTGAAAGTGGAACCCTTCGATGATTCTTTCGCATTCGTAAACTACTCAAAGGTGAACTCAAGAGGGATGGTAAAAGATGTTCCAGTGCAGATTAACAACACCCTAGTCCTAGTGGACTTCTGATATAGCCTATTTATTAGCAGTTTTAGGCCATGTTATATTCTCTATTTAGGGTTTATTATGTGTGTCTAGGCTATGTTTTATGGTATTTATAGGTCAAGGTACGTTTTAGAGATATATGGAGATACTTGGAGCTTTTTCAGCATTTAGAAGAGAAAATCCGTAGCTGATCATTTAAAGAGTCGAAGTACACGGTTGACATCGATCGACGACTCAACCTTGGCGTCGACCGATGCTACATGACCAAGGTTGATCGATGTTGCACATTTGCCATCGATCGACTTCCAAATCGCAGAAAGCCAGTCTCAAGCCCAAGTTAGAGATTAGAGACAAGACACAATATTACAAGGTTACCCCTAGACGAGTTTTGACGTAGATTTTAGGGTTTTATATTTATACTTTATGTAGTACACCAAAAAGAGGGTGGTGTGCCAGTGGCAGATTGTGTGCACCAGCACTACATTATAGTTTTAGGATTTATTTAGGGGAGAAGATTCATAACTCCTTAGGAAGATTTGTATTGGAACCCCCGTATTTTATCAAAGAATTATATTCAGACTATTATTCTTACTTTGATTATGTCTGAGTAGTTATCAATTAGATTTAGGGTCGAATGATAGCAATGATGGATTAACCCAAAAGTAGGATTGCTAGGTTAAGTTAATATCCATAAATTGAGTTATGGTTTTGAATTCTAGAGTAGCAAACTAGGATATCGAAGTAGGACATGGACGACTACGCAAGTAGGTTATGTGCCAGAATATACTCCATTGAACTAGGTTGTTAGGCGCATGCGAGAGATGGTCTAATTAGCTTGGTGAACATATCAAATCTCGTTCACACTTCCTTCTGATTTCACCGTCGATCGACATTAGGCCTTAGCTATCGATCGATGGTCATTCTTTTCGCTCGCATACGATAGTTGGAGTTAAAATGGTCAGAATATTTAGTATTTGAGTTCTAGAATATTCACATATCCGTGCTTCTTATTCCCTATAATTCATTTAGTTTGAAACCCTAGATCTAGCATATTTACATTTGCATTTATACACTATTAGCATATTTCCATATTGCATCTACATTTTCCAATAAGGATTATTTCCTTAAATTGATTACTTGTTACCAATATATATAATCACCTAGATTAATCTTTAGAAATAAGAAATATATTGTGTGTCATTGTTCTCTGTGGATTTGATCCCTAAGTACTACATATGATCTCTCTTCGTAAGAGTATTGTTTTGTTTGTTAGGATTAAGGGTTAATTTGATATTTAATTGTTTAGTATATATATACCCTACTAGAACAATAAACACACATGTGTCAAATTTGGTGCCGTTGCCAGGGAGCATGGATCGCCATTAGATTTAATTCTTAGGATTTAGTCTAGTTTTTCTTTTACTTTCAAGTTACTAAAAAAAAAATTTCTTTTTTTTTCTGGTGCAAGCAAAAGAGTATCACGAGCAATAAAAGACAACAATTACTATTCTCACCCAATAGAAACTCGAACGTACGGTCCGCAAAGAAAGACGACAAGAATCGATCAATGGCATCTACTCAGCGTCGACCGACATTTCTTTACGGACAACATCAACCGACATCAGAACTCTAGAATCGACCGACATTGATCACTCAGCATCGATCGACAGCATCTCACCCGCATCAATCGACGAAAGCAGACGATTTCAGATGGTTGCGCCTATAGTACTGGTTCAGAATGAGAATGGAGACTAGCATGACCTCAACGATCATCTGCGTAATGCAGCAAGTCAAAAGATAGACGATCAAGGGACTGTAATCCCTGATCAAAAGTAGAAACATAAGCAGACGCTGTAGTAGCTCAACCTGAAATTAATGCCCAAGCTGCTAAAAAGAACGCTGGTTGACTCCAACCGTCCAGACCAGTTCTACGCCAATAGATCCACCATTCGTCCTCTAGCTTTTCTGAGAAATGATTTTGAAATCAAGCCTGCTTTCTTCAGACTTGTAGCGTAGATGCCTTACCATGGGTTGCGAGATGAGCACCCTATGGATCATTTGGAGCGATTTGAGGATCTAGTGACTGCTATTAAACCCAATGGATTCCTGAGGACTATCTCGTTTGTAAGCTGTTCAAGTACTCGCTTGCTGGAGAAGCTTCATATTGGCTTAAGCAGTTACCACCAGGATCTTTGACATCTTATACTGACATCAAGAACGCTTTCTTGCGTAACTTCTTTGATGACGCGAGAGCAGAAGATCTGAGGAGCAAGATTGGTACTTTTTCACAAGAACCTTCAGAGTCTTTCAGAAACTCATGGATCAGATTCAAGTCATACCCGAGAGACTGTCCACATCATGGGTTTAACGAAGTGCAGCTTCTTAGCACTTTCTTCAAAGGTATTGGGTTGCAGTATCAGATGGCTTTGGACACAGGTAGTGAGAGAAATTTCAGCACCAGGAGCCCTGAAGAAGCTACAAGATTGAATGAGAATCTGGAATCTAACAGCAGTACCAAGAACACAAATTTTGAGAGAAGGAAATCAGCTCCAGCTATGAGCAAGAAGCAGATTGAAGAGGTCAAGGCAAAACTGGATAGTGTTCAGAAATTTCTTTAGAACCAGGTTACTTTTGCAGAAATAGAAGCAATTGAGTCTGGAGAAGATGAGATTGAAGAAGAGGATGTAAACTACATTGATGGGAATGGTTTCCAGAGACAAGGGAACCAGGTTTCAATAGGATCTCCTATGGTATTGGTCAAAGGAGTAACTTTAATCTGAGTTCACAGCGAAGCCCTTCAACAACAACAACACTTATGGATCTTCCTACTACCAGAATCCTCCTCCAGAAGATCAGGAAAGCAAGATTGAAGCAATGGTTGACAGAGTTTTAGAGGGGCAACAAAAGATGACTGTGGATTTCAATGGAAAGATAGATGATCTGTACCTCAACCTCAATACCAAGTTCAAAAACCTCAGCACTCATGTGAAAAAATTGGAGAATCAAGTGATGCAAACAAGTGAGACCATTAAGAGGCATGAGATCTTGATTAAAGAGAAAAATCGAGGCTCGACAAAATCACCACGTCAATGCATTGATTGATGATGATTTCTTGCAGGAAGTCAAAAGAGAGAATCCCCAAGACAGCGATTTTTCAGTGGAAAACTCTATATCACTCGGCAATTCGCATCGATCGACACCAGTCAGTGTGAATCGATCGACGGTGAAGCCTACAGAATCAGTGGCTTCGTGTGAATCAACTAACATCGATCGACATCGGTCTCGTGACAACGATCGACAGTGATAGAAGAATCGATTGACAATACACACTCAACATCGATCGACAGGAGAGAAACCTGGTTCTACCACCAACCTTAATGCAAGTTTGATTGTACGTCCGACCGTGAAAGTTTCAGAACATAATACAAACACATCTGAAGCTACGAATCTTGATAAAGAAGATGAGTGACACTCAAAGAGGACGCAAAAGATCCCCAAACATCAGACGATAACCAAGCGCTGAGTGGGAGGCAACCCACAGTTTAGTAAATTTTAATTAGATTTTATTTTTCATTTATTACTAATTTTTTTATTTATTTATTTCACAATAATAAAAAGAACAGAGTGGAAACCTCCAGGTGTATCATCGATCGACACTAAAGAATAAACATCGATCGACCATGGATCATGACAATTGGTCGACACCATCCACTTGCCATTGATCGACACTCTTTTATAGAGTCTGGTATCGAGTTTCTATCTTAAGCTATTTACTTATGATTTGATTTTCCTAATCAACCCGGGGCGCGGATTACACTAGGGATAGTGCAATTTGAGTCTAGGGGAGGTTTGCTAAGACTATTTTATTGTTTTTGAGTTTTATTTACTATATATATATAAGTTTTTCAAAAAAATTTATTGTGTCAAGAAGAGGACTATGATCAAGATTTATTATTGACTAACTACACTTTAGCACCATTCTTAGAAGTTTGTTTGCAGAGATTACTAGAGATGTCAAAGTTGATCATCCTACCACTATATCACACTTGCTTAGAAAGTTTGAAAGAACCAAGCTGATTTCCAACACTAATACTGACATTATTTGCTTGCTTTGGGATTTGGTATAAACTGGATCGGATTCCTTCATCAAGTCTGGAAGGTAAAATTTTGTGTGCTTCTGATTCCCCCCTCTCTCCCCTTCAGATAAAAAAAAGGATTCAAACATGATTTGGTGGCTACAACAATTAAAGCTTGATTCATATGATCCTAGAAAGAGATAAAAGTCAAAAAGAAGTGAAAATGATCTGGTGGAAAAAAATTAGGGCATGATTCATGGAATCCTGTCAAAATATCTCAGTCAATTAAAAAATAAAAAGATACCCTTAAAATAATGGAGACATTGACTGAGAGATTAACTTGATAGGATGTGGCTGCAATAAAGTAAGATGACAGTTATACTTAGAGATTATGTGAGTCTTCGCTTTTCAAAACCTCTTTTGCAGGCTTGAGGACAAACAAGAAGTTAAGTTTGGGGGAGTTGATATAGTTCATTTAAAGAGTCGAAGTACACGGTTGACATCGTTCGACGACACAACCTTGGCGTCGACCGATGCTACATGACCAAGGTTGATCGATGTTGCACATTTGCCATCCATCGACTTCCAAATCGCAGACAGCCAGTCTCAAGCCCAAGTTAGAGACAAGACACAATATTACAAGATTACCCCTAGACGAGTTTTGACGTAGATTTTAGGGTTTTATATTTATACTTTATGTAGTACACCAAAAAGAGGGTGGTGTGCCAGTGGCAGATTGTGTGCACCAGCACTCCATTATAGTTTTAGGATTTATTTAGGGAAGAAGATTCATAACTCCTTAGGAAGATTTGCATTTGAACCCCCGTATTTTATCAAAGAATTATATTCAGACTATTATTCTTACTTTGATTATGTCTGAGTAATTATCAATTAGATTTAGGGTCGAATGATAGCAATGATGGATTAACCCAAAAGTAGGATTGCTAGGTTAAGTTAATATCCATAAATTGAGTTATGGTTTTGAATTCTAGAGTAGCAAACTAGGATATCGAAATAGGAAATGGACGACTACGCAAGTAGGTTATGTGCCAGAATATACTCCATTGAACTAGGTTGTTAGGCGCATACGAGAGATGGTCTAATTAGCTTGGTGAACATATCAAATCTTGTTCACACTTCCTTCTGATTTCACCGTCGATCGACATTAGGCCTCAGCTGTCGATCGATGGTCTTTCTTTTCGCTCGCATACGATAATTGGAGTTAAAATGGTCAGAATATTTAGTATTTGAGTTCTAGAGTATACACATATTCGTGCTTCTTATTCCCTATAATTCATTTAGTTTGAAACCCTAGATCTAGCATATTTACATTTGCATTTATACACTATTAGCATACTTCCATATTGAATCTACATTTTCCAATAAGGAATATTTCCTTAAATTGATTACTTGTTGCCAATATATATAATCACCTAGATTAATCTTTAGAAATAAGAAATATATTGTGTGTCATTGTTCTCTGTGGATTCGATCCCTAAGTAATACACATGATCTCTCTTCGCAAGAGTATTGTTTTGTTTGTTAGGATTAAGGGTTAATTTGATATTTAATTGTTTAGTATATATATACCCTACAAGAACAATAAACACACCTGTGTCAAATTTGGTGCCGTTGCCAGGGAGCATGGATCGCCATTAGATTTAATTCTTAGGATTTAGTCTAGTTTTTTTTTTACTTTCAAGTTACTAAAATTTTATTTTTCTTTGTTTTTCTGGTGCAAGCAATAGAGTATCACGAGCAATAAAAGACAACAATTACTATTCTCACCCAATAGAAACTCGAACGTACGGTCCGCAAAGAAAGACAGCAAGAATCGATCAATGGCATCTACTCAGCGTCGACCGACATTTCTTTACAGACAACATCAACCGACATCAGAACTCTAGAATCGACCGACATTGATCACTCAGCATCGATCGACAGCATCTCACCCGCATCAATCGACGAAAGCAGACGATTTTAGATGGTGGCGCCGGTAGTACTGGTTCAGAATGAGAATGGAGACTTGCATGACCTCAACGGTCATCTGCGTAATGCAGCAAGTCAAAAGATAGACGATCAAGGGACTGTAATCCCTGATCAAAAGTAGAAACATAAGCAGACGCTGTAGTATCTCAACATGAAGTTAATGCCCAAGCTGCTCAAAAAAACGCTGGTTGACTCCAACCGTCCAGACCAGTTCTACGCCAATAGATCCGCCATTCGTCCTCTAGCTTTTCTGAGAAATGATTTTGAAATCAAGCCTGCTTTCTTCGGACTTGTAGCGTAGATGCCTTACCATGGGTTGTGAGATGAGCACCCTATGGATCATTTGGAGCGATTTGAGGATCTAGTGACTGCTATTAAACCCAATGGATTCCTGAGGACTATCTCGTTTGTTAGCTCTTCAAGTACTCGCTTGCTGGAGAAGCTTCATATTGGTCTTAAGCAGTTACCACCAAGATCTTTGACATCCTATACTGATATCAAGAACGCTTTCTTGCGTAACTTCTTTGATGACGCGAGAGCAGAAGATCTGAGGAGCAAGATTGGTACTTTTTCACAAGAACCTTTAGAGTCTTTCAGAAACTCATGGATCAGATTCAAGTCATACCCGAGAGACTGTCCACATCACGGGATTAATGAAGTGCAGCTTCTTAGCACTTTCTTCAGAGGTATTGGGTTGCAGTATCATATGGCTTTGGACACAGGTAGTGAGAGAAATTTCAGCACCAGGAGCCCTGAAGAAGCTACAAGATTGAATGAGAATCTGGCTTCTAACAGCAGTACCAAGAACACAAATTTTGAGAGAAGGAAATCAGCTCCAGCTATGAGCAAGAAGCAGATTGAAGAGGTCAAGGCAAAACTGGATAGTGTTCAGAAATTTCTTTAGAAGCAGGTTACTTTTGCAGAAATAGAAGCAATTGAGTCTGGAGAAGATGAGATTGAAGAAGAGGATGTAAACTACATTCATGGGAATGGTTTCCAGAGACAAGGGAATTCAGGTTTCAACAGGAACTCCTATGGTATTGGTCAAAGGAGTAACTTTAATCAGAGTTCACAGCGAAGGCCCTTCAACAACAACAACACTTATGGATCTTCCTACTACCAGAATCCTCCTCCAGAAGATCAGGAAAGCAAGATTGAAGCAATGGTTGACAGAGTTTTAGAGGGACAACAAAAGATGACTGTGGATTTCAATGGAAAGATAGATGGTCTGTACCTCAACCTCAATACCAAGTTCGAAAACCTCAGCACTCATGTGAAAAAATTGGAGAATCAAGTGATGCAAACAAGTGAGACCATTAAGAGGCATGAGAGCTTGATTAAAGAGAAAAATCGAGGCTGGACAAAATCACCACGTCAATGCATTGATTGATGATGATTTCTAGCAGGAATTCAAAAAAGAGAATCCCCAAGACAGCGATTTTTCAGTGGAAAACTCCATATCACTCGGCAATTCGCATCGATCGACACCAGTCAGTGTGAATCGATCGACGGTGAAGCCTACAGAATCAGTGGCTTCGTGTGAATCAACTAACATCGATCGACACCGGTCTCGTGACAACGATCGACAGTGATAGAAGAATCGATTGACAATACACACTCAACATCGATCGACAGGAGAGAAACCCGGTTCTACCACCAACCTCAATGCAAGTTTGATTGTACGTCCGACCGTGACAGTTTCAGAACATAATACAAACACATTTGAAGCTATGGATCTTGATAGAGAAGATGAGTGACACTCAAAGAGGAGGCAAAATATCCCCAAACATCAGACTATAACCAAGCGCTGAGTGGGAGGCAACCCACAGTTTAGTAAATTTTAATTAGATTTTATTTTTCATTTATTACTAATTTTTTTATTTATTTATTTCCTAATAAAAAAGAACAGAGTGGAAACCTCCAGGTGTATCATCTATCGACACTAAAGAATAAACATCGATCGACCATGGATCATGACAATTGGTCGACACCATCCACCTGCCATCGATCGACACTCTTTTATAGAGTTTGGTATCGAGTTTCTCTCTTAAGCTATTTACTTATGATTTGATTTTCCTAATCAACCCGGGGCGCGGATTACACTAGGGATAGTGCAATTTGAGTCTGGGGGAGGTTTGCTAAGGCTATTTTATTGTTTTTGAGTTTTATTTACTATATATATATAAGTTTTTCAAAAAGTTTTATTGTGTCAAGAAGAGGACTATGATCAAGATTTATTATTGACTAACTACACTTTAGCACCATTCTTAGAAGGTTGTTTGCAGAGATTACTAGAGATGTCAAAGTTGATTATCCTACCACTATATCACACTTGCTTAGAAAGTTTGAAAGAACCAAGCTGATTTCCAACACTAATCCTGACATTATTTGCTTGCTTTGGGATTTGGTATAAACTGGATCGGATTCCTTCTTCAAGTCTGGAAGGTAAAATTTTGCGTGCTTCCGATTCCCCTCTCTCTCCCCTTCAGATAAAAAAAGGATTCGAACAGGATTTGGTGGCTACAACAATTAAAGCTTGATTCATATGATCCTAGAAAGAGATAAAGGTCAAAAAGAAGTGAAAATGATCTGGTGGAAAAAAAATTAGGGCTTGATTCATGGAAGCGTGTCAAAATATCTCAGTCAATTAAAAAATAAAAAGATACCCTTAAAAGAATGGAGACATTGAGTGAGAGATTAACTTGATAGGATGTGACTGCAATAAAGTAAGATGACAGTTATACTTAGAGATTATGTGAGTCTTCGCTTTTCAAAACCTCTTTTGCAGGCTTGAGGACAAACAAGAAGTTAAGTTTGGGGGAGTTGATATAGTTCATTTAAAGAGTCGAAGTACACAGTTGACATCGATCGACGACACAACCTTGGCGTCGACCGATGCTACATGACCAAGGTTGATCGATGTTGCACATTTGCCATCCATCGACTTCCAAATCGCAGACAGCCAGTCTCAAGCCAAAGTTAGAGACAAGACACAATATTACAAGATTACCCCTAGACGAGTTTTGACGTAGATTTTAGAGTTTTATATTTATACTTTATGTAGTACACCAAAAAGAGGGTGGTGTGCCAGTGGCAGATTGTGTGCACCAGCACTCCATTATAGTTTTAGGATTTATTTAGGGGAGAAGATTCATAACTCCTTAGGAAGATTTGCATTGGAACCTCCGTATTTTATCTAAGAATTATATTCAGACTATTATTCTTACTTTGATTATTTCTGAGTAGTTATAATTAGATTTAGGGTCGAATGATAGCAATGATGGATTAACCCAAAAGTAGGATTGCTAGGTTAAGTTAATATCCATAAATTGAGTTATGGTTTTGAATTCTAGAGTAGCAAACTAGGATATCGAAGTAGGATATGGATGACTACGCAAGTAGGTTATGTGCCAGAATATACTCCATTGAACTAGGTTGTTAGGCACATGCGAGAGATGGTCTAATTAGCTTGGTGAACATATCAAATCTCGTTCACACTTCCTTCTGATTTCACCGTCGATCGACATTAGGCCTTAGCTGTCGATCGATGGTCTT
Source organism: Moricandia moricandioides (assembly GCA_905132885.1). Classification (NCBI taxonomy): domain Eukaryota; kingdom Viridiplantae; phylum Streptophyta; class Magnoliopsida; order Brassicales; family Brassicaceae; genus Moricandia; species Moricandia moricandioides. Next base: position 202,249 of record CAJHQQ010000057.1, read on the forward strand.
TCTTTTCGCTCGCATACGATAGTTGGAGTTAAAATGGTCAGAATATTTAGTATTTGAGTTCGAGAATATTCACATATTCGTGCTTCTTATTCCCTATAATTCATTTAGTTTGAAACCCTATATCTAGCATATTTACATTTGCATTTATACACTATTAACATATTTCCATATTGCATTTACATTTTCCAATAAGGAATATTTCCTTAAATTGATTACTTGTTACCAATATATATAATCACCTAGATTAATCTTTAGAAATAAGAAATATATTGTGTGTCATTGTTCTATGTGGATTCGCTCCCTAAGTACTACACATGATCTCTCTTCGGAAGAGAATTGTTTTGTTTGTTAGGATTAAGGGTTAATTTGATATTTAATTGTTTAGTATATATATACCCTACTAGAACAATAAACACACCTGTGTCAAATTTGGTACCGTTGCCAGAGAGCATGGATCGCCATTAGATTTAATTCGTAGGATTTAGTCTAGTTTTTTTTTTTACTTTCAAGTTACTAAAATTTTATTTTTCTTTGTTTTTCAGGTGCAAGCAAAAGAGTATCACGAGCAATAAAAGACAACAATTACTACTCTCACCCCACAGAAACTCGAACGTACGGTCCGCAAAGAAAGACGACAAGAATCGATCAATGGCATCTACTCAGCGTCGACCGACATTTCTTTACGGACTACATCAACCGACATCAGAACTCTAGAATCGACCGACATTGATCACTCAGCATCGATCGACAGCATCTCACCCGCATCAATCGACGAAAGCAGACGATTTCAGATGGTTGCGCCTATAGTACTGGTTCAGAATGAGAATGGAGACTTGCATGACCTCAACGGTCATCTGCGTAATGCAGCAAGTCAAAAGATAGACGATCAAGGGACTGTAATCCCTGATCAAAAGTAGAAACATAAGCAGACGCTGTAGTAGTTCAACCTGAAGTTAATGCCCAAGCTGCTCAAAAGAACGCTGGTTGACTCCAACCGTCCAGACCAGTTCTACGCCAATAGACCAGCCATTCGTCCTCTAGCTTTTCTGAGAAATGATTTTGAAATCAAGCTTGCTTTCTTCGGACTTGTAGCGTAGATGCCTTACCATGGGTTGCGAGATGAGCATCCTATGGATCATTTGGAGCGATTTGAGGATCTAGTGACTACTATTAAACCCAATGGATTCCTGAGGACTATCTCGTTTGTAAGCTCTTCAAGTACTCGCTTGCTGGAGAAGCTTCATATTGGCTTAAGCAGTTACCACCAGGATCTTTGACATCCTATACTGACATCAGGAACGCTTTCTTGCGTAACGTCTTTGATGACGCGAGAGCAGAAGATCTGAGGAGCAAGATTAGTACTTTTTCACAAGAACCTTCAGAGTCTTTAAGAAACTCATGGATCAGATTCAAGTCATACCCGAGAGACTGTCCACATCACGGGTTTAACAAAGTGCAGCTTCTTAGCACTTTCTTCAGAGGTATTGGGTTGCAGTATCATATGGCTTTGGATACAGGTAGTGAGAGAAATTTCAGCACCAGGAGCCCTGAAGAAGCTACAAAATTGAATGAGAATCTGGCATCTAACAGCAGTACCAAGAACACAAATTTTGAGAGAAGGAAATCAGCTCCAGCTATGAGCAAGAAGCAGATTGAAGAGGTCAAGGCAAAACTGGATAGTGTTCAGATATTTCTTTAGAAGCAGGTTACTTTTGCAGAAATAGAAGCAATTGAGTCTCGAGAAGATGAGATTGAAGAAGAGGATGTAAACTACATTGATGGGAATGGTTTCCAGAGACAAGGGAATCCAGGTTTCAACAGGAACTCCTATGGTATTGGTCAAAGGAGTAACTTTAATCAGAGTTCACAGCACAGGCCCTTCAACAACAACAACACTTATGGATCTTCCTACTACCAGAATCCTCCTCCAGAAGATCAGGAAAGCAAGATTGAAGCAATGGTTGACAGAGTTTTAGAGGGGCAACAAAAGATGACTGTGGATTTCAATGGAAAGATAGATGGTATGTACCTCAACCTCAATACCAAGTTCGGAAACCTCAGCACTCATGTGAAAAAATTGGAGAATCAAGTGATGCAAACAAGTGAGACCATTAAGTGGCATGAGAGCTTGATTAAAGAGAAAAATCGAGGCTGGACAAAATCACCATGTCAATGCATTGATTGATGATGATTTCTAGCAGGAAATCAAAAGAGATAATCCCCAAGACAGCGATTTTTCAGTGGAAAACTCCATATCACTCGGCAATTCGCATCGACCGACACCAGTCAGTGTGAATCGATCGACGGTGAAGCCTACAGAATCAATGGCTTCGTGTGAATCAACTAACATCGATCGACACCGGTCTCGTGACAATGATCGACAGTGATTGAAGAATCAATTGACAATACACACTCAGCATCGATCGACAGGAGAGAAACCCGGTTCTACCACCAACCTCATTGCAAGTTTGATTGTACGTTCGACTGTGACAGTTTCAGAACATAATACAAACACATCTAAAGCTACGAATCTTGATAAAGAAGATGAGTGACACTCAAAGAGGAGGAAAAAGATCCCCAAACATCAGACGATAACCAAGCGCTGAGTGGGAGGCAACCCACAGTTTAGTAAATTTTAATTAGATTTTATTTTTCATTTATTACTAATTTTTTTATTTATTTATTTCCTAATAAAAAAAGAACAGAGTGGAAACCTCCAGGTGTATCATCTATCGACACTAAAGAATAAACATCGATCGACCATGGATCATGACAATTGGTCGACACCATCCACCTGCCATCGATCGACACTCTTTTATAGAGTCTGGTATCGAGTTTCTCTCTTATGCTATTTACTTATGATTTGATTTTCCTAATCAACCCGGGGCGCGGATTACACTAGCGATAGTGCAATTTGAGGTCTGGGGGACGTTTGCTAAGGCTATTTTATTGTTTGAGTTTTATTTACTATATATATATAAGTTTTTCAAAAAGTTTTATTGCATCAAGAAGAGGACTATGATCAATATTTATTATTGACTAACTACACTTTAGCACCATTCTTAGAATGCTGTTTGCAGAGATTACTAGAGATGTCAAAGTTGATCATCCTACCACTATATCACACTTGCTTAGAAAGTTTGAAAGAACCAAGCTGATTTCCAACACTAATCCTGACATTATTTTCTTGCTTTGGGATTTGGTATAAACTGGATCGGATTCCTTCTTCAAATCTGGAAGGTAAAATTTTGTGTGCTTCTGATTCCCCTCTCTCTCCCCTTCAGATAAAAAAAGGATTCGAATAGGATTTGGTGGCTACAACAATTAAAGCTTGATTCATATGATCCTAGAAAGAGATAAAGGTCAAAAAGAAGTGAACATGATCTGGTGGAAAAAAAAATTAGGGCTTGATTCATGGAAGCCTGTCAAAATATCTCAGTCAATTAAAAAAAATAAAAATATACCCTTAAAAGAATGGAGACATTGACTAAGAGATTAACTTGATAGGATGTGGCTGCAATAAAGTAAGATGACAGTTATACTTAGAGATTATTTGAGTCTTCGCTTTTCAAAACCTCTTTTGCAGGCTTGAGGACAAACAAGAAGTTAAGTTTGGGGGAGTTGATATAGTCTATTTATTACTAGTTTTAAGCCATGTTATAGGCTCTATTTAGGGTCTATTATGTGTGTCTAGGCTATTTTTTAAGGTATTTACAGGTCCAGGTACGTTTTAGAGATATATGGAGATACTTGGAGCTTTTAGAGCATTTAGAAGAGAAGAATCCGTAGCGGATCATTTAAAGGGTTAAAGTACAAGGGTGACATCGATCGACGACACAACCTTGGCGTCGACCGATGCTACATGACCAAGGTCGATCGATGTTGCACATTTTCCGTCGATCGATGTCCAAATCGCAGACAGCCGATTACAAGCCCAAGTTAGAGACAAGATACAAGATTACAAGATTACCCTTGGACGAGCTTTGAACTAGATTTTAGGGTTTTATAATAATACTTTACATATTACACCAAAAAGAGGGTGGTGTGCCAGTGGCAGATTGTGTGCACCAGCACTCCATTATAGTTTTAGGATTTATTTAGGGGAGAGGATTCGTAACTCCTTAGGTAGATTTGTATTGAAACCCCAATATTTTATCTATGCATTATATTCGGACTATTATTCCTACTTTGATTATGTCTGAATAGTTATCAACTAGATTTAGGGTTGAATGATAGCAATCATGGATTAGCCCAAAATTAGGATTGCTAGGTTAAGTTAATATCCATCAATTGAGCTGTGGTTTTGCATTCTAGAGTAGCTAACTAGGATCTCAAAAGTAGGACATGGATGACTACGAGAGTAGGTTATGTGCCATAATATACTCCATTGAACTAGGTTGTTAGGGGCATGAGAGAGCTGATCTAATTAGCTTGGTGAATAGATCAAATCTCGTTCACACATCCTTCTGATTTCACCGCCGATCGACATTAGGCCTTAGCCATCAATCGATGGTCTTTCCTTTTTCTCGCATACGAGAATTAGAGTTAAAAGGATCAGAATAGTTAATATTTGAGTTCTAAAATATTCACATATCCGTGCTTCTTATTCCCTATAATTCAATGAGCTTGAAACCCTAGATTTAGCATATTTACATTTGCATCTAGTTAGTATATTATCATATTTCCATATTTACACTATTAGCATATTTCTATATTGCATCTACACCTTCCAACAAGGAATATTTCTTTAAACTGATTAATTGTTTCCAATATATATAATCACCTAGCTTAATCTTTAGAAATAAGAAATTTATTGTGTGCCATTGTACCCTGTGGATTTGATCCATAAGTACTACACATGATCTCTCTTGGCAAGAGTATTGTCTTGTGTGTTAGGATTAAGGGTTAATTTGATAGTTAATTGTTTAGGATATTTGTACCCTACTAGAACAATAAGCACACCCGTGTCAACTTCCATGTGATGGACATCAGGATAGATTGGAACTCTTCACTACTACTTGGGAGCATTCATGGCCATTGTGGGAGCTATATGCGATATGAAGTTAAACAGGTTGTATCTATCTCTAGTTGATCAAAATAGTTTTTATGATGTTGTTAAAAATAAGAACAAAGCTAGTTTGATTGAATTGTGCAATGATGCAGAGCTTGTTGCCACATGCTTATGCGATTATGAGTTCAATGAAGAGTCAAAAGATGGAGCATCGATCGATACCCAGCCAAGACAATCGATCAGCGTGTTTGCAGCTCAGCAATCGGAAGACACCCACCCTTTGTTATCGATCGATAGCCCTTCTTTGGAATAGATCAACACCTAACATGCAGATTTTGAATACAACTCAGCCTACCTCGAGTACGATGAAGATTACAGAGAAGAAGAGATAATCGAGTACCAAGGTATTGCTATCGAAGAGGCTGGTGTTTTTCATGTTTCCCATCGAATCGGGAAATCGACATCGATCGACGGTAACTATACACCATCGATCGATACTGATATTAAGGCAGAGTCCGAACTAGATTCAGCAGCAGAACACGAGAATGAATATGGTTATCTACAACCAGATGAGTTCAGTATTATGAGAGATCCAGATGGTCACGCAAGAGCTATGGATGGTAGAATTCTACATGTCCCGAGGGAAGATGTAGATGATATACTTGCGATGGCTAATGGAGCCAGAAACCTTTTCGGCCAATGGTTTGATTACCGAGCATCGATCGATGGTCACCATACACCCTCAATCGACACACATCAGGCATACTAAGGATACGATGAAGCTTACGAAGAATATCATGCAGATTACAGAGAGGAAGTGATGATTGAGTATCGTGGCCTAGCACAGGAATACGCTGGCTGGGTAATGAACGCGAAAGTAGATAATCGAGCATCGATCAACGGCATCTCTTGCCCATAAAACGACACCTGACACAAACCAGAACAAGAACTTCGAGCAGAAGATAAAGATGTTGGTTATCTTAGACCGGATGAGTTTGGAATTTTCAGAGACCCAGAAGGACGTGCACGGGCTCTTTATTGGAGAATTCTACATATATCTAAGGAGGATGTAGCAGATGTCCTTGTTATGGCTAATGGATCAGGAAACTTATTTGGACAACCGCATCATCCATCAATCGACGCACAGCCTACAATGTCGATCAAAATTGAGGAGCAGAAGAACAAGCCCATCCATGATGATCTATACACTTCGAAAAACCCTAGATAGATAGACGATAGACAACGTGCATCGATTAACACCACCTTTCCAGGGGTACACCAGTTTTGTACTTCTAATGCCTATGGTTCAGAAAGTCCAAGATCGATCGGTTGGATAACCCACTATTGATCGACGGTCGTATGGAGCATGGAAGGATAGCATATGATGCTGATGGCAGAAGAATTTTCCATTGGGAAAAGAAGGATGAGTATGGCATCTATAGAGATGAAATGGTAATGCACGAGCTATAGACGAAAGAGTAGTGAATGTGAAGGAAGAAGACATTAGAGAAGTTCTAGAGAGAGCTATTATGTTTGAGCAGAGCTACATATGTTTGCCAGAACATGCATAAAAGATCGCTATGTCCATGAAGAAAAAAAAAAGACATGCAGCAGAACAGAGATTGATGATATTGTGCATGAGATCTACAAAGCTCAAGAGATATCACTGGATGGTTTCTACAAGAGGCTTGATGATGTCTACTATCCTATAGACAAGTGTCTCACCGGTTTGACTATGCGCATGGATGAGATGAAGCAAGATTTGGATATTGTTCAAAGACAGCATGCGATTGGAGCAGACTGGCTGACATCAATCGATGGCAGCATCATGGCATCGATCGATACTGAGATAGACAGACATAAAACCGCAGCATAAAAACAATTAGAAGACAGGTTTGATGAAATTGCTTTTTTTCTCAGAGCCTTAGGCGATGATTAACCCTAAGAACCCTTAAGGGGTTCTTATTTTTTTTTCTCTTTTTTCTAAAATAAAAATTAAAAAAGAATCAACCACGGGCCGCCACGTGTCAGTGGAGCCCGCGAACAGTACAAGAACCCCTTAAGAACGTATCTTAATTAAGAGTTTTAGGAGGTGGTTCTTAAGGGTTTAGGTGGGCCCCACCCGCTAAGAACCCCCCTTAATCTTGCCCTTATGAAGAAAGATTTCTCAGCAATTGGAGGATATATCAGAGACCACATCTTCCAGACTTAAAATGCTATAGCGCAGTATTGAGAATCTACAAAGGAGAATGCATTAAGTGGAGGTTGCTAGGGAGATTATAAAGAATGAGAAAGCCAAAGGAGATAAGGCAATCAGAAGTTTCATTGGTACATGGCTTCAGAAGTAAAAATGAATATGTAGACGCTTGTTTTCCAAGTGTTGATCCACCTCCCTACTAGTCAGAAAGTTCAAAACGTCGAGCTTAAGACTATAACCAAGCGCTGAGTGGGAGGCAACCCACTATTTAGTAAGTTTTTATCTAGTTTTACTTATACTATTATTTATTTCGAGTTTTACTTTGTTTTTGTAGATTGTTTGAGTCCCCCATCAATTAACACCATAGAGGCACCATCAGTTGACAATGTACCACACCCGCCTACCACCGATCGACATTCCCTTACAAAGAGAGGTATCTAGTTTTCTACTTACACTGTTTACATATGATTTTATTTTTCCTAAACCAATCCGGGATGGATTACACTGGAACTGTGTAATTTAAGTCTAGGGGAGGTTCGCTAATGCTATTTATTTGTTTTGAGTTTTCTTTACTATAGATATGTATTAGTTCTTCAAAAAATTATATTGAGTCAAGAAGGGGACTATGATCAAGATTTATTATTGACTAACCATACTTTAGTACCATTCTTAGAAGGTTGTTTGTAGGGATTACTAGAGATACCAAAGTGGATCATCCTGCCACTATATCACACTTGCTTAGAAATTTTGAAGGAACCGAAGATGATTTTCAACACTAATCATGACATTATTTGCTTGCTTTGGGTTGGTGTACACTGGATCGGATTCTTTCTGCAAGTCTGTATGTACAAGTCATTGCACCTCTGGTTCCCTTCTCTCTCTCTCTCTCTCTCTCTCTCTCTCTCTCTCTCTCTTCAGCATCTACCTAAAAGCTTAAAAAGATTGAATTGATTTCCCGAGATGCAAAGGGGTAGGTACATTACCTATGACCTCACTATTCTAATTTGGAGTAATGATCACACATTGTTGGAAGCGAGGAGTAGGTACATTACCGATGGCCCCACTATTCACCGACAACTTTGCCCAAAAAGCAAAGAGAAAAAAAAGAAAAAAAAGAAGAAAATCGAAAAGAAGATGGGAAAATGTTTGTGTTAAACAACATTGATCATTGGATTTGAGATCTAAAAAGATTCAGAGAAGAGAGAAAAGAGAAAAGAGAAAAGAATAAAGAGAGAAAAGAGAGAAAAAAGGGAAGAAAGAGATCAGAGAAGACTTTGTATCTAGTTACTCAGATACTTGCAGGGGTAAGAGTCCATGTGTCCTTTGATCGATACTCCTAGGGTAAAGCATGCACTTTTATGTAATGCAAATAAATGAAATCAGTATAGGGGTGAGTAAGACTAGTATTTGCTAAGTTGTTAGTAGAATGGGTTTGGTTGCTATACTAGGATAGAGTATATAAAGTTTCTTTGTGATTGACTTGATAGGATATAATTGCAACAAAGTAGGTTGACAGCTGTACTTAGACATTATGTGAGTCTCCGCTTTTCAAAACCTCTTTCACATGCTTTGTTTGCTTGAGGATAAGCAAAATGTTCTGGGAGAGTTGATATAGCCTATTTATTTCCAGTTTTAGGCCACATTATAGGATCTATTTAGGGTCTATTATGTGTGTCTAGACTATATTTTAGAGTCTTTACAGGTCCAAGTACATATTGGAGATATATGGAGATACTTGGAACTTTTGGAGCATTTAGAAAAGAAGAATCAGTAGCTGATCATTAAGAGAGTCGAAGTACAAGACAGTCGTCGATCGACGATACAACCTTGACGACGACCGATGTTACAAGACTAAGGTCGATTGATGTTGCACAATTGCCATCAATCGACGGCCAAATCACATACAGTCGATTTCAAGTCCAAGTTAGAGACAAATGAAAAAGATGCCCTGGACGAGTTTTGACCTAGGTTTAAGGTTTTATATTTATGCTTTATGTGTGACAGAAAGAAGGAGAATGTTCTTGAGAGTTTAGTTTTCTATTATAGTTCTAGGGGAGAAGATTCGTAACCCCTTAGGGAGATTTGTATTGGAACCTAGTATTTAATCTATGTATTATAGTCAGATTATTGTAATTTTTTTATATTATGTTTGAGTAGTTATAACTAGATTTAGGGTTGACTGATAGCAATTATGGATTAGCCCAATACTAGGATTGCTAGGTTGAGTTAATATCCATCAATTGAATTGTGCTTAATGCTTGCATTCTAGAGTAGCTAACTAGGATCTCGAAAATAGGACATGGACGACTACGAGTGTAGGTTATGTGCCAGAATATACTCCATTGAACTAGGTTTTTAGGTGCATGCAAGAGCTGGTCTAAATATATTGGTGTACATATCAAACTCGTTCACACTTCCTTCTGATTTCACCGTCGATTGACATCAGGCCTTAGCCGTCGATCGATGATATTTCCTTTTGCTCGCATACGAGAGTTGGAGTGAAAAAGGTCAGAATAATTAATATTTGAGTTCTAGAATATTTACATTTATGTGTTTCCTATTCCCTATAATCCATTAAGCCTAAAATCCTAGGTCTAGCATATTTAAATTTGTGTTTAGTTAGTTTAATAGTATATTTCCATATTTCATCAATACTTCATGATAAGGAATATTTATTTAAATTGATTGACTGTTACTAATATATATATATATATGTATATATATGTATATATCTACCTAGTTTAGTATTCATAAATAAGAAATCTATTGTGTGTCATTGCTCTCTGTGGATTTGATGTCTAAGTCCTACACATGATCTCTCTTGGCAAGAGTAATATTTGTATGTTAAGATTAGGGTTAATTTGATAGTTAATTGTTGAGGATATTCATACACTGCTAGAACAATAAACACACCCATGTCACTATATAAAGGATTTGCCCAAACATATATTGATATTCCAATCACTAGATTAGTTTCAGCTTATTGTTAATAAAAGTGTAACAAGAAACACTAATTTCTAAGCTAAATCATGGTATTGATCTGCTTATTCCGGAAATTGGACAGGGATTTATACTAGAAGTCTTCACAACAAGTTGTAAGACGTGTTATGTAACATCCACTATTAACGTGTGTAGTTCTTTCTAGCAACCTAAGTTTTCATCAAAAATCATCACATAGCAGCATAATAACCCAACACAAGTGATACTTGGTCAAATTACCATAGAGCTAATGATTACTCTCTTAAATAAGAGGTTCAACTGTAGTACTTAGGGATTGAATTCACAGACAGCGAGAGCACACAATAGATTTAATAATCAACTTAGTTATGCTAAGTAATTAATAAGACTTTAGAGATAAGTAACAAGAGAGATTGTTGATTTGTAAACAAGTAAGGAAAATAGCTAGACCTAGGGTTTTCAAGTAGTGAACTATAATGGATAGAATCCAAGGGGTTTTCAATCTTAGAACACGAATTCAATTAGTAAAGATATCATAAATAATATCTATCATATGGCTAAGCTTGGAGTCTACAACTTTCGTGTGCAAATTCAGAATGACCATCGATCTATGGTATGCAAATGGTATCAATCCATGGCTTTCTTAGTAAAACATTAAATGATCAGATTCGATTAGTTCACTTATAATTACTAGACCATTCTCTCGATTGTACCTAGTAATTTAAGCTCAACATGATTTATTCAGGTAATGATCCTACTCTCGCAGTGCCAATTATCATAAGATTAAGGTTCTAGGTCGCTAATCAAGAACACAAGCAATAAGTATAATCATGATGTTTGATCTAATAATCACCCTAGCAATTCTATTGTTTGGCTAATCCATTAAAACCATTAATAAATCTTATATCTAAAAAGGTGACTACTCAGAAATATCTAAGCATAACATAATCATAAACATTAAATAATACATAAGATAAATAATAGGGATAGAAAGTGGGGTTCTAATACAAAGCTTAAGAAGTCTTGATCTTCTCCTTAAAAACCCTAAATTACTATGTTTATTCTGAAAAGTATCTAATTCTCTCGTTGCATAAACTACTATGCATAAACTAGGTAAAACTCGTCTAAGAGTAATCTTGTAATATCCGTGACTTAGGCTTCAAGTCGGGTACTTTTTAAATTGGGCTAATGCGCTTCAACCGTCGATCGACGGCAAAGGTGTGTCATCGATCGACGCAATGCTCTGTCTCGACTCGTACTTTGTTGGATTTGACCAGCTACGGGGTTCCTTTCTCTCTGAACTCCAGAAAGCCTAATAATCTCTAAAATGCTTTAAAATGTGCTTGGATCTGAAAAGACTAAAACATATCTTAAGCACACATAATAGACTCCAAATAGGGCCTATAATATGGTCTAAAGTGGTAAATATTAGGACCTATCAACGTCTTTTTACTTAACCTTTTGCTTGCGCTCAAGCAAAACAAGGGTAAATTTGTGGCAGAGGTCTTGAAAACACATGGGCTCACAAAATCTCTAGCTTATCATTATCACATCTACTATGTTGCAACAACATCAAACAAATGTCAATCTTAGAGAAACTTTATATATAGTATCCTAGTATAGCACTCAAATCCATTTTACCAACAATTTAGGAAATACTAGCTTGACTCACCCTTCTACTAACCTCATTTCTTGCATAACATAAAAGTTCTTTACCTTGGGAGTGTCGATAAGAGGACACATGAAATCTTACCCCTGCAAGTATCTGAACAGACAAACGGTCTTTCCTGATCTCTTTCTTCCCTCTTTCTCTCTTCTCTGAACCGTTTTATATATATTTATATATATATATATATATATATTATAATTCCAATGAACCAATGATGTCGATACAATCCATCTTGTTCATCTTTTTTTTTATTTGACAACGGGTAGGAGAATAATGGGGTCACGGGTAATTTACATATCTCACGCTTCAATAGTGTTTGATCATTCCTTTCTGAATTAGAATAATGGGGTCATAGGTAATTTACCTACCCCTCTGCATTTTTCAGGAATCATCTCCATCTTTTATTTTTATAGATGACGAAGAGAGAGAGAGATAGAGAAGGGGATCAGAAGCACACAGACTTTTACATTTCAGACTTGCAAGAGGAATCCAATCCAATATATACCAAACTCCAAAGGAAGCATATAAGTCAAATTAGATTGGAGTTTAGCTTCGGTTCCGTCAAACTTTCTAAGTATGTGTGATATAGTGATATGATGATCCACTTTGGTATCTCTAGTACTCTATGTAATCAACAAATCTAGAATAGTACAATAGAATAGTTAGATAATAAGTAAAATTTAAATTTGATTATCATACCTTTCTTGACTCAATAAAACTCAATAAAACTCAATAAAACGCATAAGCATAAAACTCAACATAGAAAGAAATATCAGTAAACATCCCTCAGACTTAAATAACATTGTCCCCATTGTTATCCAGTCTCAATTAGGTGGGAAATATAAAACATAAGTAAAAGTAATAAGGACTGTCGAAAATACCAGACTATGTTACGAGTGTCGATCGATGGTAATGGCATGTCATCGACCGATGGTGATCAGTATGGACTGATGATTGTGCTCCGTCGTCGACCGTTGGCTTGGTTCTAGATCTTCTTTTTTTTACTGCGACTAAAGAAAAAAGTTGAAATTAGTAAAATCATGAAAATAAAATAAATTTAAAACATACCTAATAGTGGGTTGCCTCCCACTCAGCGTTTGGTTATAGTCTTTAGTTTGACGTTTAGAACTGTGATTGAGTCCGGATGAGATTGAGAACTTGCTCCAAATCAAGTCTCAATGCCTTTTTTTTTCAGCTTCATCACACTTTTTGTGAAAGCCTCCATTGACTCTTATATTTTGTCTATCATCTTAGTAATAAATAGTGCTCAAAACTTTGCAAATGGTTGTGAGAAGCATATGCTGCGCACTCTGTATCTTTTGACACCATCTGAGAAGTGGAGAATCAATGATAGTTGAGGACCGCCCTTGGTCATTTTTCTATTGATGTAGGAATTGGGCAATTTTATGTTACCCGTTAACGACAACTCAACGTTTGACTAATAGAAATTAGGTTAATGTATGTTAAAACTAAATTTTAAAAGTTCATGTATGAAAAATAAATTTTGTATTAGTTGATATATGTTTTCGCACATGTAATATGTGTATTTATTGATCGGGGACCATTAGTCCTCGTTGATGTAAGAATTGACCGATTTTCCATGAAATATGTTTTGCTACATAATAGTACATGAAATTGAGTTGTTCGTTTTGGTTGGTGATAACTATAGCAATATTTTTTGGTTACTCAGAGTAATAGTTGAAGCACAATCTTATAAGTATAATATAGAGTATGTACCAAGAAAACCGATAATTAATGACAAATATTTGCAACGTTAATACATAAACTAGATAACGATCTACAGCTTGCGCAGGGTGAAAATATATAAAAAGAAATAATATAATATATATTAATATTTTACATCATTATTTCAATTTTACATGTGGGTTATGTTTTTTATAGTAAGTTCGTATTATTTGAGTTGTGAATTTGTTATATACAACATATTATTGGACTTTACCTAAGATAAAAATGATTATTTTGTATATGGGCATTTATATAAATACAATTTTCTAGGTATAAATATAATTTATACCAATATATTTTATTAAAAGAGAAGTTATGACTCATTTCATGTGTGATTTTTTATTTGTACTATCACTAGAAAAAATTTAATAAATGTATTTCATTAAAGTTAATGATAAAATATTTGTAAATACTTTAATCATAATATATTTTGATATCTATTTATTTTAAAAATAAATATATATTAAAATATTATAACAAATATTTGAAAAAATATTTTAGCAAGATTTGAACTTTAAAATATTATGTAAATACTCCCTCTGTTTCTAAAAGATAAATGTTTTAAAATTTTCACACATATTAATAAAACATCTAAAGTTTTAGTTTCCAATATCTTAATCCTCACAATTACTATTTTCCATAAATTTTAACCAATAAAATTTTGATTAACACTTTGAAATTTACATTTTATCATTAATTCATGCCTTGAAAATGTAAAAAATGTAACTTTTTGAAACAAATATTTTTTCTAAAACATGTATCTTTTAGAAACAGAGGGAGTATTTCGCTATTTTTGAATAATTAATAAAATATAATTATACCTTAATATACATTCAACTATATTTTATAAAATGAAAAAAAATCTCTTCTTTTTAAATGAAAAATAAATTTTATAATTATATTTATACAATAATATATCATCTAATAAACATAAAAAAGATATTTTGCTAAACAGTACTCTAACTTTGAAATCCGGATCATTATTTAATAGAATTTAAATATACAATAATCATAAAATATGATTTTTTACGTATATATTATTTTGTTTAATAATCATATGCAAATCTAATGAAATAAATATATGAGAAGAAAAGGATTGAAACATTTGATAATAACATGTAAACATAAAATCAACACACGCACGCACGAGCACACACACACACAAATATATATATATATATATATAATCTAAGTAAACATAATTTTTTTGCTAAATGCTAATCTAACTTTGAAACCTAGATCAAGATTTAATATAAATTGAATATAAAATAATATTAAAATATAATTTTCATGTATATATTAATATATAAACTATAAAACTATTGTATTTGTACGTGTTATATAAAATTTAAATATATGATAACTAATGTTACTTTTTTTAACGGCAAACGGGTATTCTATTACTCAAACTTGAGGTGGTCTGGGTAACCAGACCGGAATAGAACAACCAATAAAAAGTAACTCCCTATAGAAGGATCTAGCTGTCTTAGCTCAAAAATCTGAAAACTCCTTGCGCGCTCGAGGAACATAAGAGATTTTGAAGTCCGGAAAAAAAATCAGTAGTTTTTCTATCCTCTCCAGTTCCGTAGCAAAGCTTGGCCAAGCGTGAGGGTCCTTGATCATAGCAATCAGCTCCTTGCAATCTGTACCGAAGCTCTGGCATGTCAAATGTTGAAGTATATTCTCCATCACCCATCGCAGTGCTTCTACTTCCGAATGCAACGCTGATTCTCATCTATATATACTTCGCGTTCCCATGAGTTGACGATTCCCACCAGTGTCCATCCAGACTCAACCACAACCACTAATTTTATCATGGTCTGTCCAGGATCCATCAATTAAGCAGATATTACCCAAGCTTAAGACTTGGGATTCCTCGTCATTGTTCCCTTGTATCACTGATGGCACCACCTCATTTGCAGAAAACCAAGCATGACATTCACTCTCAGCATATCTTACTAGTTCCAGAGGATCCCAATCTATTCCCCTAATGAGTTTATCATTTCGAGCCTTCCAAATATACCAAATTATCCAGGGATATGGATCTCTGTCTTGTTCAGGTTCAATTGTGTTGTTCTTCCTCTAGAATAGGTAGTCCATGTTCGTATAGATGCTTGGTAGTGGAAAGATATCTTGACTCGTTGGAGTTGATGATAGTGCCCAAACTTGTAAAGCAGGCGAACATTCAAAAATAGCATGAGTTACAGATTCCTCTGGTTCACCACACCTTGGGCAGTAGTTATCACATCTCATATTCCGCCTTACTAAATTCCTTGTTACTGCCACGTGTCCAGTTAACAATTGCCATATAAGATGGCAAATTTTCTTTGGCGCCTTTAGCTTCCAAGCAAAGGCTTGAAGTTTAGTCACACTTGGCTCTAGCACTTCATTTTCTTTTTTCTCCTTGAAGAGATTATGGGCTACCCAATATCCGTGACCGTATATTGTCCATTCTTTGTGTAGTTCCAGCAGAATGTGTCCCGTCGATGAGTCGTACTTGTGGCCAAACTCCTAATAAGAGGTATATCATCAGGGTTGACATATTGTTCAAGTAAGCCAACATCCCATGTCTTTGATTCCTGATTAATAAGATCACTGACCCTCATATTTGGATTCATAATTGGTGCCACAGGTGTAGCTGACCTAGCAGGTGTCGTTGGGATCCATGGATCCTCCAACACTTTAACTTCATACCCAGAGTGTATCTTCTGTCTTATCCCCAGTAACAAAAGCTCATTTGCCGCAGAAATGCTACTCCACACATAAGAATGACTGTTTACAGAATTTACTCGTAAAGGCGAGCTCATCCTGTAATATCTCCCTTCAGAACTCTGGTCACCAACGAATCAAGGTATTGTACTAGCCTCCATAATTATTTTACCAATAGAGCCAGATAACTAATGTTACTAATGATGTAAAATAAATATCTATGTATGTAAAAATGAAAATAAAATCTACGCGGTTGCGCGGACCAAAATCTAGTTTATATTAAAAACGGTATTCCTACGGTAGGTCAAGAAATAAAAACATATTTTCTACATTTTAAGAATGTCATATTAATACGGTTTTGTATTATCTGTATGTGAATTAGGAACAATGGAGTATGAGATTTGCATTTCACACAATAATAATTGTGAGTACATACAATGTCATCATCAAGTCGGCAATAGTGTAGGCACAATAACTTTTTTGGTGCACACTTTGCAACTCAAATAGTACAAGCCCATATCACTCTCAGTTGCATCAATTGTACACATTAGAATACATTTCTCCACCTAATATAACAATGAATCAACATAAGTATCGTTCTACAGACATTCAAATCAGTTCCAACATAAATATAATTATATTTTTGGATTCTAAAACCTCCGCAATTATTTTCCAATGTGTATGAAGGAAAAAGTCATCTTTGTAGGAGACACCAGAAACAATTGAAAGAGGTTTTGACTCCACAATAGCCAATGTAAATCATCATTTGGTAACTTATCGACCATCAATAATAATTTTTATTCATAACGTACTATATCGGTAGTAAACATAATGTTTATATCTTTGATTCCTTATCTTTGAAATATAGACATACAATCTCACAAAGGACTGAACCTCCTCGATTTCTGGGTTGAGTGCGATATCAGATACGCTGTATATAATGGAGATGTTTCTATGGCGAACCCAGCATTAAGTTTTAGTGGCTTAAATATGTTGACTAAGAACAAAAATGATGTCAAAAGGGGTTAAGAAGGACTCGAACTCATATTTTAGGAGGTTCTTTAGGAGTACCTTACCATTTGAGCTACTATATCTATATTATTAAAATAGAAATCAAGAGTTTTTTTTCATTTGTGATTATTTTAATTGAATCTTTTCTTAGAAATTTGTAAATGTAATTTTTTAAAACTAATAATATAAAATATGTGTAGATACATTAATCATACTATCTTTTTATATATTTTCATTTTAAATTAATATATATATATATATATGTATATATATATTAAATCTTCTAACAAATTTGCGGGAAAAGTATTTTAACAAATTGGAGCTTGTGATAAAGAATTAGGGGAAAAGGTATGTGGAAGTATGACTAGGTGATTTTTGTATGCTGGTCTTGCGTTCAATGCAGTCAACTATCCTAGTTTAACGAGACGATTCAGTTAATTGGGAAATATGGATTAGGATTAAATCCACCAAGCATGTATGAATTAAGAGTTCTACTGCTTAATAAAGAAGTGCAGAACACTCTTGTCCAAATTGAGGAGAACAAGAAGTAGTGGGCTAGTAAAAGATGTTCACTTATGTCTGATGGTTGGCGTGATTCAGTGTCTAAGAAATACATTGGCAACTTCCTGATTAATTCCCCTAAGGGTTTAGTTTTCATTAAGTCGAAAGATGTTTCAGAAGTGGTGAAAGATGCAACTTTGTTGTTTAAGATGCTAGATGAGATGGTTGAGGAGATTGGAGTACCTTATGTAGTTCAAGTTATCACAGACAACGCAAAGAACTACATAAAAGCTGGTACGTATATCTGAACCAATATTTATATTCAACATTTATATTGCTTTGTTTTTCCCAGTTTATATTCA
Organism: Moricandia moricandioides; assembly: GCA_905132885.1. Taxonomy (NCBI): domain Eukaryota; kingdom Viridiplantae; phylum Streptophyta; class Magnoliopsida; order Brassicales; family Brassicaceae; genus Moricandia; species Moricandia moricandioides. The sequence continues at coordinate 220,413 of CAJHQQ010000057.1, forward strand.
AGAAAATTGCTTGAAGCAAAAAGACCTCAATTTTACTAGATTTCATGTGCTGCACATTGCTTTGATCTAATGTTGGAGAACATTGGAGAGGTCCCAGCATTGAAAGATGAAATGAAAAAATGCATGTTCATGAATGGATATATCTACAGCCATATCCCTCTTGTGAACATGATTAGGAAATTCACAAAGCAAAGGAATCTGCATAGGCTGGCTATAACAACGTTTGCTACTTCTTGCATAACCATGACTTAGTTCTCAAACAACATAAGCCTTTAAGGGATAAGCTTTGATCTAATGTTGGAGAACATTGGAGAGGTCCCAGTATTGAAAAATTCAATGAAAAAATGTATGTTCATGAATGGATATATCTACAGTCATATCCCTCTTGTGAACATGATGAGGAAATTCACAAAGCAAAGGAATCTGCATAGGTCGGCTATAACAACGTTTGCTACTTCTTGCATAACCATGACTCAGTTCTCAAACAACATAAGCCTTTAAGGGATATGGTCAATTCTTCTGAATGGAGTGAGTCTAAATGGCCCAAAGAAGCTGGAGCAAGAAAAATTAGATAGTGTCTTATGCAAGCGAGCTTTTGGAAGAACATTCGAAAAGCTCTGAAGCCGTCTACTCCTCTTGTAAAACTACTGAGGATGGTTGATGGAGAGAAAAAACCAGCTATGGGATATATTTACGCAGCCATGGACAGAGAAAAAGAGACAATCACAAGGGGTTTCAAGTAGAACAAAGAGAAATACGAGAAAGCCTTTAAGATCATTGACAAAGGGTGGGAGTGTCAGCTTCAGCATCCTTTTCATGCTTCTGGATATTTCCTAAACCCTTCAATCCATTACAAATATCCAGATGATGTACGTTGCGAAGAAGTGGAAGGGGGCTTGTACAATTGCATTACCAGGTTGGTCTTTTTAATTGTGTTTCGTTTGGCATTAATAGGTTGGTTACTTGCTGTGTACACAATTATCGTACAATAATTTTGTTTGTGTTACATTAATAGGTGGGTTCCAAAGACAAAAGACAAGATAATGGCAGATTTGGACGCGTTTAAGAACGCTATTGGTATCTACATCCATGACATGGCCATTAGGCAAAGAGATATTAAAGCACTAGGTAACATAAACTTGAATCACTTTTAGATAATTGATATAAATAAATATTTTAATTTTAATAGCCGAATGGTGGTTTTGTTATGGATCTTCTGCTCGAAATCTCATAAACTTTGTTGTTAAGATCCTTAGTCTGACTTGTAGTGCTACTGGTTGTGAAAAAAAAATTGGAGTGTTTTCCAACTTTTAAGTATTTTTAATCACCTTTATTTTATATTTTTATGATTTCGTTTTACTTATAAGTTTAAACTTGATTTGTAATAACTTCATAGGAAGAAGAGAAATCGACTAGCACAACATCAGATGAACAACATGGTTTTTGTAAGGTACAACCGAGTTCTAAAACACCAAAGAACAAGAAGTGACAGTTGCACCACATATACTATTGTTTTGGATGAAATTGATGAAAGCAATGAGTGGTTGATTGAAAGAATGGATGGAGATTCATTTGACAATGATGATTTGGTGTGGGATGATGATGATTTGCCATGGAATTTTGTGAGCCAGACTATGGGTGCTGAGAAACCCAACTATTCTACTAGAGTAACAAAAGGTGCAAGTTCATCTAAAACAGATAAAGGAAGAGGTGTTGCTATCTCAAGTCAGAATAAACATAACAGACCATCATTGGTTGATGAGGAGGATGAGTTGGAAGAAGATTTCGATGAAGATGACCTTGGGTATGAGGATGTCGACTTTGATGATGAAGATGGGAATGATGGCACTTCTGAAGATGATTATTAGGTTTTGTTTTTAAGTTATTTAATTTGGTTTTCTACATTTTGAAATTTGTTTTTGAGTTTTGGTCTTGAATAATTTTGTTCTTGAATTTTCATTAACGGCTTTGAGATATATCTTTAACTATCTTCATAAAGACTTACGTAATATCTTCCCCAAGTGTTCACCAAGGTGTACGTCTTATTGCGTTATTGCGCTATGGCGCTAGGCGATGGACGGCTCGCCTTAGTGCGCCATGCGCTATTTAAAACAAAGAAGATCTATGTTAAGTTGCGTAACTTGAGTTTTTAAAGAGAAAGCTAGGGTTTTAATTGGTTTTTAAACATTTCATATTCTTAATCTCCTAAGTATTTTAGACGTAATTAATGTAAGGTTTTATACCTGGTTTAGTCCGGTTTACTTTGGTCTCCATGGCGTGCCTTTTCTTCGCCTTGAATACACTCGCCTTATGGCCAAATCGGTCCATGGCGCACGCCTTACTGATCATGCCCTCGCCTAGGGTTTTCATGGCGATGAGGCTTTTGCCTTACTGCGATTTGCACCATGGCGCAAAAGGCGCGCGCCATTTAAACACACAGCAAGGTATAGACAATCAACAAACACATAAAATGATGGGTCGATTTTTAAAGGCTTGGGGTTGCTTTCTACTCTTGATTTCCAGTCTACAATTATCCCTACATAATTAGTCTCTTAGTGCTTTTTATCATCACTTAGCTGCCCTCATAAAACTCATGCACTGATCAACGAGTTCCTTGACATATCCATGTTATTAGTTTTGTTATGACACTACCTGTAGGTTCTCTTGTCTTTATGTGTTGATGGTTAGAGCTTTTGAAGAAATCTTGTATGTTGATGCCTGATGTAACGTTCCAATATTATTGTCTGTATTGGCTGTAGAAGTATTCTTGAAATGTATTGGCTTCCGAAGGCATATTATGTGTAGTAGAAACCAATGAATGATGTTATGTGTTCTTGTTGAATGTTTATGTTTAGTGTGAATTAACGATCTATGTTGGTTGTCTTAATGAGCAGGGGAGTAGAGGAAGAGGAGATGGCTGGGCACAAGATTGCACACGCAACCTTGAAAGGTCCAAGTGTTGTGAAGAAGTTAGTTATAGGTCTACACTAGGTCTAACGGCTGGTGAGATATGGAAGATGGACTACTGGAACGAGCAGAGGAAAACGAGGACATTTTGTCATTTACTTGAGAAGGAAAAGATTAGTGTTGTTGTTGCAAAGTAGTAGTAGAGAGAGATCTTCTCCTCCAACAGTAAATTTATTGATGATGGCGGTCACCTACAAATTTTACTGTTTGTTGTTAATTACTGAAATATGGTTTTGAAGGTTTCAAAACCTCTCATTGTTAACATACAATGATTATTTCATATCATTCATTTTTTTACTTTGGCATAATTGCTCCATCTTTTTCATAAAACAAGGTCAAACTCCATAAATATTTCCATCATTTTGATAATCATTCACAGACTATTGTCTCAGGCATCCTTAAATTTGACCATAAACAAGGGCAGTTGACAGCTTAAACCAAAAACACAATTAGGCAAAGTTATGAGAAAAAGTGCAAAAACCAATACGAAGTGCAGAGGAAGCTTTCTTATTACGAAGTAAGGTGACAATAAGAGAATGAAACAATAGATGCTCTTGTCGATATGTCACTACCAGATATTTCATGTTTGATAAAATTACAAAAGTAGACATACAAATACATCTACACTTATTAGCTAACAACATAGTCGAACCAAAAATTTGATAGTTCCATAACTGTAGCAAATTAACTTTTGAAAATCATTCAAGACCATTAGGATTAACTAACACACACTATCAAACAAAGAAATCTTGAAAAAACTTAAGGAATAATACAAATATTCAATTTTAATGAATTTTGCTACGTACACTCCATATTATGTCTACAAAATTGTTAACGTGTTTTTCAGTTTACTTATGTAGTCTGTCAAATAGGTCTACTCTTTGGTTTAGTTTTTGCAATTGCACAATTCACGGGTTACTTTCTGTATTTGAAAAATTTGTGATTTTGTACAAGTAGAATTCCTTTTAAGTCTACACTTTAAAAACGTTAGTTTTTACAATTGACTAGAATTCACCTAGGATTTAACTTTAAAAAGTAGACTTCATATGGAGTCTACATTTTTTTTTTGAATGAGGTTAGTTTGCAATTGATCAAGTTTGAGTTTCTACGAGTAGATTGAAATGAAACTCTATGAATGTGTAGATTTCGCATGAAGTTTATTCTCACATTCACCAGGTTAGTTTTGCATTTGACCAAAATAAAATAGTAGACTTCATACACAGTCTACATTATTTTCTAAGATTAGGATACGGCATAGGAAGTCTACAATTTAATTAATTTTGATTAATTTTAAAAAAAAATTAGTCAAATACAAAACTAACTTATTCAACGAAGTCAAAGTTTTGGTCAAATGTAAATCTGATCTTTTGTAGACTTCCTGGGTAGTCTAGAAAGTGTAGACTTCCAATGAAGTCTACTATGAAAAGTCAAAAATCCAGTCAAATGTAAAACTAACCTCTTTTACGTAGACTTCTTAGCAAGTCTACCTATATTTTTTTTTTCAAAGGGAAAACATAGACTTCGAGGGAAGTTTGCGCTACAAATAAATTGTTTAGTAAGTTGCAAAACTAAAATTTGCGTTGACAAGTAGAATGCATCGTAAGTCTACACATAGGTGTAGACATGTAAAACAATCTACTATTGCAAGATGGATCTGAAAATGATGAAACCATGTAAATAATTACCTTTTTCTGGTGTAAAGCTCGTTTCCAACTTTTTCTAGTGTCCAAACTCTAAATATGAGAAAAAGCACTTTCAAACATTAACTAATGAAGAAACTCAAAAATATAAAGTTTTTGCTTACGAAAATGATATTTATGAGAATTTTTTAGATGAAAATAGAGAGAAAATGAAGATTTGTTGGCTTAGAATGAGGGAAAAGTGGTTAGAAAGTGAATTCTTGAGCTTTAATAGCTCAAAAATGGTAGTTGAAAAAATTGAAGATAATGTCATATTGTAAATAAGAAGAAATGTTTAGGGTGTATTTGATTTTTTGATACTTTCAAAATTAATAAGAAATTAATAATGGTAATTTTGTAAATATCTCAAAACATAAGGAGGGTATAATAAATTCATGGGTGAATGGTATTGAGAAAAAAATAATTGGTTTTAGGTTTGACTTGATATTTTAGGTTGGTTTTGAAAAACTCTTTATATTGAATAAGAAGTAAATTAGTTCTAAGCAAAATAATAAAAAGTCAAATAAACATAATGGTCCAACTATAAATTTTTGTAACTAGATTTCAAATGATTGTGTTTTAATATTTAGATGGTCATTACAATTTTATTATTTAAACATATTTATTAAAATAATTATACATTTAAATTTTAAATATAAGGATATTATTAAAATGGAATTTTTAGAAAAATAGAATTAAAAAATATTTTGAGATATCCTATTTTTATAGTGTTAGAGTGTATATTTAATAACAACTAAATTATAAAATTAAATAAATGTAATGGTCCAACCATGACATAGATTTTTAGTGTTTCTATTTTAATAGTATATTAGATTTTGATACGCGCACCAGTGCGTATGTTGGATTTGGCATTTTTATAAATTGATATTTGTTTTTCATGATTAGTTTTATAGATTTTACATGTGTCACCATTTAATTAAGGGGGATTTGCTAAAAACAACCTAAAATTTCAATCTAAACCTATAAGTGTACCCCAATTTCAATCAAATGCAAAACCAACCTACAAGGGTGATAAAAGTACTATTTAACCCTTATGACCAAACAAAAAAACAGAAGTGTATTTTACGTTTCTATCCTTTGTTAGTCTACAGGTAACAGAAAGAAGTCTACATAAATGTAGACCTCGTACGAAGTCTATTCATTTGGTAGACTTGTTATGTAGTCTACACCATAAATTTATCTAATAATTTAATTTTAAAAATATATAAAAATAATTGTTGTAATATTTTTAACTAATCATTAATATAATGGATAATATGAAGTAAAAAATAAAATTTTATATAATTAAACATTTTTAAGGAACATATACTAATTTGCTCACCATGTCTTAAACAATTTTCAAGGGTTAGAAACAATAGGTTGTAACATGTTATGCCTTTTGGTAGTAGATTCCATAGGGTTAGATTTTAGATGATTTTTTAGTTTTATTGACTTAAATCTGCTTATTAATGTTTAGTGGTTTACATTTTGTATAATTTTGATATTTGAAAAAGTAATTTAAACTGTTTGATGATCAAACAAAACATTTAGGGCTTGAGATTTGTGGATTAGGGTTTCGTAGACATATTATATAGTCTACATAGTAGTAGACCTTTTTTCAGTCTATCTGTATTGGTGTTTAAAAAAACTCCTAAATATTTATAAAAAAAATTAAATCATATATTATGACTATAAAATTAAAAATAAAATAATTAAACATATTTAGTAAATCATATATTAAATTTTGTAAAAAATAAAAGAAAAAAAATAAAAATCGTTGTAGACTTTCTAAGAAGTCTACACACAAATTAACCTAACCGGATTTAACCAATATAATTTGATGATCAAATCCAAACATTTACGGTTTGAGATTTGTGGTTAAGGGATTCGTAGACATATTATAAAGTCTACATATTATAAAGTCTACATAGATGTAGACCGTTTTTTCAGTCTACACACAGTTTAACCTAACCGGATTTAACCAATATAATTTGATGATCAAATAAAACATTTACGGTTTGAGATTTGTGGTTAAGGGGTTCGTAGACATATTATAAAGTCTAATGTAGACCTTTTTTCAGTCTACACAGAGTTTAACCTAACCGGATTTAACCAATATAATTTGATGATCAAATAAAACATTTACGGTTTGAGATTTGTGGTTAAGGGGTTCGTAGACATATTATAAAGTCTACATATATGTAGACCTTTGTTTCAGTCTACACACAGTTTAACCTAACCGGATTTAACCAATATAATTTGATGATCAAATAAAACATTTACGGTTTGAGATTTGTGGTTAAGGGGTTCGTAGACATATTATAAAGGCTACATAGATGTAGACCTTTTTTTCAGTCTACACACAGTTTAACCTAACCGGATTTAACCAATATAATTTCAACCTAATAGAGTTAAACCAAATCTTTTTTAACCTCACCAGAAAAGTTACCCAGCATATAAATTCAATTTCTCAAGATTTTTGGGTAAAAAAACCCTAATCTTTCCCCAATCTCTCTCCAAGGTGATTTCCGGCGAACTCGTTCCTCTCCGTTTCCCATCCTCTCCGTCTCTGTCCGCTCCGTCTCTGTCCACTCCGTCTCTGTCCGCTCCGTCTCTGTCCGCTACGTGTCTCTGTCTGCTCCGTCGCTCTGGTATGTTAATGTCTCGGCTTTACCTCTCCGTCGATAAAAAGTGACCACCTTTACCTTTTTCTCTTTTCAGATCTGAGCGGTTCTCGTCAAAATCTCTGCTTCCGGTAAGTATCACGACTTCTACTTCATCTCTCTGTAATCTCTCATACCTATCCGGTCAGTTTACTTCCGGTCAGTTTACTTCCGGTCAGTCTACTTCCCGTCAGTTTACTTCATCTTGAATTTGTAGAATGATGATTTGAATTTGTAGACTGATGATTTGAATTTGTAGACTGATTATTTGAATTTGTAGACTTCTCATGTAGACTGATGTTTGGATTTGTAGACATGTTGTGTAGACTGATGTTTGGATTTGTAGACTGATGTTTGGATTTGTAGACTTCTCATGTAGACTGATGTTTGGATTTGTAGACATCTCGTGTAGACTGATGTTTGGATTTGTAGACTTCTCATGTAGACTGATGTTTGGATTTGTAGACATCTCGTGTAGACTGATGTTTGGATTTGTAAACTTCTTATGTGGACTGATGTTTGGATTTGTAGACTTCTTATGTGAACTGATGTTTGGATTTGCAGACTTCTTATGTGGACTGATATTTGAATTTCTAGACATCTCGTGTAGACTGATGTTCGAATTTATAGGCTTCTCGTGTACGCTGATGTTTGAGTTTGTAGACTTCTCATGTGGACTGATGTTTTGAATTTGTAGACTTCACTTGTATAATTCTTTATTTGTGTCTTTTTGGTGCAGGTTACAAAATGGACAAGCTTGATTTCCCACCGAGGCTGTACACTCTAGGGCAGGAACCTGTCCCGTCTAAAAGCATTGCTTACTACAGTGATGACAAGCAAGCTCTTTCCTGCTCTTAAAAATGCACTCGACGAAAACGAATGGGAGGAGCTCAAAAACTCGAGATTGGGAGTGTTCTTGAAGTTCCACGAATTGGATTTTGGATGGGCTTCGAGGCTAGTGCACTATATACTGTGTTTTCAGCTCGAGTGCAAGAAGAAGTATGAATTGTGGAGTCTAGCAGGTGTTCAACCACTGAGGTTTTTTCTGCTTGAATTTGAAGAGATAACTGGCCTGAACTGTGAGTATGTGAAGAATCTCGAGAATCCGTTGGTTGAGGTAACATATGACATGAAAGCATTTTGGGAGAGGCTGGGAGTGCATATCGACCGGGGGCCAAGTATTGATGATTTAACTGCTGCGTGTCAGAAGTGCGGAACATGGTCTCGAGAAGATTGATTACGTTTAGGGTATTTAGCTATCTATGCTGGCTTCATCGAAGCACCAAGAACCTCGACAGCTACACGAGCTCGCCTGGCTAGGTTAGTGATGGATCTAGGTGCTTTTGAAGATTACCCTTGGGGAAGAGTTGCGTTTAAATTATTGATGGACTCAGTGAAGGTTGCAAAGTTGGAAAGGACTTATGCTATTGAAGGCTTCATTCATGTTCTTCAAGTCTGGGTCTACAATTGTCTCCCTGAATTTGCACCTGGGTTTGGTGAACCTATAGAAGGTTTCCCGACCCCACCTCTACTTGCCTTCTCAGGTTGCAGAGGCAAGAGAAATATCAAGGAGAACATTATGAAACATGTATGTTTTGTATGTTTATGTATGTATTATGTTGATTTTAAGTGGTTTTATACTAACTTAATATTCTTAATTTCTGCAAACTAGGGCTAACAACTTTACTGTGAAGGAGTACTCTGAAATGTTCCCTCTCTGAGATGATGATTTGGAAGATAAAAGGGCTGATAACATAGTGAAGGCAATGTTTTCTTCAGACTGGGTGTGGGAACAAAGTCACATGCCTCTTGTCGGAACATCACTGTTGACAAATGTGAAGGTGGAGATCCATCCGATGAAGACAGAGGCTGGTCAGATGGTGCGAAGCAAGAATCACGCAACTCTTCCCACTAAGTCTGAGGGAGAATCACGCAAGAAGGCTCGTGAGACCCCTTGCCTGGATATGGAGACCTTGAAAGCAGAAATAGGTCATTGGCTAACTGGCCTGACCTCTAATATGGTTGAGGGGCTTCACAGATGCGAGGACACTCTGAAGACACATTCCCGCATGATTGAGGGCCTTACTGCGAAGATGGGAGCTGTAGAGAAGATTGTACGTGAAGGCTGGAAGGAAGACCACACCAAAGCTGGTTCATCTGCTGATGTACCTGAGCCAAACAATTCTGATGGAGACAACTCTGATGGAGACAAAGCTGAGGAGGACATAGTTGAAGAAAGCAAAGCTGAGGAAGCAACGCCCCAACCCACCAGAATGACAACAAGAGCCAAAGCTAAAGGCGCCCAAGCCACTGGGGTTAGTACCAAACCCTCTCCCAAACCACTCATTCCAAAAAGAGGCACAAAACCAGTGAAAAAGAAATAACTTGTCTGCATTTGCATGTTGTTTTTATTGGAACCTTGGAATATTAGCTGTTTGGTTTGAAAAACGTGTGCATTTGACTGTTTTTTTTTTCGGTTTGTACCATATTTTAAATGGATGCATTATCTTATTAATAGCTGTTATTAATTTGTTCTTTCTATTGAAAAAAAATGCAGAGTGAGAATGGAGGTGTAAGTGTTGTTATATTAGACAAAGAACAATCACACATTGATTACGGCTCTGCGAGAAAACTGAAACAAGTTAGTAAACTGAGAGCGGCTTGCATTGTGGCCTGTGCTAAGAGTGACAGGCAACGTAGGCTTGCGGCAACTCAGCAATCTTCTTTTGCTGGAAACAGCACAGCAAAGGTTATCATACCTAACAAGCCGAAGCGAGGCCAGGGATATAACCCATTTGATGTTGTTGATGGCCAAAAGCTCACTGTTCTTATTGATTGGCTGAAACTTGACCCGTAAGTCATACAACCTTTATATAACTTCCCTTTATATAAAAGACTTGGCAGTGTTTTATTTATTTGATTTTTATTGACAGCAAATAGCAACAGAAGGTGCGTGGCTCCTCAAGTTTTTGGTACTACACACTACTAACTCCTAAGGAATGGTTGAGTGACACGGTATGTAGACTTCTCTCACATGCAGACTTCCCTTTGATGTAGTAAACTTCTCTGATGCAGAAATCTCTAATTTTGTTAATGTAGCACATGGATGCTGGAATTAATCTCTTAAGACTCCGATACAAAAAGCACCCGGAATGGTTTAGGTCAGACAGAATTTGCTTCATGGATGCTGTGTTTACTCAAGTCTGGACATCAAAGTACTCAGAATTTATGGATTCTCCTGCCAATCCTGACGGCACAGGTAAATTACTGCCTCATGGTTTCGTAGACATATTATATAGTCTACATAGATGTAGACCTTTTTTCAGTCTACACACAATTTAACCTAACCGGATTTTTCAGTCTACATGGGAGCCTTGAATTACTAATAATTTTTAATTACATAATCAATTTTCTTGATACCTCAGGTAAACTACTGCCTCCTGGGGCCTTGAACTACTACACAGGCGAGGAACAAACATATTGCAGATCAGATAAGACATGGGCAGTGGAGATTGATGATATATATGCGCCATTATTTGTCAAGAATAATCATTGGGTAGCTTGCTGGATATCAATTCTGAAGAGACACATAGTGATTTGGGATAGTGATGTTGCTTACACTAAGGATCAAGAAATGGCTAAGACCGTGAATCCTCTTGCACACATGGTGCCGTACATGTTGCATAAGTTATCTCACGGTGAGGATAGGGAGTTGTACACAGTTGATTTCACACATGAGCGGGTCTCGGCATCTGAGGTACCACAAAACAAACAAAGTGGTGATTGTGGAGTGTATTGCTTGAAGTATATAGAATGTCATGCACTTGGCATGACATTCCCACCTCATGATCTGTGTGATAAGAACATCAAGAGCATCAGGACTCAGATGGCGACTCAGATATTTGATGAGACCAGCATAAATGGCACAGAGAAAGTCGACTACAAGCATTTGGGTGTCTATGACTAAGGTTTGCAATCCATTTTTTTGGGTAGAATTAGAGGAAAGTGTGAAGTTTTTTTGGTGACTTTCCTCATCGGATATATGTAGGTTGACATAGTAGTCTTTTGTACCTGACTATTGTATTGTGCTGTGAGTAACAGACTGTTGTAGCAGACTTTTGTACCAGACTTATGGTTTTAACAAACTTGTGTAATTTGCTTGCAGCAGACTTAAGTATTAGTCTTTTTTTACAGAAGACTTTTACAGAAGTCTGTTACACGACTATCTATCAAATTATCATCCTTTGTATCAGTATAGTACTCTTTTTTCAGAGGTTTTTAACTCATATTCGACCAAAAGTACAACTACAATACAATCCAGAGACTTACATATTAGTCTTCCTTTATAAGAGACTTAGAAAGAAGTCTACTTTGTGGTTAAGGGGTTCGTAGACATATTATAAAGTCTACATATATGTAGACCTTTGTTTCAGTCTACACACAGTTTAACCTAACCGGATTTAACCAATATAATTTGATGATCAAATAAAACATTTACGGTTTGAGATTTGTGGTTAAGGGGTTCGTAGACATATTATAAAGTCTACATAGATGTAGACCTTTTTTTCAGTCTACACAAAGTTTAACCTAACCGGATTTTAACTCATATTCGACCAAAAGTACAACTCCAATACAATCCAGAGACTTACATATTAGTTTTCCTTTATAATAGACTTAAAAATAAGTCTACTTTTTATCAAAGAAGACTAACACGTTGGTTTGCACGACAGAAAGTAACATTAAGACCTAAGATTTCAACAAAAGTTCATCAAATAAGACAACATCCAAAGCAACAATACTGATAAGTTCAATACATAAGACAACATCCAAAGCAACAATACTGATAAGTTCAATACATAAGACATAAGACAACATCCAAAGTAACAATACAATTGATAAGTTCAACACATAAAAGATAAGACATAAGAAACACATAAGAGATAAGACATACGTTGAACACATAAGAGATAAGACACTGGTTTAACCTGGACAGTTTGGACGAGTGTGACCCGGTTGTTTGCACTGGGAGCAACTATAGTCCTTGTGTAGTTTTCGCGGTTGCTTTCCCCGCATCCTTGAAATTTCTAGCCAAGACTGCCACTGAGACTTCTTTTGCCTACCCGGACCACGCTTGACATCTGGAGGAAGACATTTACGTGTGTCGGAAGCTCCTTTATCCTCAGTGGTAGCTCTTGTGTCATCACTTTTTGGAGCTTCCAAGACATCACTTTTGGGATAGATATTTGCCGCGTATGCTGAAAAAAGGTAATTCTTTGAATAGGATGGGCATACCAGCGTAGAGACATGAATATTTGAAGCCTCTGCAGCTGCTATGGCATGTGAATAAGGTATCTTCTCAATATCAAACACACCACATTGACACCTCCGAAGTTCCAAGTCAACAACAAAATCTCGATGTCCTCCTTTCACGAAAAATCGCCAACCATCAATACGTTCCACAGTCATCATATCTGCATACTCTTCACGAATAGCCAACAAATTTTCAACTCCCCGACTATGCTGTGATGTGAGACTAAAAGCATCTTCTCTCCTCTTAAAGTACCACCTTCCTAGCTTCTCGCGTATAAATTCTAAAAGGAATGAGATGGGGAATCCTTTGGCTGGCTTAAGTGCGGAGTTGATAGATTCTGCGATGTTGCTAGTCTTTATGTTGTATCTGTCACCTTGAAAGTGAACTCTTGACCATAACGAGACATCAGCATTCTCCAAATATGTTGCAAGGCTGGGGTTTATACTCCGTATCTCATCCATGTAGCGGTCAAAATCAAAAAGCGTATGTGCATAAGCAGCGCCTTTGACCAAATACAACATGTGCTTTCCCTTGAAATTTTGAACTATGTTTTGTTGTAGATGATAATAACATATCCCTCACCTTGCCCAAGGGAAAACCTTCTCACACGCCGTCTTAATGGAGCGGTGCCTGTCAGAAACTATCACCAAAGCATACTCATCTGAAACACACCTCCGCAAATTGGTAAAAAAACCATTCCCACGACTCATCATTCTCCGCATCCACAATCGCAAATGCCAATGGGAATATCTGAAAATTACCGTCTTGGGCAGCTGCCACTAGCATAACTCCTTCATACTTTCCACATAGATGAGTCCCATCCACCACAATAACCCTCCTAAGATAGGTAAAACCAGCTATCGAAGCTCCAAAAGATATGAATAGATACTTAAATATGTTTTCATCATCTTTCTCACGACATGTGATAGTTCCCGGATTCGATATCACGATCTGACGCAAATAAGAAGGCAAATTCTCATATCCATCTTCTGCTGTTCCTCTCACCAATTCTTGGGCAGATAACAAAGCTCGCTACGAAGTGTTGTAATCTAGGGTCATCCCAAACATGTTCTTCATCGCATCTTTGATATGCTTCGATGTAAGCCCATCTATAATCCCAACCCGATCTATGAATAGTCTTGCAACATATTTCGGAGTATATTGTTTTCGTTGAGACATTCGATCTGCCACTGAACATGTATGAGTTTTCAAATATTTTGTCACCCAAAATGTCTTTGGTCCATGCTTCACACTCGCTCTAAGCTTCCAACCACATCCTTGAACACGACACTTAGCCACATACAGAGTTTTCGTTGTCTTATATGTTGTGACTGTAAATTTACCTTTCACAGCCACCGACTTCAGCTTTGAAACAAGCTCATCCTTACTAGCAAAACTCTGACCAACATATATATTGTCGTTAAGGGACAGTGATCTTTCTTCAGTACCAGAGCACTGAGCTTTATGACCATCATAGAGCGTTTCCATTGCATCATCGTCAGATTCCTCACCTTTCACTTTTCCATAATCACAATAGTTTACACCATCGTCAGCATCAACAGCATCAGCAGTGGCTTGAACATCGTCAACAACAATATTATCTTCATCCAACTTTTCATCAATATATTCTTCATCACTATCTTCATCAGCAAAAATACCATCATCACCATCAGACACATAAGCATTGTCACCAGCTCCAGCTTCTACTTGGCTCTAGCTTGATATACAAAGGCGGACAAAATGTGTCTTTGATAACTCGATCAAGTTCCGCACTTGTCTATCATTCGTGACATGCACAGGAGGAGTATCATGGGACATTTTCTGAGAAATGACGTCCGGTAAGGAATACGCTAGAAGCACCTTATCGGTTTTCTTGTCCAGATCATAATCTTCTTGTGCCATTTCAAGAAGTTCACCATGTGTACAACCATCATGCACAAAGAACATTCTCCCTCCTTTCCGATTATTGACCACAAACTCCCACAAAGACTCTTTCACCACCCATTCTCCGTATACAACAGGTATTTGAGCCATTTCCTGCAAAAAAAAAAAAAACAGGTTTTACATAATTAGCTACAAAGTATTTCATCTTTCTTAAAACAGTTAACGTAGACTTACTAATATGTCTACAATTGTTTCCTAGTAATATAGCAAAATCAAAAGTATTATACTTTCATAATTACAACAGTTTTTCTATCCAAAATCACTCAAACCCATTAGGATTAACTATTACACACTTTCAAACGAAAAAATTGTGAAAACATTTAATGCATAGTACACAAATTAACTTTTAATGTAAATTTCGAAATAGACTCCATGTTCAGTCTACAACGTTGTAGACTTTCTTTTCAGTTTACATCCGTAGACGGTCAGATAAGTCTATTTTTTGGGTTAGTTTTTGCAATTGACCATTTTACGGGTTACTTTTTATAGTTGAAAAAAAGTTGTGATTTTATATAAGCAGACTTCATTTTCAGTCTACAAATTCAAAAAAGTTAGTTTTGGCTATTGACCAGAATTTTCCAGGATTTGACTTTCAGAGGTAGACTAAATATACAGTCTACATGTTTTAATTTTTTTGAATGAGGTTAGTTTTGCAATTGACTATGTTTGACTTTTTAGGGGGTAGACTGAAATGAACGTCTACAGATTTGCAGACTTCGAAAGAAGTCTACTCTCAAATCCGACGAGTCAGTTTTGCATTTGACCAAAATAAAAAAATAGACTTCACGGGTAGTCTACATTTTTTTCGGGAAGAGAAGACTGCATATGAAGTCTACATATTAAAAAAAAATTATTTTTAAAAAGTTTTAGTCAAATACAAAACTAACATTTTCAACGCAGTCAAAATTTTGGTCAAATGCAAAATTGACCTCTTCGTAGACTTATGTTGAAATCTACGCTTTGTAGACTTATGTTGAAGTCTACTTATGAAAAGTCAAAAGTTCATTCAAATGCAAAACTAACCTCTTTTGCGTAGTCGTCTTTGTAGGTCTACGTACTTTTTTGTTTTTGTTGTCAAAGGTTAAGATGTAGACTGTCGGGGAAGACTGCGTTACAAAAAAAAATCCGTTTAGTCAATTGCAAAACTGACATGTGTGTTGACAAATAGACTGCATTGTATGTCTACATAAGGGCGTAGACATATAAAACAGTCTACTATCGCGACACAGATCTGAGAAACGACTTAAACCATCAAAATAGTTATCTTTTTGCAGTGTGAAGCTCATTTCCAGCCTTTTCAACCGTCCAAACTCCAATAATGACCAAAATAAAATATTTTTGACGATTCACAAGTGAAAAAATACGAAATTATGAAGTTTATGATTATGAAAATGAAGATTAAGAGAGTTTTTTAGATGGAAATGTAGAGAAAATGAGAGGAAATGAAGATTTGCTTGTTTAGAATGAGAAAAAAGTGGTTGAAAATTCAATTCTAAAGCTTTAAGAGATCAAAAATGGTGGTTGAAAATATTGATGATGATGGCATAGTTGTAATTAAGAAGAAATATTTAGGGTGTATTTGGTTTTTTGTAGTTTTTGAAATTAATAAATAAATAAATAATAATGGCAAATTTGTAAATAATTCAAAAACTTATGGGTATTATGGAAAATTCAATGATGAACAGTAATTAAAAAAAAAAGTTGGTTTTGGGTTTGACTTGAATTTTTAGGTTGTTTTTGAAAAAACCCCTCTAATTAATTGTATATTGGTTATTTGAATATTTTTATGTTCCTATACATCATTATCGAACCTAAATCGAATTAGATAATATGGTTATTTTTTGTTATTTGGTTATTTTTAGTCTGGATACAAAATAGTCAAACTGAATCGGATTATAGTCTTATTCTTTGTACAAATATTTAAACCTTTTTCAAATTCATTGGTTATTTAGATATATTTATGTTTATATACATAGGAATTGGACCTAGGAGGTCTCGACCCGAAACCCACCCAAAAATTTATAATACCCAAACGAAGCCTAATTTCAAAACCAAAAAACATCTGATACCAGAATGAAACGATCCGTACCCGAACGGATATCCAAAGTTTTGTACCTATATGATCTTGTAAACAAATAAAAAACTCTTTGTTAACAAATTCTTATCATAAATGGATTATTTTAATTCAGAAATATCAAATTATTATGGTTAACATGTAAAATAAATTTTGTTAATTTATTATGTTAAAAATAATGAAGTAGTTAAGAAGCGTGAACAAAATGTAAAAGACGTAACAAAATGCTTAATATGTAAGCCTTCTTTTATATTTCCGCAATAAATGTTATTGGATTATTATTTTTAAATGAAGTGGTTAGAAATAATTTTAAAACAAGGAAAATTTTTAAAGAACTATTTAAAATTAAAAATGGTAGGTGTTATTTTATACTTCGGTTTTAATAGAATACTAGAGTTTGACCAGTGCACCCGCAAGGGTATTGATTTTTACATTTTTATACATTGATATTCATTTTTCATGATTAGTGTTATATGTTTTAAATATTTCACTGTAGAACTAATTGTATTCAAAAGATCCGGACTGAATCGGGTAATAAGATTATTTTTTTAATACAAATATCCAAACTCGTTTCAGATATATTGGTTATTTAAATATTTTTATATTCCTACACATAAAAATCAAAATCATTCATACCCATGAGGACACAACTCGAACTCCACACATAAATTTATAATATCCCAGAGGAGCCTAATTTCAAAACCTAAAAAATATGATTCTGAAAAGAAAAAACTTGTACTTGAATGAGTATCTGAATGTCCATACATAATTGGTTTTGTGAATAAATTAAGAAAAAAAATCCTTCAATATATATGGAGTGAAACATTAAGTGACAATAAATTTAATAAATTTTAATTATTATTATTTTCACATAAACTATGCCTTTGAATTATGTGTTTGACTACATAATCTTTTACGGATTGGAACTAAGATAAAAGAAAGTCTTAGTAAAACAGATTAAATTGGACTATTAACCATATGTAAAACCTGGTTATTTTACATTTTTCATTTTTATAATTTGCACAAAGTTAATATTGGTTAACTAATAAATAAAAATATTCACTATTACTTTTATGGTAAGATAATTATTGATTTGATGTAGTGTTAAGGTAAATATAATTAATAATGCGATGTATTGTTAAGGTAATATAATTAATGAAATTAGTAAAATGAGATTATATTTTTTCTATATTGCTATCTATGTTTTCAAACAATTTTCATTTATATTTTTATTCATGTTCCCAAATAGAATCAAAAGGTACTTCAGTTTTAATAATATAGATCAGTATAGATTATTCATTTTTGTACTTTATTTTTAATAAGATAGACTAGGATCTTAACCCGTCTTAGAACATGGATAATATCTATGTTATATTTGTTTTATTAAATCTAGATAAAGGATTATATGGCTTGATATTATATTAAAATCGATTTAGAAATTTAATTAAACCATATATCGAAATGGTAATATATAATGGCTCGACAAAGTTAGATGAAAAGATATACATGTTGATCATGTATATATAATTACAATAGATTGGTTCATAGTAGTTTACTCAATTCTTTTCTATTGTGACTATGTGTTTTCTTGCATAATGTGCAGCGGAAATTTTTTTAATTTAAATTATGTTTAAAAATAAGATTATGTTACTCTATATTTTATTATTTTTATACTTAATTTAATATAAAAATTAATTTAGTTAAATGTAAAATTAAGTTAAAATAAAAATTTTGATTTATCTTAATTATATAAGAATATATATATATATATATATATATATATATATTGATATAATTTTTTATAATTATTAAAAATAAAACTAGACAAAAAAATAAATTTTGTAGATATCAAAAGGAAGCAAATGATGTTACAATTAAAAGTGTATAATTTAATTAAAAAATATATATGAAAATTTGAATTTTTTTTAATATTAAAAATTATGTGATTATAAAAATAGATTAAAATAATATTTAAAAAAAATTACAATATTTTATATTTCTATTATTATATTATTTAATATCATATTAAATAGATTTATTTTAATGATGTTGTATTTGTTATTTCTATATTTTAAAAATTTTACCAAAATATAAATTTACATTAAGTTTAATCGTCATATCATATTTATCCATAAGTTATGTCAACAATTATAGTATTTCATGTTATCTTTTTCAATGAAAATGATTGTGGAGATGACATGTGTTAAATCACTTCTCAAATTTTGTCTAGGGGAAAATTTGTAAAATATTTTATATTTCTTTTATTATATTCTTTAATGTCATATTAAATAAATTTATTTTAATTATGTCGTTTTAGTTATTTCTATATTCTAAGAAGTTTACCAAATATATATATATATATATATATATATATATATATATATATTACATGTAATCGCCATGTAATATTTATTCAAAAGTCATGTCATCAACTATAGCATGCCATAGCATCTTTTTAGTGAAAGTGACTGTGGAGATGACATGTGTTGAATCACTTCTCAAATAATGTCTAAAGGAAAATTTGTAAAATATTTCAGGTCATGTAATCTTTAAATACAAAAAATCATAAACTTTAAACACTTTGTGAATCTTTAATGATCAAGCCTTAAAATGAAAACATTCGTGTATATATATATATATATATAATTGTTTTAAATTATATAAAAATATCTATTAGCATAAGCATCTTACTATATCGGAAAAAAATATTTGCATAGTAATTATTATATCGACTAGACTTTTATTTTTATGCTATTAAAAAGAAAAGTTTTTACCCAATCAATCACTTTAGTAAACTGTATTTTATATTACATGTATCAACTTTCATTTGAATTATTTTATATAAATAAACTTTAGTTATCATGTATATTAAAATTAAGATAAACCACTTATCTCAATAAAGATGTAGTGGAGGTCGTAAATCATTCTGGTCCAAATAAAGTTTCGCCTTTTGTCTGAACTATATAGATTTTGCTCATGAGAACATTGCCACTGCTCAACCTTAGACATTAAAATTTAATTCAAACTTATAAATTAAATTTGAGTAAAAGTATTAATTTTTAATATTCGGAAGCTGATATCTACACACGTAAATGTCATATACATTCAAAAGTTGAAAACAAGATTATAATTTGCAAAAAGAACGACAGAGCAATGCGACACAACTATATAATCCATGGGAATTGTAACTTAATTTAAAAAGGTCCATTATTTGATAATTTGATTAATTTAATACTCAACATAGAATCTATTTCACAATAATAAGCATGACCAGTTGTGAATATAATTCAGTATCACAAGGAATATAAAGGACTAAATAAATATTCCAGTTTAAGTTAATTAACTACCCAAAATAATAATGGTTCTAAGATGCAAATACTCAAACAATACGATTAATGAATATAGTTGATTGGTTTTAAGACATGTCTCAGATATATTAATATCATTCTCTAACACGATATAATAAACCAAAATACCAAACCAAATACAAAATATAAGTCATATAGACTTTAAGTATGAGGTTACTTATCTTGCTGATTATGAATGAGTTTATCTTGCTGATTATGAATGAGTTAAGAAGGAGACACCATTGGTCTAGTACTTGCGAGTGATGCAAAGTCAGAGACATTGAATGATGGAAATAATGTCGTTAGGGTATGGACGTATTGATTCGAATTAGATATACGTTTCGGTCTCGATCACGAAACGGAAACAACAACGGAAAACAAGAACAAAACAAGATATGTTATTATATTAGAACAACTAGATCAAAGAGAATATATTTTAAAATAAATCATAGCAAACCAGCAAAAGATAAACCAATGAATTATATCAGTTTTAAGTATACCTATTTCATGTTTATTAACATCCTCATCTATACATGTAAAATAAGTTCTAAATCATTAGTCATATCTTATGGTTTAGTAATAAAATATAAATACTACTTTATAGTTAGCATGACTAAAGATAAATAAATCTCAGATTGGATCATAATCATATCAGTCGCGGTATTTGGTAAAGAATCACTATATTATAAAACTAACAATTGAAATATTTTGTCGTGCTGAAGAACATAACCAAGCGACAAAAAAAAATGATTACGAGACATACAAATAAGTGAAAGATCTCCATCAACTAACAGCATCTGGAATAACCAAGTACGATTCAAATAACAAACATAACTACAGATCATTAAGACTTATCTTAATAAGAGAATATAGTGTTTAATAGAATATTTGACAAAGGCATAGACGTCGAGATGTTGTAAGCTAGTTTACTCTGCTTCTTCTTCTTTTTCTTTTCTTTTTGTTACGATTAAGCCTTTTTTTTTGCTGCCGGCTATGGTCAAAAATGATAAACAAGAAGAAATTAATTGTTCTTCTTATTATTCCATAAATAACACTACATATATAAGATACATAACTAAGGTTTAGAACCTTCTAGAAAAGCAAGTCTCTCTCTCGAAGGTGAAAACGAGATCTCACTCGTTCTCTCTCCACCGGCGTCTCTCTCGACGTCGGTCGCCACCGCTGACCATGACAAGGAAGAAGAAGCCTAAGGACAAGCCGTCGAGCAGCAGCCCCACAGTTTCCACCGAATCCTCCATCTCCACTGGACCCTCTGATTATGCGCCTCTCCTCCCTACCAGCTCGTTTCCATCGGAAAGATCTTCATATCTCGCTGATTGCAAACTACCTGAATCGTCAATTGCTCCAGCTAGCTCGTGTCCTGTAAACTTCCTGAGCTCTGTTCCTCTCAAAGTTGGTAAACCTGCAAAACCTAGTTTCCATATCTCAGCTACAATGGATTTCGTACATGATGAAGAAAATGCTGAGGCTACTTCCGGGCTCCCTAGCTCTGGAAAATACCTCAAATTATGGCTCTGCTGGTTGCTGTCAACCCAGATCTCTGGCTACTAACCAAAATCCCCCGTTCAGAAATGAGGCAGCGGCTCAAACCTCTCTCTGGAAAGAGAAAGTCAGTCTGAATTCTGACAAAATGGACCCGGAAGGGACTCCATTTCTGCTGGACTCCGGTGAAGCATGCGTCAAAAATACCAAACTCTATGATTGAGCGTAACAAGAAGGCTTGGGATCGCTTTATCATTGGGAAATTCTATGAGAAAGCCCCAGCTCATGGAGCGGTCCACGCCATTGTAAATGGTATGTGGAGTAAACACAGACGTGATATCGCTGTATCAAAGATGGAAGTTCTTATTTCGTGTTCCTTGTCCGAACGCTCGCCGCCGCATTATCACCCAATGCCTATGGCAAGTTGATGGCCAAACATTGTTCGTAGCGAAGTGATCTCCAGGAGTCAAGCCTGAGAAGCCGTCGTTATCAACTGTCCCAGTCTGGTTAGACCTTGAAGGTGTCCCTCTCCAGTTCTTCAACAAGGATGCCCTCAAAGAAATCGCTGGCCTTGTTGGACACCCTATTTGCCTGGATCCGTCCACTGAAAACCTTACCAACATCGAGGTAACTCGCATTTACACAGTCATTGATCCTCGAAAGCCTCTTCCAGAAGCAGTAAATGCTCAATTTGAATCTGGTGAGGTGGCTCGTATAAAGGTTTCTTGTCCATGGCTTCCATCTCTATGCTCCCACTGCTCCAAAGTGGGCCATACAATCTCTCGCTGCCCTGCTGCGCCTCCTAGGTGTGAAGTTTTTCGATCAGTTAAGCATGCTACTGCTGACTGTACTAGGACAAACGCAAACACGGATAGGTCCAGGGTGACCACTGCTAAGCGAAATGGAAAATGCCCTATTAGAAGCCAGCTTCTTATTGTAGGTTCTATTGCTATTTCCAAAATGAAGAAAGCGCCCACCAAACAGTGGTTACCAACAAACAAAAACACTAAGGAATCCCCAGGCATGAGTACTGCTCCTACGGTCGTCAATGGTTCCAAGTTGTTAGCCCCTTCCCACTAGGATCTAACTCTCGGAGAACTTTCTGTGGATTTTCGTGTTGGATCTTCAAATAATGAAGAAATTTTTTCTCTCAGTTCCTCTTCCTCTGAAACGGAAGATCTAGATTCAGACGGACTATCTGTTGAATGGGATAGCCGTGATGATGTAGGAGATCAGTTTATTCGGGTCATTTCTCAGCGGTCTCGAAAAAAGCAAAAGCAATGGCTAGGGGCAGGGGCCCTTCAACCCTCTGATTTCTTACCATCTTTATGGATAATTTTTGTTGGAACATTAGAGGTTTCAGTGACAAAGATAAACGCTGCGGATTTAGGAAGTGGCTTCAGATTAATAAGCCAATCTTTGGTGGTTTGTTGGAGATTCAAGTCAGTGCAAATAAGGTTGTCTCTATCATTAACAGAGTTTTCCTCGGGTGGCATTATGATTGTAATTATGAATTCTCGGATCTAGGTAAAATTTGGATTTTGTGGCATCCTTCAGTTTCAGTCTCGGTGCTACAGAAATCGCTTCAATGTATTACGTGCTCTGTTAAACTTCCCTTTGTTTTTTCAAAGTTGGCACTTTCTTTTGTCTACGGTGCTAACGACAGAAACGTACACCGTGAGCTGTGGTCTGACCTTCGTTACCTCTCGTCCTCTCCAAATATTGCTAAAGCTTCTTGGTCTGTTCTAGGGGATTTCAACCAGATTCTCGCATCCTCCGAGCATTCTAAAGCTGCCACCATTTCTTCTTCTAGAGGCATGCGTGATTTCCTCAACTGCACATTTGACACTGGTTTGTTTGAATTACCTTTCTGTGGAAATGACTTCACCTGGTCCAATAATCAAGGAGCAAATGTGGTTTCTAAGAAGCTAGATCGTATTCTAGTAAATGATGTTTGGCTGCACAGTTTTCCAAACTCGCTGGGAGTGTTTGGTGACCCTGGTATTTAAGATCACAGTCCAAGCTGCGTTTACCTTGATACAACTAGGCCAAAGCAGAAACTCCCTTTCAAGTTCTACTCGCTTTTAAATGAAAACCTTGACTTTGCGCCTCTTATAGCTGAATGTTAGAACTCTCTCCAGTTTGATGGTTCGATGATGCTCAGAGTATCAAAGAAGCTTAAGGAACTTAAGAGTATTATCATAACCTTCAGCAGGGACAACTACTCTGGAATAGAAAAAAGAGTCTCCGAAGCTTTTGATGAGCTGACAAGGTGTCAGCGTCTTGTATTGTCATCGCCTACACCGCAAGCTGGCATACAAGAAAGGAATGCATATCATGAATGTGCAAAGCTTGCTTGAGCTGAGGAGTCTTTCTTTTACTAGCGCTCACGAGTCACTTGGCTGGACAAAGACACAAACACGTCCTTCTACCATCGCCAAGTGAGAACCAGATTGTCTCAAAACCATATTATTTTCTTGCTAGACAACATGGGAAATGTACTTGACTCGAAGGAAGACACTAAAAATCATGTGGTGAGATATTTTGAATCACTTCTAATAGGTACGTCTACTTCTACTGCCTCTTCCTTAGAGGATATGTCCAACCTGCTGTCATATAGATGCTCCACTGAAGTTAAGGAAACCCTTGAGGCCCCAGTTACAAACTCGGACATCCAATATGCTTTCTTCTCTTTACCAAAGAATAAAGCTCTGGGCCCTGACGGTTACACTGTTGAGTTCTTTACCCATCACTGGAAAACGGTTGGGCAAGAGATGATTATGGCAGTGCAAGAGTTTTTCACTTCAGGGAAGATGCTACAAAAATGGAACGCGACGATCCTAACACTTATCCCTAAAAAGCAAAATGTTGTGCTGGTCTCAGACTTTCACCCTATCTCGTGTTGTAACACTGTTTATAAAGTCGTCTCCAAGTTGCTCGCAAAAACGTTGAAGCAGGTCCTCCCATCAGTGATCTCCAAGACCCAGTCTGCTTTTATTTCGGGTAGGCTGCTGGTGGAAAATGTCCTAATGGCCACAGAGCTGATTCAAGGTTACAATTGGAAAAACATTTCCAAGCGGTCTCTACTTAAATTTGATCTGAAGAAAGCATTTGAATCTCTCAACTGGAGCTTTATTCTGCTTGTTTTAAAGGCATTGTGTTTCCCTGAGGCTTTTATAAATCTGATTGCCCAGTGCATCACTACCACTAGGTTTTCGGTTTCGATCGATGGCAAGTTGGGTGGATATTTTAGAGGTATGCGGGGACTGCGTCAAGTCGACCCCCTCTCGCCTTAATTATTTGTCCTCGCAATGGAGGTTTTTGCACAACTCTTAAATAAAAACTTTCAGAATGGTGACATTGGTTATCACCTAGCAGCTCGGAACCCGAATATCTCTCACCTTGCTTTTGCGGACGATATAATGGTTTTCTTTGACGGACAACATAGCTCCCTGCAACAGATAGCCACGACTCTTGAAATCTTCGCATCTTGGTCTGGTCTCTCAATGAACAGAAGTAAAACAGAGCTTTATGTGGCGGGGTTGAGCCAGACAGAAACCTACGACCTGACAAGTCTCGGTTTCTCTCTCACTGCCTGTCCGCTACCTTGGTCTTCCTCTTATGCATCGAAAGCTTCGTATTTGTGACTATTGACCCCTACTAGACCAGCTAAAGAAGCGTTTCTCTTCATGGACTTCTCGAGCTCTTTCCTTCGCATGGAGACGTCAACGCCTATCTTCGGTCATCTTTAGCACACTAAACATTTGGTTCTCTTCCTTTGTTCTCCCTTAAGGTTGTATTAAGGCGATTGAGTCTCTCTGTTCCCGCTTCCTTTGGAATGGTAATATCTCAAATAAAGCGGCAGCCAAAGTCTCTTCGAAGGTAGTTTGTCTCCCTCACTCTGAAGGAGGTTTGGGACTTAGGGACCTTTGCATTTGGAAAAAAACACTCTCGCTGAAGCTTGTATGGCTCCTGCACAGTGACTCTGAGTCGTTATGGGCCGCTTGGAACAAGAAGCATCGGCTTAAAGGAACCAGCATTTGGAGCTTAGATGCCAAGAAGCAATCATCGTGGATATGGAAATCAATTTTGAAGCTTAGGCCCCTTGCTGAAAGGTTCCTAAGGTGTGACATTGGTGATGGAAAAATATCTAGCTTCTGGTTTGACTATTGGTTACCAATTAGGCTATTAATCAGCTTCTTCGGGTCTACTGGACCGGCACAACTTGGAGTCCCACTTCATGCCAAAGTGGGTGACTGCTGCTCAAATTCGGGTTTGGTATTGAGACCAGCGCGCTCTCCTCAAGCAGAGCAACTTCACATCATCCTCTGCTCTGTCCAACCGCCCTCAATTTCAACAACGAAGAACTGCTACAAATGTTATGTTGATGATCTTTCCCTTGATTCTTTTTTGTACTTCAAGAACATGGGAAAGTGTTAGGAATAGATCTGATCGTGTTGATTGGGATTATGTGGTGTGGTTTGCTGGTCATATACTAAGACACGCTTTCCACATGTGGGTCACTCATTTTGATAGGCTGCCAACAAGAACACGCATTGCTTCTTGGGCTCAAAACATAGTAACCTCCTGTCTCTTTTGTGATGTGTGTGAAGAAAACAGGGATCATCTTTTTCTTAGATGCAGATTCAATGAGCAAATTTGGACAATGACCATTGCAAGGTTGGGATATCAGCCTTGTTTATTCCACAAATGGACTTCTCTCATTGAATGGCTCCGGATCAAGGATTCTATCTGCCCCCAAACGCTTCGAAAGCTAACGGCACAAATTGTTATATATCATATATGGCTGGAGAGGAACAACCGTTTGCATAATGTAGTTTGCTCCCCAGCGTATCTTTAAAGAGATTGACCGTCAAATGAGGAACACAATTTTAGCCAGAAAATGGAGGAAAAAGGTTTGTCTCCATTATGCGCATTTGGCTCAATCATTCTTAGCGGTTTGTTAGTCGATGAGGTGTAATCATTTAGTCATGGAAATCTTTTTGATGTTTTTTATTCTTTTTTGGCATCACTTTAACTCTTTTGTGTTTGTACAAACTTGTTTCATTTTCAACGATAATTCACCTTCTTATCAAAAAAAAACCTTCTAAAACAGACTTAATAGACATTCACATAATAATTCACAACATAATAATTCACAACGAGATATGATAAGATTATAAGATTGATGTATATAAGTTATACTATATATTCGAATCTTATCAGAAATACAAAAAAAAACTTAACTATTGTTATCTAAACTATTAAAACTGAAGTACATTTAGTACTTAACCCTAATATTTCCTAAATAATTACCATTGAATGCCACTGATATTATCTCTGCATCCAAACACTAATTCTTAATAAGAAAAATAAATCTGGGCTAAGCCCATTAACAATTTTTGTCATTGGAATTGAATACTTCATAAAAAAGTGAATATGTATTATTCAAAAATTTATAATAAAAACAAAATTATACATATATATAGCATTAAATTAGTTATATTTTTATTCATATTAATATAAGCTACCAACTATATTTGAACTATAAAAAAGATAATAATGTTAATATTTTTTTATTATAATCTGAACTTATTCATTTACAATAACAAAATTATGTAACTTTCCATAAAAATTTAATGACTAAAATACATACTAATATTTATTATAAATGGTTATATATACAAACAAATATAATGTATTATCATTTGTAAGATATATATCTAATAAGAATAACTAATGTAATTTATAAACTAAAAAAATTAATCACCATACAATACATATATACAATTAGGTCTAGGACAGATCAAATATATAGGGTATTCTAGGATATACGGATTCGAATATGCATTTGTCGGATTCGTAAAATTGTTATCCGAATTCGAATATTTGGGGTTAGAATATTCATACTAAAATCCAAATACACGCAGATATTCGAACCTATTTTTTTAATTTAAAATAAATTAAAAACTAACTATTAACCATCTATTTAGTCTATTTAAAATTATTATTTAAAAAGCTTAAGAATCATTAAAATTTAATAAAATTAAAATTTTAGTTATTTTATATAAAAATATATATAATATACATAGATAACTATAATTAAATTTTAAATATTTAATATATGGATCTGAAAAAATTTGCTATCCGAATTTATAATTGGATCAATCGAATCCGTAAAATTATTATCATGATCCATGAATATCCGTTTTTCGAAGAGGATAAGATCCCGAATCGGGTAACGGATATTGAATATTAAGTTCAAGTCATATATACAATTATATCAAACAAATTGCTTAAAATATTAAACATTCACAAAAATAATATCCGCGCGAGAGCACGGGTCAAACGCTAATTTTTATTATTACTTTTAACCAAGAAGCATAATACATTCAAATCTTCAGTAGAAAACAAAAAAAAACATTTTTATTTGGAAATTATACAAAACAGTTAAATCCATTAGGAAAGCTTATGTTTGCATCACAACTCCTTGTCCCATCATCATTGGGATGTCGTCAACTGCCTTAAGGGGCGGCAAGGGCAACGCCACCTTATTGTTGCCGTCGTAGGCGGAGAGGTGAACTCCGATGGCAGCTCTTCCCGAGGGATCCATATTGTTGGACCAGTTCGCATCCCACTCCACTGCCTTTGCGGTCGAGCAAGCCACGGTTGCACCCCCAGGAACGGTTAGTCTCGCAGAGTTCTATAAAAATGCAGCTCAAGAGTTTGTAAATTCTGTCAAGACTCCGTTACATCATATGGGGATTTGTAAGTGTCATACCTGTGGGAAGAACCTCTCAAAGATCATTCTGTAATAGTAAGCTTCTTTGGTGAGGGGAGTGTTGTAAGGGAAGATATGTTCAGCGTTCGACATCATCTTGTCATTAACCTAAAAACAGAGCATAGACAATCAGATCTAAAACCATAATTTAGCTAAACAAAAGATATCTATATGCAATTTTTTTTTTAAATACATTTTCAGCAGCATGGGCTTTGAGGCCATCGATCCAACTGTAGCCAACGCCATCACTAAACTGCTCTTTCTGCCTGTAGAGAATGTGTTTTGGCAAATAAGGACGTTCTTCATCGTCAAAGGCTCTCCTTAGAACCCATTTCTCAATCCTTCCTTCATTTGGTTTGATCTAAAAGCCCCATATAGAACATTTCTTCAACACATCTTAACTTGTGAAAGAAGGTACTGAATCTACAATTTGGGATTTCAATTACCATTTTCGATTCGGGGTCTAGAGACATAACGGTGTTGATAAACTCTTTGTCCAAAAAAGGAATACGCGCCTCTAGACCAAAGGCAGAGGTAGCTTTGTTGGCTCTTAAACAGTCGTACTTGTGAAGAGCCTTGATCTGCAAGACATCTCGTACAAAGAGTTTAAGATCTTGTTTTTCCTGGTGTCAAGCTGTGATTAAAGTGAATATTTTTTACCTTGCGACAGGTTTCTTGGTGAAACTCTAGCTTGTTAGGTGCCTTGTGGAAGTAAAGATACCCTCCAAAGATCTCATCAGAACCTTCACCGGAGAGAACCATCTTAACACCAAGAGACTTGATTTTCCGAGACATCAAGAACATGGGTGTGCTAGCTCTAATTGTCGTCACATCATAGGTCTCAACATGGTAAATCACATCCTCAATTGCATCAATCCCGTCCTGCACCGTGAAATGGAACTCATGGTGCACCGTCCCCAAATAATCCGCCACTTCTTTTGCCGCCTTCAAGTCCGGCGAACCCTAACGAGAAAAAGTGAAGCTAAATTTGAATTCCAAACTTCAAAAACAGAGGAACTCTGTTCTATAGCTCACCTCAAGACCGACGCAGAAGGAATGGAGCTGAGGACCCCATCGCTTAGCTGCTTTAGTGCCAGCCAAGTGACGGGCAGTGATGGAAGCTACAAGAGAAGAATCAAGACCACCAGAGAGCAAAACTCCAAATGGAACATCACTCATCAACCGCTTAGTCACAGCCTACAGAGAAAACCAAACACATTAGAAAGAAGATATCTTTAGTTTGTTTCAAGGGCAAGTTTTCTTACGTTTTCAAAGGCACGTCTAACTGCAAGAGGCTCATAGGGCGTCGAAGGAACAGATTCGTTGTACCAAGGAGGATTGTACCATTGCTTAAACCCTCCTGATTTGCTTGAATATAAATGACCTGGAGGAAACACTTCGAAATGTTCACAGTCTTCGTGTAAGCCTTTCATCTCTGAAGATATCCAAACAGATCCGTCTAGTCCCCAACCAATGTAGAGTGAAGTGACACCAATCGCGTCACGAGCCACCATGAATGAGTTATCTCTTGTGTTCAGCAACACAAAGGAGAAGACTCCATCCAACATATCCACAAAATTCTCACCATACTCCTCATACTATACATTCAAAAACACATCAAACATTTGATAACCAGTAACATAGCAGAAACGATTAAAATTAAACCACACACACCAGATGAGCAATGACGTCGCAGTCACTACCGGTACGGAAATTGTGATTCTTCAAATCCTTTCTTAGCTCCTCATGGTTATAAATCTCTCCATTTACCTTCAAAAATCAATAACAGAAAATGTTCAGCGTAATATCAAAAATAATTAATATGACTCCACATGGATATAGATCTTCAAGTGTACCGTGACGACAACGGTCTTGTCCTCGTTGAAGAGAGGTTGATCACCGGAGTCAGGATCGACGATCGCAAGACGTTCATGGGCCAAGTAGTTGTCTCCATGCTGATATATTCCACTCCAGTCAGGTCCTCTGTGCCTTAATCTATAACCAAAATTTTGAAAAGAATAACTATTAAAACCAATTATTGAATATTTGATATTTTCAAAGAGATCACGTAAACTATTCAAAAGGGGGACGTTTGATTTGCTCAAGCATCACTGTTTCTGTCACTTTCAACAAAAAAGGCCCAAGCATAATACTACAAAATGTTATTAGATCACATCAAATCTTTGTTATAATAATCTGAAAGAAACATAACATTGTATTATACGATGTTTAACATCAAACCCGAAGAGAAAACAAAACAGATAAAAGTAGTATTGCCTGCGAGAAAGCTCAAGAACACGAACTCTCTTCGCCTGAGAATCGTCAGAGCATCCTAAAACGGCAAGAATCCCACACATGTTTCTTTTTGGATGCAATTTTTTTTTTCAATTTAGGTGCAGAAAATGAAAGATCACGAAGAATAAAAAACATAAATTTCGAAACTATCGGTGATTTTTAAACCCAATAAAATAAAACTGACAGATGTCGCGAAAGTGACAATTACACGTACTGCGTTTTTATCAGTTTTCCCGTGGGATGAGATATTCTCTGCGACTTCATCGCTCTATTTATGGAAGTCCAAACGGCGCAGTGATGTCGCGTTTGTGCGAAGGGGTCGTGTGTGGGGCCATTTCTTTTTACAAGAAACCGGATAAGTACCGGATAACTCTTACGGTTGTTGCCACGTATAATTATTCATGAAAAATATGTGAAAACCTGTTCATTCCACCGGTTTTACTAATACTTCATTACTGTTTGAGATTCAAACCTCAGAAAATACAAATTATATATATATAGTATATTATAAGAAACAGTTATAAAAATTTTCAATATGTAAATTTATTGTTATGCGGTGGATCTGAGAGGACGACTCAAGATAGTATAATAAATTCTCATGAAATATATAGAATTATTAGTTGAAAGAGTCATATCTATAACAATAAAAAAAAACATCTCTTCTTTTTAAGTTATCCACGTTGTTAAAAAAGGAGGAACATTTTGAACCATCTGTCCCACCCAAAACACAAGCTTTCATGCGTTTATTCTCTCAAACCAAATATATTGACTTCTGTAAGCAATTAAAATGTATCACTGGGCTTTATAAAAATTAATAGATTGCAAACCCATAATTTTAGATTTCTTCTTCCTTATACACCTCCAACCGTTGTAGAAACCAGATCTTCATAGATTACATCGCCCGTTGTAATAGTTCGGTCAGCCTTTAATACAGACTTAACTTGAGTTTTTTCTGTGATTATCCTAGTCATCCTACTTGAAAGCAATCACTCTATCTCTTCGCATCCCACAATAACCCGTTGAATCTAAATACGTTACTAAAAATTAATGATTTATCAAATCCATCAATGGTGAATTTGTTTATACTTCTTGTCGATTTGATCTTCCCCAACTTTCTACATATAACAAAGAGATGACACAAATAGTCTCCACTTTTTATAAACTAGTAAAGAAATACATAGAAGCCAACGAAGAACACAAAAGTCTTTTCTGCTTTTAATTTGGTTTATAGTTTTTACTGTCAAAATAAACTCCAATCGGCCTCTTCCCCTAACAGATTTTCCGATCGACACTGATGTCAAAGCTCCAGCGTAGAAAACCTCCTCTCCGGCGACCACTATCTGTTCCGCGAGCAGATAGGCCGATCGTCTCCGACTTCAATTTCACCACCGCACTACCACTTTGTTCTCTTCGCCACCATATGTTCTCATTCCCACTGGTATGTATCATGTTTTTTTCTCAGTCCTTAACCAACATTTTGTCTACTGTTTATCACTATATAATCTGATATTCCGAAATCTAAAAGGCTTTAGGAGCCGAGGCGCATTTCTATGGAACCATAATAGAATTTCAATTTAGGATTTCCAAACCACCCCAATTTGGTTTCAGTGGTGACGCCATAATCTATTGAGTTCTCGGTCTAAAAGATAGTACAACGGAAGGTCTTCTTAAGTACCTTGGGAAAAGGTTTTTAATTTAGAATTAAGAGATTTTGCTTAGAGCCTTGACTAGGGGTTTTGACTCTTTCTGGGATAATTTTCTGAATTTAATGCGACATGGTTTTGATTCTTTTGTCAGGAGGAAGGAGCCAGTGCACTTGCACCAGATTTACCTGCTCAAACTGTGTCCCTTTTGCAGAGATCACTACTCAAATTTATTTATTGGAGCTTCTTAGTTTACTGCTTGGCGATGTTACTCGGGAAAATGTCCTGGTTTTGATTGTTTTATTTACTTTTTGTCGACGTGGTTGTAGGTCTGTTCCATGAAGCATCAAGAAATAGTTCCATGCAGCTAATAAAATAGATAAGAAATTACGAACAGCCATTACTGAGTTTGAGATATTCCGCAATAACAATACATGGCTATGGCATGTAGTTGGAGCCGGGATTCAATGGTTTGTCCACATGTCTAACTGATGGTATGAGTTAAGCTACAACCAATATTTATACAATATAACTAATCTTGTGTCACTAAACAATCTCAACATTTTGTTTGTCAGGTTCATGGATTCGTAGATAAGGTTTGTGCTTGATGCTTATGGTGTGAACAAATCGCAGAAGAATGTGACTAAGAAGGCGAAACATTATCATAGGAAAGGTGTGTATGAGTTACTCTGAAAATTTGTCTGTTATAAGTGGTTTAAATATGGAGATTGTAAAATTTACTATCTTTTGTGTGTTTGAATAGCTAGAGTTGGTGTGGCATAACTCAACAAATGACTCGAAAAAGACTACGACACTCGGTTAGATGGCGTCAATGGAAATGAATTATCGTAGTTCTCTTGTGGAGTGTTTCTTATACCGACCCGAGAAGTGAATCATATGCCTTTTCCAGTCAATGATTAACCAAGTTGCAGATCATTGTGTATATATGTTTTTTCTACAGTTATTTATATCCTCCTATATATTAAATGAGAAGTACATTTGACACGTGTCGCTCACACAGCCCTTCTCAGCCGAAATAACGCGATTCTATTGGTTGATTTTTTAAAAATTCATTTTTGATTTATTTTTCTAATCGACAAAACTTAAATGGAAAGAACTATAAACACTTACCTTATATTGTATTCTCGGTTCAAAATACATCCTTTTTCGTTGATTTCTCTTTTTAATGCATTGAATACTCATTAAATAAGACAGATTGAAGGGAAACAACCGTAATTGTCGAGAAAATTTGTAGATTATTTGGTTAATTATTCGTTGTTAGTTTCCTTATAACAAATATTAGTTAATACATGTAATAATTAGTTGCCTTATAACAAATTAATTAAATACCAAAAGAATATTAGTTAATACATGTAATAATTAGTTTCCTTATAACAAATATATTACTTGCGCAAGAATATTAGTTAATACATGTAATAATTAGTTTCCTTATAACAAATATATTACTTGCGCAAGAATTATTAGTTAATACATGTAATAATTAGTTTCCTTATAACAAATAAATAACTTGCGCAAGAATATTAGTTAATACATGTAATAATTAATTTCCTTATAACAAATAAATAACTTGCGCAAGAATATTAGTTAATACATTTAATAATTAGTTTCCTTATAATTAGTTAAATATGTAAAAATTAGTTTAACTTTATAATATATATATAGGTGAGTCTCAATGTCTTTAAACCCACACATTTTTCTCTTTTGATCGTACAATGGCAATGGTCTGAGCCAAGAAAAACGACACGCAGGGTTGAACTACGTGCAAGATATCTTCAACAGCGCTAAACACCACAACGTGTTTCATATACATGGGTTTGTTCATCTAAACGCCTTCTATCGCTACCTCTTTAGCGATATAAACTCTCATCTTCCTTTGTCTCGCCAGGTACGTACGTAAAAGAAAGATGTTCATCATTTTTTTTCCGCTAGACGTTTCTGATGATTCCAGAATAGGGATCCAGCAAAACATGCTAAGGTTATGAGAGAGTTCCAGAAACAATCTGCACAAATGGACATGACTGTAAGTTCAATCAAATTCATCTTTTCTTTTACTCCGTGACACACTCAAAAGTAGTCATTTTTTTTTTTGGTAAGTACACTCAAAAGTAGTCATTCTATCTAATACATATGTTGTTCAGACTGAGATGATGTCAGATTCCATAGATGATGCTTTAGACAATGACGAAACAGAAGATTTGACAAATCAGGTACAGTTCTATAAATATCTACTATTTCAAAGGTTTATTATTAAGGAGTCTTTTAATGGTTTACTTGTTAGGTTCTTGATGAAATCGGCATTGATATCGCATCACAGGTTTGTTGGGTTAACTCTTCTGCATTAGTTCATTCTCTTGATGGCTTTCTGACTCTGTTTTGATTCATCTGCAGTTATCATCTGCTCCAAAAGGTAAAATTGGCAGAAAGAATGCAGAAGATGTAGCAGGTATGGTGGTATCATCATCCACTATAAACACACAACTACAACACATCTTCCAGCATCAAAATTAAACCTCTGATATCTCTGCATTGTTCTGAAATCAATGAACTGGAGAAGTGGTTGGCGGGACTTAATGATGAGCTGAGGAAGAAAACTATTCAGACCAAAAAGATTCATTATGTCTTTCTACAGTTTGATTGGAGATATATAAAACAGTTAAACAAATATTACTGATTATATTTTTCTTTGAATTTTCCCTCTGCATCCAATAGACGATTCTGTTAACATTCCCAATATTACCCACATTTTAAAGGGGCAAATTAGATTTTAACTCGGACGTCCGTGCAGAAAATTTTCTAATTTATAAATGTATCAGATATTATTACAAATGTTATAAATATAAAATTTATATTTTAATGTTATATAATGTGTAAATCAATAATATTTTTGTTTATATTTCTTATTCAATATTTTTAATACATATAGTGATTTGTTTAAAATATTTTACTTTGTTATTAATTTTCATTACTTACTAATATATTTTCGAGTTAGGTACAATAAAATAACCAAATGAAATAATCAAATAGAGAAACTTTTCATAATATGATTTTTATTTAATTTATAAATTTTGCATATAATATATTTTAAATATTATTTATTTATATTATATAAAAGAAATATATTTAAGATCATTTCTATTTACATGTTGTGTATAAGAAAATATACTTTAACATATATCATTTTACTATTTTAAGAAATTTATAAGTAAAAAAATGTTTTGTTTAAATAATATAGACTTATTTTTTTAGTAAATTTTATACATAGTAGTATCTATCATATTATTTTAGTAAATTTAATTGATATAGAATATTTTTTAGATGTTATGATATTAAGCTTTATTTTTTAAAAATTAAGACTTCAAAATATTAGATTGCTTTAATTTCTAAAACATATATTAATAATTTTTTCGTGGTGCATTTTAAATGTTATTTTTTATTATCTATGATTTTATATTTTGTAAAATTTTCAATATTATGATTTTGAGTTTAAATATTTATTTTCAAAATTTTATATTTTGCCAAGAAAACTTTACAAAATTACAAAACTATTTTTGAGTTTGGAATTTTTAAATTTTTTTTGTGACTACATCTAATCTATTAAGTGGATTAAAGCTTATAAATTAATAAATAGATAAAAATAGGACCATAAATTAACCGCTACATGCTTATAAATTAATAGATAGATAAAAATAGGACCCTAAAAGCTTATAAATTAATAGATAGATGCACTACTTTTAAGTGGTCCTACTATGCGGGCATAAACAGATTCAAATTATGGATTAAGTAGTGATCCACTAGCACTCTCTAAATTCAACTCTTAAAATGCCCAATTAAGCACTCAATTTTCCTTGGTGCACCCACTGTTCGTGGACCCCACTGACACGTGGCGGCTCGCGATTAGTTTTTTTCTTTCTTTTTTTTAAAAAAAAATCAAAAAGAAAATAAAATAAAATAATAAGCACCCTTTAACAAATCTTAGGTTAATGGTGCTCTTATATAACTATTGAATTGCCCCCCAACAAACAAGGCATATGAGACTAGCTTTGGCTTGAATTATCTTATTTTCATAAAATTATATTTATGTAAATTTGAATTTTATTATATATACTTTATAAATAAATGTTTTTATAAAAAAAAGATACATATGTATAGATATCTAATTTTTGGTAAATAAATTTTTGAATAAAAATACATCTCGCGCTTTAAAGTGCGGGTAAAAATCTAACAATAAAAATTATTATTAAATATATAATAAAAATATAAAACAAAAGAAAAATTAATAAATATTAAAATGTCTAATATGAATAATGAAATTAAATTAAAATTTCAAATAAAAAAACAAAACCTTGAAAAAAATCGAATAACATGTGAGCAATAAAATAAAATAAATAAATAAATAAATAAATATATTTATTTCAAACTCAATCACTCAACTCAAATATATTTTTATTTTAGTATGCATTCTCTCAAATATTGATTCATTACGCTTACAACAAATGATAAATTATTTTTACTAAAAATTTGTATGACTAAAAATTTGTATGGCTAACTTTTGTAAAATTAGAACATCAAATTCATAATATATCCACCATTCATGTAAACATTCATAAATTATAAAATTTAAATATACAAATTTAATTCAAATTATATAACATAATGGATCATCCATAGGTTACATGACTGCTAATTACATGAAACTGCTAGAATGGCGGCTTTAGGGGGATGAACCATTGCATAGAACTTTGGGTTTAATTTGAATCTCGCATTTCTTACTTTGGGTTTTGTACTCTATTTTCTTTTTTCGGATTACCATTGGGAGTATTAATCTCAATTGTTTATTTTGTTAATCGAAATGACATTTGAGTTTTTTTGTGTGTATACATTGCATATGTCTTTATGTTATCTCTATTCGTTAATCAATCAGATAAAATCTTTAGATACCTTAGATCGATTTGATTTGTAATATAAGAATAGTTATGGCCCATCGACAGATGAATAATTAAAAAAAAACATAATTGTATATATGAAAAAAATACAATTATAGTATTAGTCATTATGTTTTCCAAATTTTACAACCGACGTTTTTAATTAGGTGGCAACAGAAAAAACAAAAAAAACATAAAATTGCAGAGAAACAAATGTGAGAAAGAGATCGAGAAAAAGAAAAAGAAAGCAAAAATCTCAGGAACTTCACTTGGAAACTCATCAGCTTTTCCAACAAAAGTTGTTGGATAGAAGCCAATTTTGTAAGGATGCGAGGTTGTACGATATTCACCAATAGCTTCGTAGATCTTGAACAACTGGACGACAATTGTATCCCCCTCACAGAGGTGGAAGTGAGAACAAAGGTTCCACCTAAATGAAACCTGAGTTAAACTAAATGTTTAAACAAAATCAAAAATTAGTCGGGGGCACGTGCCCCCGTACGTCTTTAGCTACATGCGCCCCTGGCCCGCACAGGGTGCGGGCGGTCACCTAGTATGCTTTAATAGAGCAGTCTCAACTAGAAATAAACTAAAAAGAGAATGTTTAATTTGAGATGTGTTAACGTCTGCGGTTGATGAGACTGTAAGAGAACAAAACATGTTTTAATACCATAAAGTATTTCCAAACAAAAACTTCCATTTACATATAGTTACACATATGCATATTACAAGTATCAATTAGAAGTCAAGCGCCGATACACAAATTAGATTAATAAACAATGGATAATTTTTAAGAGAAAATTGGAAAAATAAGACACTATAAACTTGGATTTGTCCCACTAAGACTTTGTTTAAGATTTTTGTCCCATTAAAATTATAATTACTGTTAATACGATTATACCCTTAGATTTTTGAAAATTAACTTAATTAAAATATATAATATTTGTTTTTGGCTTTTAATACAATTTTGTAAGTAAACAAAGGTAAATAGAAAAAGGGAAAGAGAACGTAAACCTAAAATTTCACTCTTTTTCTGGTCTTCTCCGCCGATTCTCTTCCTCTTCGATGGCGATTCTTCTTCTTGTTCTTCACACGGTTAAACCCAAGTCTTCTATGTTCTCTGTTTCTTTTTCTTTGTTCTCTGTTTCTTGTCTTCTTTCGTCGGCTTAGTTCTATACGTCTTCATCAATTTCATCAAAATCTTACCATTCTCTCACACGGTATGTGTTTCATCTTCTAGATTCTTAAAACTCTGACTTTTAAAAAGTTGATTTGTATCTCTTTTCAATTATAATTCGTTTTAGGGATTGATGTTGATGAAATTGTCACCATATCGACATCAAGCATGAACATTTCAAAAAATATGTTTGTTGAGAGAATCACATACATGTGAAAGAAGACGGACCAAAGAGAAGAATATATTGAGAGAATAACTACACCAAAAGGTCAAATTAAAAGTAGCTTAGTCAAACAATTTAACATAACCATCCCTCGTTTCTTGTTTTGTCTAGCCTGCTTTGCATTGAGACAGCATGCCATGTCTTGTTGTGGAGATGATAAAAGTGATGGCAGATATCAACATAGACGTTGAATCCGCTGAGACAAACACAAAAGTACTGAAAGCTCTTAATGTTAAAGACTTTTAATCTTTGTTCTAAGTTGATAAATACTAGATGTTGAGCTATATTGCTTGTTCTTGTAGCTTGGACAAGATCATCTTGGATGCTAATACCAACTTGAAGGAGACACGCGGTTCTGAAAAAACATCGATCTTTGTGTATATAGAGGTAACTCTAGCATTGGATTCTATGTTTCTCTTGGGATTTGCAGACTACATACTAGTATTAACTTGTAAAATTTCAGAAGAACTTCAAGACTCCACCGAATATGAAAAAACATGTTGCTATAAGATTAAAGCATCTATCATCAAATGGACCGTTAGTCAAGATAAACACTCAAACAGATTTTGATTCAAGATTCATGAACACAAACACTTACTCTCTCTTGTTCTCACTTTCAGATAAAGCACAACTACATGTTTTCTACTAATTTTACTAGCGCAGAAGCAAGAAGTCTCCTCAACTCTGTTTAGAAGGAAACAACAAAAATGACTCACCAAAACCCAGCGGAAAGGGAGCCAACATTCTCACCAAGTCAAGATCAGAGGTAGAGGTATTTATGATAAAAGGTATGACAGCACAAGAAGCTACAAGAGCAGTTGCAGAGACAGAGTTTGCAGTCACAGAGGCTGAAGAGGCAGCAAAAGAGGGGGATAGAACAGAAGCTGAAGCTGAGCAAATATATGCAAAGTATCTATGTACTCTCTTTTTTAGTCAGTAGTAAATCCACAGTTTGATCATATGTAATGTTCATAACTCTAAGATTCTGTAAACATGTGAGTCTTTATTTTTTCTGTTTGTAGATGATCAACTTATGTTCTGTTATAATTCTTTCATAGTAGTAGTTTCTAAGGTTACCATTCGGCCACACCTTTCTTTGTCTAACAGGAAACTTCACTGGCCACTGCAACTACACATCCATACACCATATTTAACATAGATTAGAACCATATTGTTGATAGAGAAGAAGATGGTTATGTCGATGAAAAAGAGAAAGGCACAAAGCAAAAGAAAGAAGGATCGTGGGAGAGAAGATACTATGACAGATTTAGGGTAGATTTAGTATAGATTTAGGAAAGATATACAACTCAAATATGGAAGTTCCCATATTTTCGAGATTTGGTTATAATATGTATCCTACCAAACGAAGAACAATGTAGAGTGGGTGGAATGTTTATTGTTTCGTATGCATAACCTAAGGTAAAAGGCAGAACAAGTTATGACACATAAACAAGAAAAGGTAAACCTTAGAGTCATGGCTATAAGTTATAATCAAGCTATAGGTAGACTAACGACTTCTTGGTAGAATATAACCTAACGTAATCTATCTTAGATAGATTGTTCAAGAAAGTTAATTTTCGATATATAACTAGGCTATATCTAAGTATAATACTTAGGATCCAATATTCTAAACTAAGTAGATAACGAAAAACCCTAATTAGGACATAAAATAAAATATGATGCTACTATTTTTTTTAAAAAAATTAAAACATATAAGTAGTCATATCTATGTTTCCAATAGTTTTCATATTTTTTTATATTTTTAAAATTTAATTTACTATTTTTCCCATCACACAAGGGTAAAACATGTCCAAAATGACCCAAAATATCAAAAGTCCTAGTATGACAAATAAAAGTTGAAGGTGTCCCATTTTTTCAATTTTCTCTAATTTTTTTATGGTATATCTAGTGGATCAAAACAAAGAGTAGAATTGTAACATAGGATATTGTTCTCTTCTTTAGTTGTGTCACTTTCACCTATTTTCTTAATGAAAGAGCTCGCAGCTAAGAAGAATATGGTTTTTGTTAACTCTAATGTCGATTTTTATGCAAGAAGATAATAAAAATTACGTATGATTAAATTGTACATGTAATTGAATAAAACTCACGTCTACCTACACTCTTTGATGCAACAAGTGGATACATTATAACTATTATGGTACTTACTATTTTACATGTTTGAGGCTGAAGTGTTTGTTCCTAAGTTAAGAAATGTAATTTGAGAACGTCTCAAGGCTTAAAAAAATATTATGATAACAAATATGACTCGAATGCCTTTTGAATCTGCATACAAAAAGATTAATTAAAAATTAGTCAACAGAGTTTTTAAAAATAGAAAAATTAGTCAACAAACAATAATTCAGTGAACATACATAACATAGTTCAATACTATAAAAATTCCACTAATAAATAGAAATATTTTTATAAAAAACAATAAGGATGAAAATGTATTTATGATATCATCTTTTTAGTTTCATCAAGTTTAAAAAACTGCAAATAAAATGATTGAAAACCACAAATAAATAGATAGTCAAACAAAAAAAATAAAAATAAAAAGTTAAGTAAACAAAAAAAAAGATAAAATTAATAAAGCAATAAATACGCAACACAAAGGAAATAATTATTTATAATACTCTAAAAATTGTGGTTTCTTAAATAAAAAGAGATCCCATAAAAATTGAAGCATAAATTTAGTTTTTATCTAAAAAAAATGTATATATTTGTATAGTCTAAATGAAAGAAACAAAATTTTAAAAAAAATTGACAAGAAATACACAAGAAGCTAGGTTGTGTATCTGAATAGTTAGATCAACCAATTTTAGTGTTATACCTACTTTTGTTTGACTATGAGTTGTAAGCTTTTGTAACACTCTCCTTTCAAAAATATTTAATACTATATTATACTTACTTTTTTTTAAAAAAATGCATAAAATTATCAATATTTAACACAACATTATGGGAGACCATCATTACAAACGAAAACACAAAATATCATAGTCAATTGATCTTTTTAATAACATTCACATACCTCTTACGTAATGTTAAATTACTTATTCTCAAGTTTATAAAACAAATACGTCCACACTAACTACAAGTCTAAAAGTATCCCATCTGTTTCACCACATAACATTGAAATGGATGCAAATTAGCAAATATCAAACTTCGAAATAATTTCTCAAGAAATCCAAAGAGACTTATCTTACTATCTCTTTAAAAAATTGTTTACTTAATAGGAATCTCAACTCATTACTTTTTATCTTCAAATAATGTTATCTATAATCTACTATGGTCATGTTATCAACCAATACAAGATATTATCACTCAACTTCAACTATTTTTATATATCCACTTTATCAAAAAAGAAAACATTTTGTGTTATGAACATTGCTACCATACAGTCCCGCTTCTATTAAACTAGCGGTTCCATCAACCGATCACATTTAACTAATAAAACATAAAGTATGTCAACACAGAAAACAACTACAACCATAGATTTTTGATTAAACAAGTGAATCTAATGACAAATGTTCTTTGTTAAATAACACAGATGACAAATATTCCGCGCGTAGCACGGAGAAACCACTAGTATTTAATATTTCTCATAAATTATAATAGCATAATTATCTAAACCTTAAAAAAAACTTTGAAAAATATTACAAAACAATTTTACCAACTTTATGAAGATTCCTATAAGTTGCTATTAATTTTTTTCATTTAAAACTCAAAGTGGACATAAATATTAAAATACATCAATGGATACAAACAAAATCAGTATAAACATTCGATCAAGCAACTCAAATTTAAAAGACTACAGAACCAAGCTAGTGTATACAACTCAGGATCCAATATCTTCTCGTTTCCTGACTGGGTTTAATCTAGATAAGGGCGAAGCTACCGGTTCTCCTCCACTTCTGCATCTATAGCACATTTGACTCATGGAACACTGAGATAAAAGTAGGTTCAGAAGGATCGACCTGACTCAAAAGCACCAGAGGGGATAAGAAGGAAGAATTATTGACGAAAAAGCCATGTGTACCTGCATCTACAAGAAAAATCTCCACTCTATCCAATATAGTCAAGTGACATAACTTCGACACTAGGATGAGCGAAAGCTAAACCACGCCACCATAGAGAAACCTTCAAACTTCGAAGACTAACAAAGTCAAGGAGAGTCCCCACACGGCTCTACTCTAAGAACTAGAGAGAATTTTATAATGCTAAGGCGACTGATAGTGATAGAGAATCAACCATCAACAGTAAAGAGCAAACCCAAACAGACCCAAAACCATATTTCGCTAATCGGGCTCGGGGTTATTATACGACAAGATTGAGGGGAGCGAGAAACAAAGATGGAGAAGATTTTCTGGTAACCAACGCTTGAGCATGGAATCATTGAGCATATACGATTCCATGCTACGAGTTACCATGAAAGCGAAACGGGCCGCCAGAGAGATCAACCTGACATCCTCCGGAGAGCCAACGGTCACAGGCCTTTGTTGGATAATTCTAAGCTAGTTGAAACTTAACATATTAATAAGTGTTTAATATGTTAAGATAAACACAAAAAGGAAATCTAGAATAAGAAAAAGAAGTTTTCTATTTATGTTAGGTTTGTGTTTCCATATCCCACATGTTAAAGAGAATTTTCTTTCACTATAAATATAGGTCTAAAGGAAAATTGTTCCATAAAATATAAGAGAGAAGATCATAAGATCTAAAACAGTAGATCAAAAAAAAAAGAGATCCAAGTGAGTAGATCATAAGAAATCTAAGAGAAACATTGAGAGCTTTAGTTTTCAGAAGTTTCTAAAGCAATAAGAAATTTGTTCTTATAACTCTTTGTGTTTCTAGAGATTTGAATTGGTATCAGAGCTTAAGTTGAAACTTCGATCAAAGATTAAGTTGATGTTTCGATCCTGGTGACTGTGAAGCAAGAGATCACGAAAGCAAGATGGCTGACGTGAATAGGGCTCCACGCACAAAGGACTTTGGATCCGCATCCATCTAGTGTCTGATGTTGAACTTTACATCCACGCACAAAGAACTTTACAAACTTTGGATCCGCATCCTCAACATCCGGTTTGGTCGATGAGGATGAAGGTGTTAATCCATCTTCATGAAGTGTGGGAAACAATAGAACCAGGCTCAGATGATCAAAAGAAGAACGATGTTGCGACTGCTCTTTTGTTTCAATATGTTCTCAAAACTTTAATTCTCCACGTGGGAGAACAAACCACGCCGAAAGACATCTAGAACGCCCTCAAGTCACGACATCTTGGAGCTGATCGTGTAAGGGAGGCGAGACTTCAGACATTGATGATGAAGTTTGACATGTTGAAGATGGATGATAGTGATACCGTGGATGACTTTGTAGGAAAGATATTCGGGTTATCATCCAAGGCAGCCTCGTTGGGAGAAAAAATAGAAGAATCCAAGATGGTTAAGAAGTTTTTGAAGAGTCTCCCAAAACATAAGTATATCCAGATCGTAGCATCACTTGAGAAAGTCCTAGACCTCAACGGGATTTGAGGACGTAGTTGGAAGTCTAAAGACGTATTGAGGAACATGTAGGGGAATAAACATAGAACGAATACAAAGGGAAGCTTATGTTTTTAGATAATAATCACCATATTCAAAGGAACTATGGAGATTTTTGTGGCAGAGGTAGGGGAAGGAATGAAAGAGGCAGAGGTCGAGGTAGGTTACACAATACAAACCATGTGTCACACACCAAAGGGAAAAAACTCGAAGAAGGATCGTTCGAAGTTGATATGTTGGAGATATGACAAGCCAGATCACTCCGCAACTGTATGTCCTGAGAAATCAGTGAAGAATCAAGAAACTAACCTAAAAAAAATACAAGAGACTGATGACCTTTATGTACACGAGGTGGTATTCTTTAATGAAGACAATGTGATTCTGAAGAATGTTGAAATCGACAAAGACAATGCAAGTGTTTGATATTTGGATAATGGAGCGAGCAATCACATGAAAGGAAACAAGAAGTTCTTTTCGAGTTTGAATCTCAACACCTAAGGTAAGGTGAATTCTGGTGATGATTCATGTGTTGATATTGTTGGAAAGGGTATTGTTACTTTTGTGTGCAAAATTGGAGAGAAGAAGACACTCAAAGAAATATATTACATACCCGTCCTGAAGCATAATATATTGAGTCTTGGACAAGCAACAGAAAACGAATGTGAGGTTAACATGAAAGATGTATATTTAACACTCACATATTCGTGTGGCAGGTTGCTTGTAAGTGTTACAAGATCTACAAATTTTCTCTACAAGACCCCGATGAAG
The DNA here is from genome assembly GCA_905132885.1 of Moricandia moricandioides. Classification (NCBI taxonomy): domain Eukaryota; kingdom Viridiplantae; phylum Streptophyta; class Magnoliopsida; order Brassicales; family Brassicaceae; genus Moricandia; species Moricandia moricandioides. The sequence continues at coordinate 265,269 of CAJHQQ010000057.1, forward strand.
ATTAGCTATCTCCAGTATTTACATGTCAGAGATGAAGATACGACATGGATGTGGCATGCTTGACTTGGACATATAAGCTATGGCGTGATGAACAACATGGTAAAGAAGGATATGTTCATAGCAATGCTGATTGTAACACACGAAGAAAGTGTGTGTGACGCATGTCTAGCAGGGAAGCAAATTGGTCATTCATTCCCGACTATACTATTGAAGAAGAAGAATAAGGTATTCGATCGGTTCAAAAGGTTCAAGGAAAACTTTGAAAATCAAACCTTTCGCACTAATAGAGGAGGAAAGTTTACCTCAGCTAAGTCGAAGATGTCGAACTACTTATGGGTTGAAGCGATTGTAGCCGAGTTGGAGTCTATCAGAAGAAACAACCCATGGGAACTTGTGGATAGACCGGCTGGTGTTGAACCTATAAGGATAAAGTGGATCTACAAGATTCGAGTAGAAGATGGAATCAAGATAAATAAGGAGATTAATGCTCAAAGAATCATGTGTGACACAAAGATGGAAGTTTGTACCACGACTCACATAGCAATGAAGTCGAGTTTAAAGTTCTTAAAGGTTGAAGATGAACTAGAGATAAATGCTATAGAGTTCAAAAGAACCATAGGATGATTGAGGTATCTGCTTCACACAAGAGCCGACTTGTGTTACACAATTGGCGTTCTTAGTAAAGACATCCACAATCCGAGAGACTCTCATGGACAAGCCATCAAACACATATTGCGGCATGTGAAAGAAACAAAAAACTTTGGTCTGTTCTTCAAGAGAGATGTGTCAAGGAGCGTCGTTGGTCATAGTGACAGCAGTCACAATTCTGATGTCAATGACGGGAGGAACACGTCAGGACATATATTATATTATCGATTCATCACTGGTTACTTGGACGTAGCATAAGCAGGAAACTGTTACATTGTCATCATGCAAAGCAGAGTTCATTGCAGCAACAGAGGTAGCAAAGCAAGCTATTTGGAACAAGTATTTATTGTGTGAGATACTAAGTGAAGAAGGCAAATAGTTCATACTTAAAATCGACAAAAAATCAGTCATTGCTCTAACTAAGAATCTAGTTTTCCTTGGAAAAAGTAAGCACATACTTTTAAGATATCATTTCATTCGTGAGTGTGTGGATAATGGGGAAATCGGAGTGGATCATGTGCCGGGTGTTGAGCAGAAGGCGGACATCCTTACTAAGCCATTAGCAAGGATTAAGTTCAAGCAAATGAGGAGCTTAATTGGAGTTAAAGAAATTGATTTTCCTAATTCAAATTGGAATTAAGAGGGTGATTCTTGGATTATTCCAAGCTTGGGGAAACCTAACATATTAATAAGTGTTTGATAATATTAAGATAACCACAAAAAGGAAATCTAGAATATGAAAAATGAAGTTTTCTATTTAGGTTAAGTTTGTGTTTCTATATCCCACATGTTAAAGAGAATTGCTCTGATACCAATTCAAATCTCTAGAAGAAAAAGAATTATAAGAAAAACTTTTCTTATTGCTTTAGAAACTTTTCAAAACTAAAGCTCTCAAGGTTTCTCTTAGATCTCTTTTGATTTACTCTCTTAGATCTTTTTTTATCTACTCTCTTAGATCTACTCTCTTAGATCTTATGATCTTCTCTCTTAGATCTTATGGAACATCTCTCTATTAGACCTATATATATATATAGTGAAAGACAATTCTCTTTAACATGTAAGATATGGAAATACAAACCTAATCTAAATAGAAAACTTCATTTTCTTATTCTATATTTCCTTTTTGTGTTTATATTAAAATATTAAACACTTATTAATATGTTAACTTTTCACAAGCTTGGAATTATCCAACAATCACCCTCTTAATTCCAACTTGAATTAGGAAAATCAATTTTTTGAACACCAATTAAGCTCCTCATTTGCTTGAACTTAATCCTTGCTAATGGCTTGGCAAGGATGTCCGCCTTCTGCTCAACACCCGGCACATGCTCCACTTTGATTTGCCCATTCTCCACACACTCACCAATGAAATGATATCTTGAAAGTATGGGCTTACTTCTTCCATTGAAAACCGGATTCTTAGTTAGAGAAATGGCTGATTTGTTCTTGATTCTAAGTATGACCTTCCCGCCTTCTTCACTTAGTATCTCACACAACAACTCCTTGATCCATATAGCTTGCTTCGCTGCCTTGATCCATATAGCTTACTTGGACATTCTCTTTCACAATCCCAAAAATTGGTATCAGAGAGGTTTAAACTCGACAAACTATATTGTTTGGTCAATGAGGATGAAGGCGTTACTCCGTGTTTATGAAGTATGGGACACAATAGAACAACTAAACTCATGTGGGCTTACCTATTAGGCCCAAAGTGGACAATATCGTACTAATTGGACAATAAAGAACTGGACATGAGCTCACACAAACCCAAAAATTAGTATCAGAGCGGTTTGATGATGATATGCAAGAAGACCAAAGTACCCTTCAAGTAGGAATGGGACCCTTCAAGTCAGAAAAAGAGGTGTATGGCAGAAACTAGTCAGAAGATCATGAAACCTAAGATGTTGTGGGAGGAACATTCTCAAAGGAAACTCTGCGATTACTGCTACAAGGTGGTGCCAAGATGATTCGTTGAAGGAAAAAAGCACGAGATGAGTGTGTTCCTTAGTGTGAGGGAAATAATGTGAGATATCAAACAAAGTTACACATTGGAAATTTAGACAATGAGTGTCTAATATATAAAAGAAGTCTAACTCTAATCAGTACGAGGCTTTTTGGGAAGGAAACGAAAAGTAAATCCATGCGGGACAGCCTCTTAGGCACAAATTGGACATATCGTACTAAAGGGATATTAAAGAGTTGGACATAGACTTTAACAATCCCAAAAATTGGGATCAGATCGGTTTGACGACAATCTGCAAGAAGACCAAAATACCCTTCAAGTAGGAATGTGACCCTTCAAATCGGAAGAGGATGTCTATGGCACAAATTAGTTAGAAGATCATGAAACCTGTGATGTTGTGGAAGAAACATTCTCAAAGGAAACTCTGCGGTTACTGGTACAAGATGGTGGCAAGATGATTCGTTGAAGGAAAAACACAGAAGATGATTGTGGTTGAGAATGTGAGATATCAAACAAAGTTCTACATTGGAAGTTTAGACAAGGAGTGTCTAATATATAAAAAGAAGTGCAATTCTAATTAGTACGAGGCCTTTTAGGAAGGAAACCAAAGGTAAATCCATGCGGACTTGCCTATTAGGCCCAAAGTGAACAATATCTTAGTAATTGGACAATAAAGAGTTGGACATGGGCTCACACAAACCCAACAGCCTTGACGAGCCTAACCCCACAAGCCCAACTTGACCGATGAGAAAAACATTCCACCGTCTAGACACCAATACATGAGAACAAACCGACCACCGACATTCCACACCGAGACAAAGACCACGCCAGGAGAGCCTTCACCCACCAGCACAAGCTACCATAGCCGACATGAAAGAAAACCACCCAAAAACAAATCTGAAAATCTGGGAGAACCCTTCTGCCCCACCCAAAACTCCGATCTCCGCTTCTTCCCCGACAGACGCGACTCATCTTGACACCATAGTCATCTGGATTCGAGGAGGACAATCTCTGGGCCCACATCTGAAAACCCTAGTATCTACCGACAAACTCCAAAACAATAGCATATCAACGTTAAGAAAGAGGAAGAGAAGTGGATGAAAAGGTGAAAACAAGGGAGAGAGGAGAAGAGATCCGTCCGCGGTGCGAGCTAAAAGTTGTTTGAGAGGTTTAAAAGAGAATTTACATTGTTAAAGCTGATGTACAAATGTGAATTGATTGGAAACATGAATAGCAATATTAAAAAAAAACATGAAACAAAGATAGTAATGTTTTCTTTTCATTAATTTCTTTTAATGATTTCATTAACATGGATAGCAGTGTTCTTCTTTCATTAATAAACATATTAATTTATTTATTTGATTACGTGTATTTTTTATTAAGTATACTTAGTACAATGTATTATTATAAAGTCGAAGATAAGCATATATTTAATTGATTAAAAAATATAATTAACTATTTTATATAATGTGAATTTTAACATATTAAATGAAGTAATTATTTATAAGCATATATATATATTATTTATAAATTAATTACAGCCAAAAATTTCATTTATTTTATGTATATATCATAATACCAGTGTTTAAATATTATTGCACATTTTTATTTACGTGAATAAAATAAATTTTATAAAAAATTTAGTTATATATTGTTAAAAGTTTTTAGAATTTTTTCATGTTATTACCAAATGTCTTAATATATAGATTAATAATATAAAAACATATTCAAAAATTTATTTTTACTAATATATATTATATTTCCAACAATTTGATCAATATGATATAAAAATATGATAAAATTCTAATTTCAAACACCAAATTAAATTATGATTTTTATATTACACAATAAAATTTTTAAATAAAATAATATATGATTAATTATATGATGATACATATAAAATAAGATTAATTATATGATTAATTATATGTTGGCAAATATAAAATATAATTATTTATATAATGACAAGTATATAATATAATAATGACATGAAAAATAAATAGCATCATTTTTTTTAAAACACACATCCACACATGCATGCGAATCAAGCTCTAGTAAGTTTTGAAAAGAGAGTCTAGCTATTGGTTTTACATTCTCTTTTACCGGTTGTTTCCAATTTTAAGGGTGTAGCAGCTCCAGTTTAGGAGTTTTTCCGATTGCTTTGTAGTCGTACACGTGACATCAGGATGATGGTTGATCGTAGATAAACATTTTGCTATCTTTTTTTGACATCATAAATATTTTTCTTTATAAAATTTTAACAAATGAATTGATGTAACAGAAAAAATAAATTTAAAGGCATGATGAAAATGTAATTTGCAGAACTGGATATGGATATGAATATGAGCATAGTACTATGAAACAATTTTTTTTTTATGAAAGTTCTTTCAAAAATGTCTGTAACCTTCAAAATTGCAGATCCAACCTTAGTAACTTAAACTATCATGTAGTAAAACTACATATAGGTGTTGAGGATTGTATTTCAGAGACGGAATACTTGTATGTCCATTATAATGGTTTACCTTTGATAATAGTTTTCTATAAATTTAGTAGTGTTGGTCTACTTTCTATCCTAGTCCCTAGTTTTCTAGTTTCAAATTTAAAATATTCACTCAGTTATTGCTTTGTATAAGTTTTTTTTGGTTCAGATTTTTTCTACAAAATTTCTTAACTGATTTGTTATTTCTATAATATTAGATAAATCAATACATTTACAGTTTATAAATTTAATTTATCATATATATATACACATATATATATATACATATATATATATATATATATATATATATATATATATATGTATATGTTAACTATGTTTTTACATTATAAAAGTCTATTTTCTAAAAATTTACCTCTCATATAATAAAATGTAAAATTTAAATAACATAAAAATAAAACAATTTTTAAAATTTCCTTAGTCCCCAAAATGTCTCGGCACGGCAATGGACCTTCTGGAGCTGATCTGTATGACTACCATTCCTCTCTTCAAATAAGATAGATTGTGATTTAAAATGCCATGTTAATCAAAATAGAGTTGAGTCGTTGAAGTCTAGACCCTGTAACCATAGTTAGCGTTCTATTCAAATCTGGATTTGTTCGCTGTTGGAGAAGATTAATCCACGAACAAGAGATTATGGGTTAGAAGAAGACGCCTATTTATTGGTTCCCGTTTCCAGCTTGCAGGTCAGATGATTCTTTCAACCGTGCATCTGGGACTCCCAATTTCTTATTGATCAAATATAATAGTCAAGCTAAAGACTAAAACAAACGCTTAGTGGGACGCAACCCACTTGTAAGCTTAGGTATTACTAATATATTTTTTTAAAAATATTTTCTATATAGATTTTTATATTTTTAGTTAAAAAATTTATTTAAAAAAGAAGAAATTTTAATAGGTATCGATCGACACCCACCAATGTTTGTCGATCGCCACCCGGTGTAATTTATTTAAAAAGGAAGAAATTTTAATAGGCATCGATCGACACCCACCAATGTTTGTCGATCGACACCCGGTGTCGAGACACGGGCCTTTATTAACTCGACACTTCACCTTCTTCCCAAAACCTCGGAAAACACTTCGAAACAAACACCCATCGATTTCTCTCTTGTTTCTTGACCAATTGTTGTGATTCAAAGCCGTAACCCACTCTGTAACTCTCTATATGTTTAGTACATTTAATCAACCGATCTACAAGGCATGTTCTCGAAATCTCATGTTTTGAGAAAGTTTTGGGTTAATAGAAGAACTCAAAATAAAACCGGGATTAGGCTTGATTTAGAATGATTTAGGGTGATGGAATGATAGTCTAAGGATTATCGACTGCTTATATTGATTATTTGTCCCTTTTGAGTTTAATTGAGATCGTTTAGGATTTCGCAGGTTTCGCGAGCGAGTGTCGAATAACACAAACACCTGTTTATCGATCGACACCAATTGCTGTTCTATCACTCTAGCTGAATTTTTTGTTCGCTGTCTTTGATGCAGCTGGATGCTGAAAGGAGGACAAAGCGATGTTTTGACCAAAGGGGGAGCTTTATTTCAGCACCATCTCCACCTATGCCATGCGTTTTCTTTGGCCAAAGGAAGAAAATAACATCTTATATGAAGACTGAGGAACACTTCGAGAACCCTCGAGCTACTGTGACTGACGTAGCTTGTACTCACCAGCAAAGATCTGAGGAATGGGACGGGTAAGATATCTTATATTACAACGCCGGGAAATGCGTCGCTACTGAGCCCACATGTTTTGTGGATAGGTTTGTTGTGAGAAAAATAGGCCTTGAGGCTGATTTGAAGGATTTGTTCAGGGAGCTGGGCATGGTCTCTATGGCCACGAAGCCATACGAAATCTAACCCGGTCTTGTCAGGAAATTCATGGCTACGGTTCAGATCATCTATGTTAGCAAGAGGGTCAAGAGGGCAAACATGGCTACTTTGATTTTCTTTACCAGAGGCATCGGATAAATAATTCCGATCCTAGACCTCTACAAAATCTACGGGTTCCAGAACCCTGTATACCTTCGCTACGACGTCCCTAACATTCCCGGACAAGTGGAATTTTGGGAGCTACTGGCTACTAGGAATTTTACTTCAAAGTCCACCACCCAGACTAATATCCCCCGTCAACCATACGCTATTTCATTAAGGCCCTTGCCAACACTTTGTTGTGAAAGATGGAGCCAAACATGTTACGGGTGAAGGAGCTGACATTGTTGTACGCCTCAGTCAAAGACTTGGTTGGGATCGACGCTGTTCAGGGACCAGCCGATGAGCATCTGGTCAACTTGGGAGTTGTATTTGCTGAGCACCGGTTCTCGTTGAAGAACAAACCATTCACGGGAATAGGTGCGAAGAGAGAGTAAGTGGGAAGTCTTCTTACGCCGATCTTTAGACACCTCGGGATCCGGTTAGACCAGACCACCATCACTCGTAATATGATCTTCATGGATGAGGCGCACTTGAAGAGTGCAAATTGGCTGAAGTAAGGTCGATATTGGTCCTTTTTTGATACTGAGGGGCCACAGTTGATAGAGTTGCCTCAGCAGATGGACACATATATTGAGGGTGACCTTGCTAGATTTGAGTTCCATCTGGACCCACGCCTCCTGCAAAACCCATCCACAAGACCTCTCAGACGAGCTGCACTATGAGGTGCTGCACCTCAGGCCGCTCCTGCACATCCAGATGCCCCTGCTCACCCGACCGCTGCTTTTCCTAACTTCCTGGACATCCCAGAGATACCCATAGCGGACCATGGTGGTTTTCAGCGCATCTTGGTGAATGCTCTTCAGGCCATCTGGGCTAGAGTGTCGAGTTGCTAGTGCATGAGTAGTTCCGTGTCAGAGCGAGATCCCCAAATGCTGCAGCAGGCCCTTCACGCAGAATAAGGGATGACGAGAACGAGGATACCTATGAGGAGTACTCTTATCTGTTTGCTCTTTTGCTACTTGTGTTTTTATTTTCAGTGTATTTGGCTTTATGTTTGAACTTATTTCTTTTATTTTGCTAGATTTTGAGACTATTTTACATCTTACGATTAACATGCATTTGAGTGTCTAACTTGGCTAATTATGCTGACTTATATAAAGATTTAGGCTACCTGACACGTTAACTTGAGAGCAGTTTTTTCTATCTAAAAGGTGTCGATCGACACCAATGCGTATTTGTCGATCGACACTCGAGGCAAAGATGTACAAATATTTCATGTCATAAACTAGGAAAATTTTACATCTTTATTCTCATTTGATAAGCTTAAATTGAATAACACTGGGAACAATGTTGTTTAAGTCTAGGGGAGGTAGTCACTAATATTGTGTTTTTGTTTGAAGTTTCAGTATGTCATTTCAAATTGTTTTATTGAGTCAAACAAAGTCAGTTGGAGACTATGAATTTTTTCTTGAAACAATACCACCTAACCACATTCAAGCACCATTCTGTGTTGATGTTCTTCAAGTTGTATTGAATGGAAATGAAAAAAGTAGATCAACAAGCCTGTAACACCCACACTTCTAGAGTGTCTGAAGGAACCAAAGTTAACCTCCAAACTATTCAATTAAATTTTCTTTTCGTGGGGTTGGTATACATTGGATCATATTCCTCATACATGTCTAATAGGTAAAAGTCTGTGTGTTTCTGGTTCCCTTCTCTCTCTCTCTCTTTGACATCTAAAAAAAAAAAGATTGAGATGATTTCTTGAAAGATGAAGAGGGGTAGAAAAGTTTCCTATGCCCCCATTATTCTAATTCAGAAAGGAATGATCACACATTATTGGAAGCGAGGGGTAGGAAAATTCCTATGACCCCATTATTCACCTACACTTTGTCAAGAAAAACAAGATGAATAAGAGGGAATGTAGCAGTGTCATTTTTCATTGGAATAAAAGAATGATACCTAAGAGATTCAGAGAAGAGAGAAAAGAGGAAAGAAAAGGATCAGAGAAGACTACATGTGGTTAAGACACTTGTTTGAGTATGAGTCTATGTGTATTTGTGATCGATATTCCAAGGTAAAGCCTGCACCTTTGTATTCTAAGAAATGAGGTTAGCAGAGGGTATGTTAGATGCTATCTGGTAAGTTTGGGTATGGCAGTTTGCTAAGTTGGGACTGAGTACATGGAAATACCTCAAATGTGGATGAAATAAAGATGTGAAGTGATATTGGTGTTCTAAAGAGCTTGTGAGTCTTTGCGTTTTCAAACTACTTCCACAAATTCATTCTAGTTTTGTTTGAGGACAACCAAATGATAAGTCTGGGGAAGTAGATATGTCATAGATTTACCTGTTTCCACCCAGGATATAAGTATGTTTAGAGTCCTTTATATGCATTTAGAGTGGTTTTAGACTCTTTTCATGTCCTTGTACTTATTGGACGACATTGGTGCTTTTGAATCCTTTTGGAGATTTGAGGAAGGCTCTCCTGAAAACTTGAAGTCAGGGCCTGTTCTTACGAAAAAGATCATTTGGCACTGACTCATGAGTGTCGATCGACAGCTCAGTCGCCCGAGAGTTTAATGATGATTTGAGGAAATTATAAGAATTGTCCATAAGTTCTAGGAATTGCACAACAAGTCCCTTGCCACATATTAGACTATTTATTAGGGTTTTCAACTATTTTGTACCTTACGCTTCATTATTCTAGAGGGGAGAAAACTTAGGATTGGAGAGGGAGATCTGAACACCTTCTAAGAGAAGATCTTGAACTCCTTTTTGTTTTATACTTTGTTTCTCTACTCTTTCTATTTCATTTTATGCAATTTATGTTCTCTATGATTATGAGTAGTTCTATTTTATATCTAGGGTTCTTCAAAGGTTGTTAATGGTCTGCTAAATATGTATTGTCATTATGGAAATTAATTAGTTCTTCATCTAGTTGTTCTTACTGCTAGGATTATGATTGATTACCTTAACCCTAGATCTTAGGATTAATCGTCGCAAGGAAAAGATTGATATGTTGCATGAATAAAAACCAGTATGATTTGATTAGCTAGGCGCATACGACAGTTGGTCTTGATAGTTAGAGAGTATATCAAAACTATTTCACTAAGGCTTGTCTAGAAGTAGTATCGATTGACACCACTTTTTGAGGATTTACATACAAAAGTAAGAGTTCTGGGTTTAAACATTGGATAATCTTTGCATACGATAGTTGATTGATTATAACTTGAGTTTGAGTTCGAGAACTGGACCTTAATACATCCCTGATAATTACAACACTAAGTCTAGCTTTATCTCAACTTGATAATTACAACACTTTATCTCTATGTTTACTGATTTCTACTATTACTTTCTAGCTTTATTTTAAAGACAATAAATCTATTGTGTAATCTCATGGTCTATGTGGGTTCGATCCTTAAATATTACAACTGAACCTCTTATTTAATTTGAGCATATCAGTGCGCAGTGCGCCATGCTTTTTGTCTTTGGTTGCTTGTTGCTTTTTAAGTTGTTATAGTGGGCCTCTTTTTTTTCTTGGTTTTTTGTTTCTTTTGAAGTGGGCCATGCTCTTTTCCTTGGTTGCTTCTTTTCTTGGGAGTTGCTGAGAAGTTGTTGCAGTAGTACTGCTACGACGTTCACTATTTGATAAGCTCTCATTGCGCCATTTTCTTGAGGTGAATATGGATTCGGAGGTTGTAGAAGATGAAGATAACGATCTGATAATAAAGACGACGATTGGCAATAACCTTGATTTTTGCCATCGCTGAACCTCGTGCATTTAAGATTTCTCAGGCCCCATAGTGGATGCCAATTGTTGGAATCCAAAAATGGTTAGGTCAACAAATATAGTAAATAGTCAAACAGTGATTTGAAAAACCAATGTAATATGTGGAGCTTGGGGAATCTTGTTATAAATTAAGTTGTACATGGGAGAAGGCAAAGAGATAAAAAGGAAATTTTTGTGTTTGTGGCTGCACCTTATGAGAAGCCTGCGTACGTACTCTCTTAAGAGAGTAAGCCACACGTAGTTCATCACATGGGATTTACCTCCAAGTGGTAAAGTTGAGATTATGATTGATGCCAGACCGGAGTGACGGGATGTGTGGATGACGAGATATGGAATAATAGCTTTTTTGGAATGATGGCTTCAGTTAAAATCGTCGGGAGGAAGTCATCGGGGAAACACTCGGGAAAGATAGTCTCGGGTGACGTTGTCATCACAACGAAAACCTTAGTCGGAATGATGTCATCGGAGAAGAACTGGGGAAAGATAGTCTCGGATGATTGCATCAATGTGATGGTGTCGGCAAAGCGGCATACCTTTCCGGATACCATGGTCGTCAAATGAATGGCCTTATGGATCTCCTGTAGAGATTTCTCTCTCCTGTATTCTACAAAAAAAAAAGAGAAAGTGAATTGGGATCTCCTTTCTCAAAGGGATGACTTCATATTTATAGACAAATGTGTGACACTATTCATTTTGGGCTAGGCTTATTTTCTTTGCTTAATGGACCAATGATGATTTGTGAAGAGCTAAGTGGGGGTTGCAAACCCACCACCAACACTGGTGATGATGATGACGACACTGAGGTTGAAGAAACAAAACTATTTCATTTAGAATCGATTGAGAATCTTTATAAAATTTTCAAACACTCACAATCTCTCTCACTCGATTCCTAGTAACAAAAATAACAGAGAATATAGCAAAGATCCAAAGAGAAAGAAGAATACAAAGATTTTCCTGTTGAATATCATAAATTCTAGAGTTTACTATGAAGCTATGTATAAAGTGAAGTATGTTGTTATTGTTGAAATTCATACATGTTTACAATAATTCATAAATCTACCTATGAATTTATATGATGAGAATCTTATACCTTCAAGCAAGTGAATTATAACGGATAGGATGCATGAAATTATTAATATGAAAGAACAATAAATGTTAACTAGTCCGACCCACTCTTGTCTCAACTCTCGTATGCGGACAGAGAAGTGCACATCGATCGACGTCTAAGGTCTGATGCCGATCGACGCTAATCAGATATGGAGTTCGTTCGCTATGCTAATTAGACCAGCTCTTGCATGCATCTAACAAGCTAGCTCAATGAAATCAATTCTGGCACATAATCTACTCTCGTAGTTATCCATGTCCTACGTTCAAGTTCCTAGTTAGCTACTCTTGAATGCAAGCATTAAACAAAATTCCAAAGCTTGATACTACTTCATCCTAGCAATCCTATTTTGGGGCTAATTCATCAGTACCATTATGAATTCTAAATCTAACAGGTGAATTACTGAAACATGATCAAAGAAAACATGATGAAATATAATGCATAGAATAATAAATGGGGTTCCAATACAGATCTCTGAAAGAGTTCAGATCTTCTCCCCTAAACTACTAAAACGCTGAATGCAAGAAAAGTAAAAGCTGGAAAATAAAACGTTGTTTTTTCTTTTCTGCCTAAACAATGGTAGAAACCATATAAACTTGGTCAAAACTCATCTAAGGGGCATTTTTGTAATTCTTCTTGATTTAGGCTTGAAGTCGGCCAATACTCTTTGAGTGGGCCGTAGATCGACGAAGCGTTGATTGACAACAAGGATGCTCCATCGATCGATGGTCATGCATGAATTCGACTTGTATTTAGCTGAATGTGAACAGCTACTGGATATCTCTTCTGAATACACTAACAAGCTCCATGATCTCCATAATACTCCAAAACGTACCTGGACATGTAAAGACTCTAAAACACAGTCCAAACACACATAATATACTCCAAATATGGTCCAAATGATGGTTTGAAATTGGTAAATAACAAGGTATATCAACTCCCCCATACTTAGCATTTTTCTCGTCCTTAAGCAAAACAAAGGTAGCCTGTGAAAGAGGTTTGAAAAGCGGAGACTCACATAATGTATAAATATATTTACCACCACTACTACATTGCAACCACATCAAATAAATCAAAGAGAAACATTATATGCCCTATCCTAGTATAACAACCAAATCCATTCTGTAAGCAACTCAACAAATACCAATTTGACTCACCCATCTACTGATCTCATTTCTTTGCATAAAAATTAAGTGCATGCTTTAACTTGGGAGTATCGATCAAAGGACACGTGGGCTCAACTCCTGCAAATATGCATATGCAGGTATAAAGTCTTTCATGATCACTTTCTTCCCTCTTTTCTCTATTCTCTGAATCTTTTTAGATCTCAAACTCAAACTCAATGGACAATGATGCTGATATAGTCCATATTGCAGTCTTATTGTTGATTTTTTCGTTCTCTTTGTTTTTGGGAAAAGTTGTAGGCGAATAGTGGGGTCATCGGTAATATACCTACCCCTCACTTTCAATAACGTGTGATCATTTCTTTGAATTAGAATAGTGGGGTTAATCGGTAATGTATCTATCCCTCTGCATCTCAGGAAATCATCTCAATCTTTTCTTTTTATAGATGCTGAAGAGAGAGAGAGACAGAGAGAGGGAGAGAGAGAGAGAGAGAGGGGGAGAGAGAGAGAGAGAGAGAGAGAGAGAGGAATCATAAATACACAGACTAGTACCTTACAAACTTGCAGAAGGAATCCAAGCCGATGTATGCCAAGCCCCAAAGTAAGCAAAATAAACAGTATTAGATTGGAGATTGATAGGGCCTGATATTTACCAATGATATCAACCCTATTTAGAGTCTATTATATGTGTTTGGAGTATGTTTTAGAGTATTTTCAGGTTCAGGTACGTTCTGGAGAACTTTGGTGATTATGGAGCTTTTAGAGATGCAGAACTGCGCCGATGCTTCAGATGTTTAGATATGATGGAGACCGTCCCACGGTTTTATTGAACTGATTTTTTGACATAGGATAGAGTTTTGAGTTACCTTTCCAATTCCACCGTTTTGAGGTCCATCTGACGGTTAGATGTAAAGTTATCCCCATTTTACTGAAGAGTGGTCTGTCTTCCACGCGAGAAGAAGCTGCCGAGAAGATGAATGAGTATCGATCGACGGCACAGCCTTATCGTCGCTCGACAGTGATCTCAGAAGACAGGCCTGACTTGTTTTATGACTGAATTAAGCCCAGAAGCCATCACAAACTACCAAAATACCATTGGACGACCTAAAATCCTATTTATATGTTTCTATGTCATTGTTTTGGCACTAAGCTTTATTCTATTCATTGTTTTAGGGTTAGCAGAGAAGGGAGGAACTACTTTAGAGTCCTCCTGAAAATCCTTTGGTTGGTTATTTGATTTCTATTCTATATATGTCCTATTCATCTATGTTTTCTGTGATAAAGATCATATGTGAGTAGATATCTTGATAGATTTAGGATTTATTAACGGTACTGATGGATTAGCCAAACAATAGAATTGTTAGGGTCATTATTAGATCTATTAATAGAATTGTGTTTATTGCTTGTTTTCTAGAGTAGCTAACTAGAACCCTGATAATATGATAGTTAGACGCAAGCGATAACATTGTTTACTACCAGAATTTATTTTCTTGAGCTAGGTTGCTAGAGACAAACGAGAGTTGATTTATTTAATCTAGTGAACTCATCGAATTAGGTCATAAAGATTGACTCAAGAAACCATCGATCGACGAAGGATCATTTCCATCGATCGATGGTCATTCCGTGTCAACAAGCGAGAGCTGAGAAATTGGACTTAGTCAATAGATTAAACTCACATGCGAGAGCTGGTGTCTTTACATTAGATATCAAGTTCAATTGCATGAAACCCTAGATGTAGAATATTTATATTTGCATCTAGTTAATTTATTAACATATTTCCATATTTACATTATTAGCATATTTCCATATTTGCATTATTAGCATATTTCTATATTGCATCTATACCTTCTAATAAGGAATATTTCCTTGACCTGATTAGTTGTTACCAATATATATAGTTACATAGCTTAGTCTTTAGAAAGAAAAAATCTATTGTGTGCCATTGTTCTCTGCAGATTCGATCCCTAAGTACTACACATGATCTCTCTTGGCAAGAGTATTATTTTGTGTGTTAGGATTAAATGTTAATTGTACAGTTATTTGTTTAGGATATTTATACCCTTTTAGAACATAAAAACACACGCATGTCAAATTTGGCGCCGTTTCCGGGGAGCAAGGATTCACCATTAGACTCAATTTGTTTGATTTAGTCTAGGTATTTTTCTATATTTTTTTTTACTTACATAAAAAAATTTCTTGTGTTTCAGGTACATACATATTAGTAGTAGGAAGAAATGAGGAGATGATTTTTGGGTTCTTCCAAAAAGAAACCTGCTGATTCGCGCATGATCCATAAGTCTACGAGGGCAGACGACACCCTCCAAGCAGTGATCGTTAGTAAAGAGAAGCGAAGATCGACTGACACCAATACTTCACCGTCGATCAATACTAACATCATGACATCGATTGACACCCACACTTCGCCGTCGATCGATACTACTTGCGAGAAGATAGAGAAGGTCGAACTAATCATACTGAGAGTTGACAAGAATGGCATCTTACGGGACAAAAGAGGTCGTGCGCACAACAATGCATGGCAATTGATTCACGCACATGAGACTGCAATCCCTAATGCTACTGCTGTTACTGTTAGTTCTGGGATTGAACGACAAAAGTCACTTAGAGACTACAACATGCTTGAGGATTTCTATGCCAAAAGGTTTGCGATGCGTTGTTCTGCACCATAGAGGAATGTCCCAGAGCTGAATCCTGCATATATCTCTCTTATGGGTCAGCATCCTTTTCATGGTCTTCCTCATGAATGTCCCAGTAACCACCTTGAATCATTCGATGATTTAGCGTTGACCATTAAGTGCTATGGATTCTCTGAAGATTACTACTTCTGCAAACTATTCCCATAGTCTCTTGTTGGAGAAGCAGCATGTTGGTTCAAGAGGTTGCCACCAGGATCTCTCACTACCTGGAATGACATCACGAACGCCTTTCTCACCAACTTTCTCTATGATACTGAAGCAAATTTGAAGATCGAGATGGAATCTATGTTGAGATATGTGGTAGAGGAAGAAGAAGAAGATGGATATGGAGAGCTGAGTAGAGTAGAAGAAGCTGATATTAGTGATCTGACATCAGCATCGATCGACACAAAGATCTCAATGTCGATCGACCTTAAGACCTCATCATCGATCGACACTAACCCCAGTTATTGATCGACACCACTCGACATCCATGAAAGATCGAGTTATCTTCATGACATTGCAGACTCGACACTAGAGAAAACCGATGTATCAATTTGTTATCATGCTCTAGATGTAGACAGAGAAATCACCATGGGAGATCTTTTGGAGGTAGAGGATAGAGAATAACTTAGGTATTTGGATTCGAGCAGGAAAGTCAATATAAAAGACTTCTTAGAGTTGGAGGGAAATCTTGAAGATATGGATTTGGACTTGGAGATAAAGCTTGATGACGATCAGCACACTTCGGGAAAAGATCTAGAGACTTTATCAAAGGCAAACATCGATCGAAACCCACCTAATGATATCGATCAACACCCACCGGATGCTATCGATCGACACCGCCCATCTGACATCGATCGACACTCATTATTGGACGAACATCCACCTTACATGATTGAACCAGGACCGGCTGAGGAGAGAATGCACGTGTCCAAGACCTCACATCTTGTTATCCCTAAACATCAGAGACCACATATCTGCACAGAAGAAGCTGATGGCTTTAACAAAAGAGTGAAGAGGATACATGATCCTGTGAAGATTGTGGTTCCATACGCTGTATTTGAAGTTGAATATCCTACCTACCATATAGAAGTGTGCATCTAGGTTTCTACAATGGGGTATTTGGTGATCATCACCATGCAACAGTTTCTCAACCAGGGTTGAGATTTACGAGAAAAGTCGACAAAGGCCCAGAAAAAGCAGTATCGATCGACACCAGAACTGCAATATCGAATGATACCACCATTGGAGCATCGATCGACCACAACACCAGAGCGTCGATCAACACTCATCACAGATCAGAGCAGAATAAGTTTGATGTATCTCATAATCTCTTTGATGGAGGCACTACGAGATCAGACAAGTCTGGGGGAAAGAAGAAGAGGAATTGGAAGAAGAGGAAAATGACCAAGGGTGGCCCTCAACTATCATTGATTCCCCACTTCTCAGATGGTGTCAGGAAGTACATAGTGTGCAACAAATGTTTCTCGCAGCCATTTGCACAGATTCGAGCACTCCTTATTGCTGAGATGATAGACAAAGGAGAAGAGTCTATGGAGGCTTTCACAAAAAGGGTGACGAAGCTGAAGAAATTGGACACTGGAATTTTTTTTGAGCAAGTTCCCAATCTCATCCGAACTAAATCAGAGTTTCAAAACGTCAAGCTAAAGACTATAAACAAGAGCTGAGTGGGAGGCAACCCACTTTTTAGTAAGTTTTAATTTGATTTTATTTTTCATTTATTACTAATTTTTGTATTTATTTATTTCAGGGTAAAAAAAAGGATCCGAGGAAGATAGTTTGCATAGAGCATCGACCGACACTTGATCACTGTGGATCAATGCATCAAACCGAGCATCGATCGATCACCACTTAACTGTGTCGATCGACGTTCACCATCAACAAGTAGGTATATCGTTTTTCCTTGTAAAATTTAGTCCTTATGATTTATTTTCTTCACCAATCTCAGACTGTATAATACTGGTGATAGTGTTGTTTAAGTCTGGGGGAGGTTTACTGATATTGTGTTCTATTTTGAGTTTTATTTTCTATAATAAAAAAAAGAAAAAAAAAGAATAGAGTAGAATCTTCCAGGTGTACCATCGATCGACACTGAAGAATAAACTTCGATCGACCATGGATCATGACCATCGGCACCATCCATCTGCCATCGATCAACACTCTTTTACAGAGCCTGGTATCGAGTTTCTCTCTTAAGCTATTTACTTATGATTTGGTTTTTCTTAACCAATCCGGGACAAATTACACTAGGACAGTGTAATTTAAGTCTGGGGGAGGTTCGGTAATGCTATTTGATTGTTTTGAGTCTTATTTACTATATATACATATATATATATATATACATATATATACATATATATATATATACATATATATATATATATATTCAAAAAAGTTTTATTGAGTCAAGAAGGGGACTATGATCAAGATTTGTTATTGATTAACCACACTTTAGCACCATTCTTGGAAGGTTGTTTGCAGAGGTTACTAGAAATACCAAAGTGGATCATCTTGCCGCTATATCACACTTGCTTAGAAAGTTTGAAGGAACCGAAGCTGATTTCTAACATTAATACTGACATTAATTGCTTGCTTTGGGATTTGGTATACACTGGATCAGATTTCTTCTACAAGTCTGGAAAGTAAAAGTCTGTGTACTTCTGATTCCCCTCTCTTTCCCCTTCTGATAAAAAGGATCGAACAAGAATTGGTCGTTACAACCATTAATGCTTGATTCATATGATTCTAGAAAGAGATAAATGTCAAAAAGAAGTGAACATGATATGGTGGCAAAAACCATTAGGGCTTGATTCATGGAAGCATATCCAAATATCTCAGTCAATTAAAAAATTAAATGATACCCTCAAAAGAAGGGAGACATTGACTGAGAAGAAGTGAGATGAGAGAGAGAGGAAAGGAATCAGGGAAGACTACCTGTGTGTTCAGATACTTGCAGAGGTAAGAGTCCATATATCCTTTGATCGATACTGCTAAGGTAAAGCCTGCACTTTTATTTTATGCAAAGAAACTCAACCATTCTCCGTAAACAACAGGTAACTGAAGTATCATCTAAAAAAATCAAATTAAAAAACATTAGCAAACGCACAACATCATATTAAAAAAAAAACTGAGAAGACTTCTTAAGAAGTCTTCCGTAAGAAGACTTACGGAAGACTTACGGAAGACTTCTTCCGTAAGAAGACTTACGGACGACTTACGGAAGACTTCTTAAGACTTCTTAAGAAGTCTTCTACGTTTAGTTAATTGAAGTTTAATAAAGATTGACGTAGAAGACTTCTTAAGAAGTCTACCCTGAAGAAAACTTCTAAAGAAGTCATCCACAGAGAAGACTTCTAAAGAAGTCTTCCGTTTAGGTCACTTTTGCAATTGTAAATTTACGAAGGAAGACTTCTCTAGAAGTCTACTCTGTAGAAGACATATTGAGAAGTCTTCCTTTGTAAATATTGGCTTACTTTTGATTTTGAAAAATTCTCGAAATTCCCAGAGAAGACTTCCCTAGAAGTCTTCTCGTATAAGCAGGTTGGTTTTGCAATTGACCGATCGTTGTCAGAAATTTGACTTCTGTAGAAGACTTCTCTAGAAGTCTTCCGGCGGAAGACTTCTAGGGAAGTCTTCTTCTTTATAACATGAAGTCTTCTCAGCGTCGCCAGAAGTCTGCCTGAGTTAATTTTGCAATTGCGAATTAATAGCAAAACATTGAATATTATTGAGAAGACTTTTCTAGAAGTCTTTCGACGGAAGACCTCTTAAGAAGTCTTCTCTCGTTACCAAATGTTTGACCAGAAACCCGGAATAAAACTTGAGAAGACGTCTAGAGAAGTCTTCCACTGGAAGACTTCTGGATAAGTCTTCCACTGGAAGACTTCTGGATAAGTCTTCTCATTAATATTTAATGTTTTGCTATTAATTCTCAATTGCAAAAGTAACCCAGGCAGACTTCTGGCGACGCTGAGAAGATTTCATGTTATAAAAAAGAAGACTTCCCTAGAATTCTTCCGCCGGAAGACTTCTAGAGAAGTCTTCTACAAAAGTTTAATTTCTGAAAAATTTCGGTCAATTGCAAAACCAACCTGTTTATCCGAGAAGACTGCTAGGGAAGTCTTCTCGGTTTTGCTTGTTTTTTTTGTAATCAAAGGAAAGTTAGAAGACTGCTGGGGAAGTCTTCTAGTCAAAACACACAAAAGGTCAATTGCAAAACTAACCTATGGATTGACCAGAAAACTTCTCTAGAAGTCTTCTTCGCGAACAGATCTGAAAAACAATATCGATTTCATACCTTGGACCGTCAGATGACTTGCTTAGGCTTCTCCAAGCACACAGAACTTCAATACTCAAGCTACCAATCTGTTACTCCATGAACATTACAAAGTTTGGAATAAAAATATTGGGTTTTTTTAATGATTTTTTAAGGAAAGTGAAAGACATGTGGTTTGAATGCACAACAAATGAGATAGTAAGAGAAAAATTCGTTTTTTTTGTCATTAAGACCTTCAAATTGGTTGTTCATGGTAGTTGGAGGATTGATGGCAATGGCAATATTGTAAATATTTGGTGAAGATAAGGATGATAGAGTAAAAGACTTATTTAAAAAAAAAGCAATGGTATTTTTGTGAATAACTCGGAAATTTAGGGTGAATACGGCATATAAAAGTTCCAAAAAATGGTGGGTTAGTTTTGCATTTGAGTTGAAATTTTGAGTCACTTTTGCAAAACACCCAATATAATAACATACACAAAATTCAAACAAATATTTATGTTTCTGACTGATAAAATTAGTAGGCTTTCAAGTTGAATAACTTATTTAAAATATGTTTAGTAAAATGTGTTAGCTATTAATTTTTGTATTTTTATAAATATTTTTTTTAATACAAATAAAATGTCACTAAATTCAAGAAATAAACATATAAAATAGAAAATATCCACATTTCTATGTTAAATTCAGATGACTATAGTTATAAGAAATTTGCTTACTATTAAAGTCTAAAATAGAACAAATATCGAAAATAAGATAACACATTTACATTTTTGTGAATCGTTGTAATAGTTAAACAATTATGAATTATAAAAAGGATGATAACAAAATAATGAAAGTTAATGTAACTTATTATTGAATGTAAAATAAAAGTAAATAAATCATAACTTATGTGAACATAAAACCTAAAGTTATAATATCTAAATAATTGTCAAAAATAAAAAGTTTTAAGTACTGAATTAAAAAGCTTAAATGTAATTTAAATACTGATAAGAAAATAAAATAAAAATATACCTAGATATCAAAAAGAGACGCAATATCAAATAAAATGAAGAAAAAAAAGAAGTGCAACTAGATGACTTATGCAAAACAAACAAATTAGAAAAATGTACACCGTCATAATAGAAATAGAACATAAAATTATTCAAACAATCACAATAATCATATTAGAAAAATTAGTCAACCGAGTGAAATTGAGACTGTATCATTTTACAACAAACAAATTCAACGGAAAAAATAAGAAGAAAAAAGAAAAACAACAAAAAATAATAATAATGATCAACACATAATAGCACCGAGATCTTCAAAACTAAACACAAAATTTAAACAAAGACATAATGGACATGCTAAAAGGAAAAATAAAAAAAATGCATTGAGTTATTTTGGTATTTAAGTATGTCTTGAATTTTAAAATAAAAATGCCATAAAGTTATATGAAATGTAGATAAATCTTGAAACAAACGAATGGAAAAATATAATGAAAAAATATTATGGGTGAGACCAAAAAATTATTTACTAAGAAGAGAAGAGAAAAACCCAATTTTTAATCAAAACGTAAAATTAAAATCTCGCGCGAAGCGTGGGTTTCCCCTAGTATAATATATATATATATATATATATATATATATATATATATATATATATATATATATATATATATATATATATATATATATATATATATATATATATATATATATATATATATATATGTGTGTGTGTGTGTGTGTGTATATCCTTAAACTGATATAATTGAAGTATAAATTAATGTGAGGACTATGATGATTTATTAGTTCACCTATATCTTTTCTAATGTTTAGAAGTTTGTCAAAATTGGAGTGTTTATATTTTACTGATTAATACTCTTAAATAATATATTCTTTAGTTGATTAAATTATAATGAATATTTATTGTCGCTGAAACTATATTCTAATATTAATATTATTTTAAAATATTATTAAACATTTAAGTAATTTATTTGGTGAACTTCTTTAGATTTTTTAAGTTTTCATATATTTTATTAACATTTTTTTCAAATATATTTCTTTGATAAAACTCGTATGAGTTCATTTTAAATTTTATATGTTATGTTGATTGCTGTAATTATTTTTCATAAACATGGATCATATCATTTTTATTGGTGACTACATTAAAATGTATAAAGAATCACTTTGTACTTTATTTTATTCTTAATAACCTTTTTTGTAGATTACAAAATTTTAGATTCTTTTCAAAAAAAACTATCTAATTGGTTTAATGAAGAAGTGGATTATAATTTTCTAAAAAAATTGTGATTAATAATATTAACAAGTTGATTAAAGTATATTATAATCTTTAAAGATTATAATATACTATGTTTATTAAAGAGAACCTTTAAAGTTGTATATTAAGTAATCTTAAGTTGTATATTTTCTTCTTCAAAAATTATAATATACTATGTTCATATTCTATTATAATCTTTAAAGCTTTAAAGCTTATAATTTTTTCAACAAATTTCTAAATAAAATTGCATTAATAATTAATTTTTAATTTATATTTAAATAATAAAAGATAAATTGCTTATATAATTTTTTCTATGAATTATATTCAAAATATGATTTATTATTTTTTTATTTGAAATTTTATACAATTGTATGTCTTGAATAGCCAATATTAAGATGTCTCTTTGTTTGTATAGGTAAATGTATAAGTATATTTATAGGCATATTTATATAATTTATTAATCTTAACTTTTTTAAAATAATATATTTTTTTGATGCGTATTAACTACTACTATAATGTTATTAACATTTTTATATTAAATTTATTACTTATCTTTCTAGTTCAATAACATAAAAGAATATTTTATATGTTCACTGTCTAACTTTTCTTTATATTTACCAAATTTTATAATGAAAGTATAATTATTATATACTTATTGTGCTTATATGTATTGAAAATGCTTCAATTTAATTCTCTTAAATGCATATATGTATAATGTTTAGATTTAGATTTTAATCATAATAAATATTTTGATAAATTTAAACAATATTAAACATTTTTGTTAGATATAAGAAAATAGAGAATAAATATATAAATTTTTAAGCATCGTTAAGTAATATTTTTTATTAAGTAAAAATATAGGAGATCTATACTATTATATATATATATATATGTATATCTTTAAACTAATAAATTGCAGTATAAATTAATGTGAGGACTATGATGATTTATTAGTTCACCTTTATCTTTTTCTCAATTTTAGAAGTTTGTCAAAATTGCAGTGTTTATATTTTACTGATTAATACTCTTAAATAATATATTTTTCAGTTGATTAAATTATAATGAATGTTTATTGTCTCTGAAACTATATTCTAATATTACTATTATTTTAAAATATTCTTAAACATTTAAGTAATTTATTTGGTGAACTTCTTTCGATTTTTTAAGTTTTCATATATTTTATTAACATTTTTTCAAATATATTTCTTTGATAAAACTTGTATGAGTTCATTTTAAATTTTATATGTTATGTTGATTGCTTTAATTAGTTTTCATAAACATGGATCATTTTTATTGGTGACTTATATTAAAAAGTATAAAGAGTCACCTTGTATTTTATTTTATTCTTAATGACTTTTTTTGTAGATTACAAAAATTTTAGATTCTTTTCAAAGAAACTATCTAATTGGTTTAATGAAGAATCTAAAAAAATTGTGTCAACACATAATATAGTATTGTTATTAAAATTTTAATTGTTGATGTATGTCAATATATTTGAATGATAAAGGTAGTTGAAAAACGCATAAATAAACAACATAATTAACAACATGTCTTACATAAGTGAATTATTTTTACAATCATTTTTAATAAAACTTATTGTAAACCAAGAATGGTTCGATAAAAGGAATTACAATTAAACATCATTTTTTCAAGAAAATTGGGCAACCTAATATAAATTTGATGACTTTTAATAGCCGATATATCAATATAAATAAGAAAAATTTAAATTTTAAATACTAAATTTCAATTTACGTTTTTTAATTTATTTGATTACTTTAAATATTTTGAAATAAACTACTTTTTATTTTGATGTATATGCTATTTGTATGCTTTGACATACTGTATGATATAAGTTTTTTAATATTTTACACATTAATTTTGAAAGAGTTAACATATACACCAAATTAGTTATTTTTTTATATTTTTTGTTTATATTGGAAATTTAAGATTTTTTAAAATATTAAACTACGATAATGTTGATATTTTAAATTATATGTCAAAAATTTTAAAAAGAAAATAGAAAAATCGTTAGAAATATTGTGGATAAAAATATTTCTTGCTAAATTTTTTATTTAAAGTTTTCTATAAGTTGGTATAATATCAAGCTAAGTTTTAAGAAATTTTTTATATCTAGTAATTTATATTTTTACACTGCTTTTATTTTACATACATGATTATGAATTTTTTTTTATTTAAAAACAATGATTTCTTTTACAAAAAATATTCTTTATGTTAATTAAAATGTTATGTTTAGTTTTCAAATATTCATTTTATATATTAAGTTATCTAATTTCATAAAAAAACATTTTCTTTTTATATCTTATTTGATTTTAATTTTATTTTTATTGAAATAATTTGCTTAAATGTATATTTCAAATATCAAATTTGGATGCTCAGCTGGTATATTATTAATGTTACTTGTAAATTAGCAATTACCTCAAATAGCTATTTTTTGAATTTTTATTTTGAAATTTTTATTTTATAAAATTTTAAACCCAAAATCCCAACTCATAACTCTAAACTCTAAATCTAGATTACTTAACCCTAGGGGTGTAAATTTATGTTTACACACTTTAATAAAAATTATTTTGATTATTTTTCTCCTCAAATGCTATTTTTTGACAAAATGTTTTTATTGTTATCCTAAGGTATTTCTCTTGTAAGTTCTCTCTAGACACTTCAAATAATATAAATCTTCATTTTTAAAATATATGTTTTTAGGTTCATAGTGTCTTTATTGTTTGAAATTTTTGTATTCTTTAAAAATGATATTTTGTTAGTTAAATTTATGTTAATATTCTAGAGGTTTAGTTTATATATCAAACTGACTCAATTGATGATAATTCTATTTTTTTTACTAAATTTAGTATTGATTTCTATTTTAAAAGAGATAATTTTTGAAGATCTTCAAATTTTAAAAATAATAAATGAAAAGGTGATTAGTATACTTTTATTTGTGACTTGAAATAATATGTGGATACTTTCAATGATTTATAGCATCAAATTGTGTATAGTATATGTTATTTGTTAATATTTTCAATAATATATAACTTAGATTTTTAAAATCACGTGGTTTAAATTTATCTAGTTATAATTGTTTGAAAATTTGTGTTATGAAATTAATTATTATTTTTGTTAATAATTTCGAAAATCTGTTATATATTAAGTTAACTTATGTATAATGTTTTTAGTTTTGTAAGTTTACCATATTAGATATTTATTTCTATTTATACTGAAATAATACAATTTTGGTAACATTGATATTTTTAGAAATAGAAATTAAAAAAATGATTTGTCATAATATGATTGCTTGTTTAACATCCTATGTGGACACTTTCAATGGCTTATAGCCTCAACTTTTATATAGTATAGACTAAAGTTTCAACTCGCGCTACGCAAGTTTGCATTAATAATTAATTTTTATTTTATATTTAATTAAATTTTCTATGAGTTATATTCAAAATATGATTTATTCTTATTTTATTTGAAATTTTATACAATTGTATGTCTTAAATACCCAATATTAAGTTGTCTCCTTGTTTGTATAGGTAAATGTATAAGTATATTTATATAATTTATTTTAAAATAATATAATTTTTTGATGCGTATTAACTACTACTATACTATTATTAACATTTCTATCTTAAAACTTTTACTTATATTTCTAGTTCAATGACATAAAAGATTATTACATATGTACACTAACTAACTTTGCTATATTTACCAAATTTTTATAATGAAAGTATAATTTTTAGATAGTTATTGTGTGCTTATATGTATTGAAATTGCTTCAATTTAATTCTCTTAAATGCATATATGTATAATGTTTAGTTTTATGTTTTACTCATAATAAATATTTTGATAAATTTAAACAATATTATTTGTTAGATATAAGAAAATGGAGAATAAATATATAAATTTTTAAGCAGCTTTAAGTTATATTTTTTATTAAGTAAAAACATAGGAGATCTATAATATTTTATATATATATATATATATATATATATATATATATATATATATATATATATATATATATATATCTTTTAACTTATATAATTGCAGTATAAATTAATGTGAGGACTATGATGATTTATTAGTTTACTTGTATCTTTTTCTAATTTTTAGAAGTTTGTCAAAATTGCAGTGTTTATATTTTACTGATTAATACTCTTAGATAATATATTCTTGAGTTGATTAAAGTATAATGAATATTTATTGTCGTTGAAACTATATTCTAATATTACTATTATTTATAAATGTTATTAAACATTTAAGTAATTTATTTGGTGAATTTCTTTAGTTTTTTTTAAGTTTTCATATATTTTATTAACATTGTTTTCAAATATATTTCTTTGATAAAATTCGTATGAGTTCATTTAAATTTTATATATTATGTTGATTTCCGTAATTATTTTTCATAAACATGGATCATATTATTTTATTGGTGACTTACATTGAAATGTATAAAGAGTCACCTCATACTTTATTTTATTCTTAATGACCTTTTTATGTAGATTACAAAAAAATTTAGATTATTTTCATAAAAATTATCTAAATGGTTTAATGAAGAAGTGGATTATAAATTTCTAAAAAAATTTGTGTCAAAACATAATATAGTATTGTTATTAAAATTTTAAATGTTGATTTATATTAATGCATTTAAATAATAAAATGTAGTTAAAACGCATAAATCAACAACATAATTAATGTGTCTTTCATAAGTGAATTATTTTTACTATCATTTTTTAATAAAATTTATTGTTAGACAAGAATGGTTTGGTAAAAAGAATTAAAATCAACCATCATTTTTCAAGAAAATTTTGCAACCTAATATAAATTTGATGACTTCTTATAGCCGATTAAACAATATAAATAAGAAATTTTGAAATACTAAATTTCAGTTTACTTTTTTAATTTATTTGATTAATTTAAATATTTTGAAATTAAATACGTTTTATTTTTTATATATATGCTACTTGTATTCCTTGGCATACTATATGATATAAGTTTTTTTTAATATTTTGACATTAATTTTTAAAGAGTTAACATATATACCAAATTAATTCTTTTTTACTATTTTTTTATTTATATTATATATTTTAAATTATATTCTGATAGATGATTTTTGTAAATTTAAGATTTTTTAAAATATTAAACTACGATGATGTTGATATTTTAAATTATTTGTCAATATTTTTAAAAGAAGATAGAAATATCGTTAGAAAGATTGTGGATAAAAATATTTCTTGCCAAATTTTTTATTTAAAATTTTCTATAAGTTGGTATAATATCAAGCTAAGTTTTAAGAAATTTCTTATATCTATTAATTTATATTTATACGCTAGTTTTATTTTATTCTTACATACATGATTATGAAAAAAAATTTAAAACAAAACCATGATTTGTTTTTACAAAAGATATTCTTTTTTTAGTTAAAATGTTATATTTAGTTTTCAAATATTCATTTTATATAATAAGTTATCTATTTTCATAAATAAAAACATTCATTTTCTTTTTCTACCTTATTTGATTTTGATTGAAATAATTTGCTTAACTGTATATTTAAAATATCAAATTTGGATGCTCAACTGGTATATTATTAATGTTACTTGTAAATGAGCAATTATCTCAAATAGCTATTTTTAATTTTTTATTTTGAAATTTTTTATTTTTACAATTTCTAAACCTCATATCAAAACTCCAACTCATAACTCTAAACTCTAAGTCTATATTAGTTAACCATATAGGTATAAATTTATATTTACACCCTTTAATAAAACTTATTTTGATTATTTTTCTCCTCAAATGCTATTTTTTGATAAAAAAAATTTTAGTGCTATCCTAAGGTATTCTCTTTGTAAGTTCTCTCTAGACACTTTAAATAATACAAATTCTCATTTTTAAAATATATATTTTTAGGTTCATAGTTTCTTTATTGTTTGAAATTTTTGTATTCTTTAAAAATATTTTTTTGTTAGTTTTATGTTAATATTCTAGAGGTTTAGTTTATATATCAAATTGAATCAATTGATGATATTTCTATTTTGTTTACTAAATTTAATATTGATTTCTAGTTTGAAAGAGATAATTTTTGAAGATCTTTAAATTTTTAAAAATAATAAATGAAAAGATGATTAGTATACTTTTATTTGTTAGTTGAAATAATATGTGGATACTTTCAATGATTTATACCATAAACTTGTGTATAGTATATGTTATTTGTGAATATTTTCAAAAATATATAACCTAAATTTTGAAAATCACGTGTTTTAAATTTATCTAGTTATAATTGTTTGAAAATTTGTATTTTAAAATTAATTATTATTTTTGTTAGTATTTTCAAAAATCTGTTATATATTAACTTAACTTATATATAATGTTTTTATTTTTGTCAGTTTACCATATTTGAAAATTATTTCTATTTATATTAAAATAATACAATTTTGGTAATATTGACATTTTTAGAAATAAGAAATTATAAAAATGATTTGTCATAATATGATTGGTCGTTTAAAATCATATGTGGACACTCTCAATGGTTTATAGCCTCAACTTTTATATAGAATATATATATATATATATATAAAAATATAATCTTTTAGCGTTATAGTTTTATTTAGGCACTATAATATATATATATATATAATCTTTTAGCGTTATAGTTTTATTTAGGCACTATAATAAAACCCAACATTTAGTATACACATCCGTGAAGAACTTTTCCCAAGGGAGCTTATTGTTCAAAGAAAATTATAAAGTATTAAGAAGCTTTTGGGCATATATAAGTGACTGAAAAAACAAATAAAGAAGATGAAGAAGCAACGTTGTTCAGATGTCTTTCATGCAAACTAGTGGTTGAGCGTTCCCAAAACTACTTAAGAAGAGCATCAGCCTGATTGCTGGATTACAGATTGTCCTCAGATCTGGACGGTAGCCGGCTTGGATCATCCTGCAGGTTGGCTCGCCATTCTGCAAGAGAAAACAAATCGTGTTATGTCTACTATAATAGTGTAACCAACCTATGAACTCTGACAGTAAAGATGTAACACCTCTCTCCTCCTTTTTCGAGAACAGTGTGTGTTACTTAGAGTACAATGCAAATTAAAATCCGAATAATAAAACATAAAATAAATATTAAAGTGTTTAATAAAATAAATAATGAAGAAAACACTTAAATAAATGATAAAATAAATTTCACAAAACTGTATTAAAATCACAACGATCCTAAAGACACAATTTCGTCCAAATATATGATTATTCGTCATGTTCACCTACAAAGGAGAAGAAAGAGGGGTAATCAACATGGGAGTCACTTAGTGAGGTATGAGATGCTAAATCGGAAACTACTGACTTAGTAGTATGAAGCAAACATAGTGCCTATTATACCACACAAAACAATCAATGCGTATAACGCATATAATACAACCAGTGCGCTAATAGTTTGTAGCTAATCTTTGCACCACACATTTTCTGATAAGGATAAATGAATAATTCTAGGCCACTAGTACAATAGTCCATCTTTGTACTCCGGCCCTCTGCGCGTTGGCGAGTGGTACAAATGTCTTTGTACCCTTGCAATCTCACTGTTTGTCAGCGGCTTACACAAACGTCTTTGTGCACCCGCAATCACACTGCTCGTCAGTGGCTTACACAAACATCATTGTGCACCCGCAATCACATTGCTCGTCGGCTGCTTACACAAACGTCTTTGTGCACCCTCAATCCACACAAACTGACTCATAATTATATATATAGCAATTTTAACATAACTTAATATACTCAACCGTTGAATCCTCTAACATCCTATATCTGATTTAACAAGCATAAAATAATAACAAATAAGACTCTCATGCATACTCGATTCACAGAGACGAAAGATGTTTTGAAACTAAAATTTCCATAATAGTAGTACCAAACTAGCAGGGTATTAAGCGGAGTAGCCTTCACCTTAGCCACTGGTTGGAGTAAGCAACGGAAGATGGTCAACCAACGTCAACTGCAACACGAGAGAATCAACGACTTAGGCTCAGAGTCTTAGGAAATAAAATTTCCAAAAATGGAAATTTTCCTAAAATGAATCTTTCTTAAAATGGAACTTTTCCTAAAAAAACAACTTCCCTAAAATGACAGGTTTCCTAAAATATCAACTTTTCGAAAATGACAGGTTCCCTTAGGGCTGGGCACTTTACCCGATAACCGAAGCCGCACCCGATCCTGATCCGAAAAACCCGAACCAAAATCCGAACCGAAGTAGCAAAATACCCTAATGGGTATTGAATTAGGAGAGATTGGATATCCGAACCCGAACGGGTAATATCCGACCCCGAATGGATATTCAAAGATAACCGAACATATGTATACTTACCTTATATTTCTAGTTTACATCTCTCAATTTATTTAAATATCTATTTATTGATGTTATACATACTTTCAAATCATATAATATACATATAATTACGAATAAAATGATTTGATACTTACTTCAAATGTATGCCAAACTTTCTTGTTTCATGCATTAACAAAAGTTATATCTAAAATTTAAAAGGGAAGACGACCTATTTCAACACCATAACTATCATATAGTAATAAATGTACACAATCTTTCAGCCTCTTCCTAATTGCACATCAGTTAAGTATAACAACCTATATCCACACACAATAAAAGTTCGAAACCCGTTTCCACACAGAACTTTGAATGTGAACTAATACCAACATTTATTGGTTTAAAGTTGGTTAATCTTCTGTATTTTAAACTTAACCAATAACTAACCTAACTAAAACCAAAATTACCTGATTATTACCCGATTAGAAAATATAAACTGGATTTAATCTACCTAACACAATTGGATCTACCAAGACCCAAATTAAGCAAATTACTAACTCTAAAAAACTAAATTCCCAAATCAATTTCCTCTGTCTCTCTCTGGCGTGAAGAACAACAAAGCTCTCCAGGCCGTTGCTCCTCCGCTTGGCTTCAGTCAGTTAATTTCAACATCTCTCTCTCTTTTTTTCTCTATCTCTCTGTCTCTCGCCCTCTCTCTTGTTTCTCTGTCTCTCTCTGTCTCTTTGTTTCTATGTGTCTCTCTCTCTGTTGCTCTCTCTCTTTTTTCTCTATCTCTCTGTCTCTCGCCCTCTTTTTGTTTCTCTATCTCTATGTCTCTCGCCCTCTCTTGTTTCTCTATTTCTCTCTGTCTCTATGTTTCTTTGTGTCTCTCTGTCCTCTTTCTCTATATCATTTGTCTCTCATTCGTTTTTGATATGACTCTTTCAATAATTGACTTTGTGTCTCTCTGTCTCTCTTTCTCTATAATTCTCCACACCAACATCTCTTTGGCACACCAAGAACCCGACCTCTTGCCCGACTGTTAGAGACACCACTCGAATTTCCAGATTCATTACTCATACTCCCTAGATTTCTCTCTGTGGAAAATGAAATTTGTTTTCTGAATTTTTAGTTTTAGGGTTCTAAAGCTTAAAATCAATTTTGGGGTTTTTAAAATGGTTACGGGTCAGGTTAAAATCAATCTCTAATCGAATATTTATTTGGGTCGGATTGTACCAATGTCAGCCGATACCAACTGCTTTACTATCGGTTCATCTCATAAACCATTAAAACCAAGCGAAATCTTGGTCTGTGTGGAAACGAGTTTCGAACTTTTATCGTGTGTGGATATAGGTTGTTATACTTAACTGATGTGGAATTAAGAAGATACTAAAAGATTATGTACATTTATTACTATATGATAGTTGTGGTGTGGAAATAAGTCGTCTTCCCAATTTAAAAACAATATCCAAATTAGTGTCTTTTTATTTTTGAAATGTTATCTCCAAATCTATTAATCATTAAATCTATTAAAACTAAAAAATTAGTTAAGTGAAATATATATTTTTATATACAAAAAACTTGAAACTTGAAAATTTTAATTTTTTTCTTTCAAAATGTAAATATCCGAAAACCCGACCCGAAATAACCGAACCCGAACTAAAAATACCCGAACCCGACCCGAAGTACAAAAATACCCAAAAATCCGAAATACCTGATCCGAACCCGAACGGGTATCCGGACGCCCACCCCTAGGTTCCCTAAACTAGAAATTCTTCTAACTATAACTTTTTAAGACTAGAAATAGGGAGGCGATAAACTTACCAGAAATCTCGCTCGAGAACTCACCTAGAAACTCACCAGAAAACTCGACCGGAAATCTCGCCGGAAAATTATTTTGTGACTGGTCGTCGAATAATTCAACAACTTGTCACACGCAAAGCTCTGCTTTGACTTTATGAGAAAAAGAAAGAGAAGGGGTTGAGTTTCTTATATAGGGGAAGGAAAGAGAGGTAGGTTTTCTAAACTTCCAATGTGGGAAAAAGTAAAAAAAATATGGGTTTTTAATTACTAAAGAAAATCCCCCCTAGGTTCACGGTCGTTACAATTCTTCCCCACTAATGCGGTTTTCGCCCTTAAATTCAAATCCTAGACCGAATGTATAATACCAACAAAAAGAGCTCCAAATAATCAGTCACCATCAAAAACTCGGTTTCTCATGCCTCTTGCTGGATCCGTCTCTCCTACAACAATCTTTGACCAACATGGTCATCATCCCTTGAACATCTTCTGTTGAACCTTTGTTGGTGATATGAATCGTCTCTCCATCCGAGTATAGTTGATACATCTCGATGAATACCCATAGCTCCTAGCCTCTCGACCAAAGGAATATGCTATATTTGACTTGAATATACTTTATTAGAACGACGCCTTACCATTTGCGGAAACTTCGAACTATGTGAAACTCTCTTATCAAAAAGTGTAAACTGTCTCACACTCAACCGTTGACGACCATATACACTATGTTTTTAACTACACATGATAACCACAAAGAACAACATGCACAACCATAAACTACCAAGGTGAAAGATACTTATCATCAATCTGCTCAAATCTGTTATTAACTCCTGCTGCAAATACTCGTGGGGCGATGGTTGGACGCTTAGCCAGCGGTGGAAGCGTAGCATGTCCTCTCCTCGGACACTTCCTCAAAAAATGATCCATTTGACCACAAATATAGCAACCCAAGTACCGCTGCTGGGGCTGCAATATGCTCGGTACCTTGAACAACGGCTGGTCTACTCCGGAAATATTTTGACACATGGCCCATCCTTCCACAACTAAAACACTGGACACACTCTCCAAAACGGTGGCGATGGCCAATGCTGCATTTCGGTGCCCCCAACTGTTCCCATGTCTTCTTTTGCGACTTGGAAGTCCTTCCAAACTTAGGTTGAGCTGCTTTGAAGAAATTATGCTCCTTAGCCAAACATGTTTCTTGAACCACAGCCTTCTCTATCAGATCCTCCAAGCTGGTGTCAGTCACCACACTGCATCTGCTACGAAGATCAACTCGCATTCCATCTAAGAACTTCCTGATCAAGTCCTCTTCATCCATATTATTACCAGCAAACCTTCAAAGTCCGCTAACCTCCAACTCATAATCCCTGGCAGTCCTAGTACCCTTCCTCAAATGCTCGAAATCATTCTTCTTCTGATGCAAATCTTCCCTGGGAAAGTACTTCTTGTTGAACGTAGTGAGGAAATCTTCATAGGTCAGATTGCCATGATGCATCAAACACACTCAATCCCACCATGCTGCTGCATCTCCATGCAGATACAACTCACCGATATTAAGGCAGAGGCGTAGCAGACACTTGATAGTATCCAGACATGTCACCAACCTATGCCTCCAATCATGAGCAAATGTGGGCTATGTTTTTCCTCCAAATTTCTCCACATCCACGTACTTCATTTTTGCCATCACCCTGATAAGCATCTCATCACACTCGGGAACCTGCACTGGCAGAGCGGGTGGTGGTGGTGGGACCTGAAAAACCCCTGAAACCTGCTGTACGGGGGGTGTTGACCGAGAATATGTTAGTCCCCTTGAACCTGAACCAGTGTGGCTTGCTGCACATAAATCTGCAGACCATGCTGCACCTGAACATGAGGAACATGTGGTCCCTTGTGAGCTGCAGCCAACTGTCAAGCAATCTCCTGATAAGCTGCCTGGGCAGTTTGCCTAGTTGCCTTCTAGGCAACCCGCTGGACTGCCTCCTGAGCAGCCCGTCGATCTGCATCATGTACCATCTGCCTCAAAGCATCCTGATCAACTAGAGGAAACGCATGATGCGGAACCGAGGGCGAAAAATGCTCATGTCTAGCCTCTCGAGCAGCTCTAGCGGTATGAGGATGACCAACTCTCCTCCGTGGTGGCATCTGAAAGGAAAACAAAAATGGTCAACTTTTGCTGAAACCAAGTACCAACGATTGTTAATGGAATAATATTGTCATAAAGATGTTATTTCTTTCATTTTAAAATTCCAAATCCCCAAATTATTTTGAAAATTGTCAAAATCCGAATAAAACCGAGTCCCACAAATTGCCATCCCGGGTCGAAGCCGTGATAGAACCTGCTCTTATACCAAATTGTAACATTCATCTCCTCCCTCGAGAATAACGTGTTACTTACGATACAATGTGAATTAAAATATGAATAATAAAACACAAACCAAATATCAAAGTGTTTAATAAAATAAATAATGACGAAAACACTTTTAAATAAATGATAAAATAAATTTCACAAAACCGTATTAAAATCACAACGATCCCAAAGACACCACACCGTCCAGATATATGATTACTTGTCATGCTCACCTGCAAGGGGGAAGAAAGAGGGGTGAGCAACAAAGGAGTTACTCAGTGAAGTATGAGATGCTAACTCGCAAACCACTGACTCGTACATAACACTACGACTATGTAAGCCTAGCTCTAGCATGAAGCAGACATGATGCCTATTACACCATACAAAACAATAGTTGTGTCTAACGCATATAGTAGTTTTAGCATCACTCAATCCACTCAACCGTTTAATTCTCTAACATCATATATATGTTTAACAAAATAATAACAAACAAGACTTTCATGCAGAATCGATTCACAGAGATGAAACATGTTTTGAAACTAAAATTTCCATAATATTAGTACTAAACTAGCACGAGATTAAACGGAGTAGCCTTCACCTTAGCCATTGGCTGGAATGATCAATGAAAATGGTTAAAGAGAATCAACGGCTTAGGCTCAAAGTCTTGGGAAATAAAGTTTCCATAAAAGAAAAATTTCCTAAAATGAAGCTTTCCTAAAATGGAAATTTCCTAGAAATGCACCTTTTCTAAAATAGAAACTTTCCTAAAATAACTACTTTTCTAAAATAGAAACTTTCCTAAAATGACAGGTTCCCTAAACTAGAAATCCTTCTAAGTAGAATTTTCCAAGACTAGAAATAGGGAGGCGATAAACTTACCAGAAATCTCGCCCAAGAACTCGCCTAGAAACTCGCCCGAAAACTCAACCGAAAATCTCGCAGGAAAATTACTTTGAGACTGGTCGTCGAATAATTGAAGAAGTTGTGGCACGCAAAGCACTGGTTTCACTTGATGAAAGAAAAAGAGAAGGAGTTGATTTTCTAGCGAAAGGGAAGAGAGGTGGATTTTCTAAAATTCTAACGCGGGACGAAGTACAAAATATTATGGTTTTTTAATTCCCCCTACGTTCATTGTCGTTACAAAAGAATTCTGTGAGTTACCTTATCATAGCCATGAAAGCTTCTTCGACGTTGGTAGCATTCTTCGCACTTGTTTTCAGAAATGGGATCCCAAGTTCATGGGCAAAAGCCTGTTTTGGCAGGAAAAACATAAAATCCTTAAGACCAGTGTGTCAAAGTACCTTAACTGTGAAGCATATTAAAATATTACCTTGGCTGTTTCAGTTAATACAACTTTCTGTAATGTGATATCCTAACCAGTAGCTTGTTCACATTCACACTTGCGTAGCCGCTGATTTCATTTAGCCATTGCTTATCGTTTTCGAAGTTCTCTTGGTCAGTTACATCATAAGTCACCTGAAAAAAATGACGTTAATATGACGGGTCAGAGTCCCTTCACGGATGTCAAATAACATGGAGATATCTTAGTGTGGTAGTAAACATACAA
Organism: Moricandia moricandioides; assembly: GCA_905132885.1. Classification (NCBI taxonomy): domain Eukaryota; kingdom Viridiplantae; phylum Streptophyta; class Magnoliopsida; order Brassicales; family Brassicaceae; genus Moricandia; species Moricandia moricandioides. The sequence goes on from CAJHQQ010000057.1 coordinate 301,625, forward strand.
TGATCCCATGAGCTCTTCTGTAGTTTTAAAATGTAAAGTAATTTTTGATAGGAAACTTACTGTTAGTCGCATAAGCAGTGAAGCGTGATGAGGCGTGAGTCTTCTGAAGTGGCTCAAGGCGAGGTTGAAGCGACGCTTTCTTGAATTCGCCTTGCTTCAAGACTCCAACGCAGTGAACCCGAAAAAAAGGTCACCTCACGCGCATGTTTTTCTAAACCCAGTGCTAGGTTGCAGAAAATCATGTGTAGTAGTTTCTTGAATGATGGTAGCTTGAGGAACCTCAATTGGAGAAGAATTTGTAACCTCTGTAAAACTCATCTTCAATAATTAGACAAAAAATCAGTAGCTAATCTATCCTAATGTTCATCAGGCTTACAATATCTCATCATAAAAAAAATAGAGAATCTATTGGAGAAACTAATGAAATACCGTGAATATATTGGATAGAACATTAGTATAGGCAGTGATCGAAACTGACATCGAAGATTGAGACGGGAAACCGGATAGATAGATTCCCGAACTAGAAACCCTACTTATGGGTTCAAAGAATGGGGATATACAAACTTAGAAGATGATCGTTTAGGAAGAAAGATCTCTTAGAAGTTATGTGTTCGTAAGCGTAGCTCTTTGAATAAGCTCTGCTAGGTTGCTTGAGAGAAAAGTAAAGATGAAGAGAAAGTAATTCTTATTGATTATTCTCAAACTGCCATAAGGCTACATTATATAGAAAAACTCAAAGCCAAGAAAAGTTAAAACTAATTAGGAAAAAGGAAAGAGATAATGCCAAGACTTAAAAGGAAAACTAAACTTAGGAAAAGATGACGATGAATAAGCTTTGTGACTTATCCTGTCACAATACTCCCTCCTTCAGAACATTCTTGGCCTCAAGGATGAAAGTCGGGAAACTTTTCAATGAAGTCTTGGTAAAAATCCCATGTGGCTTGTTGAGGCGTAGAGCCCTTCCACTAAACGAGTACTTTACTGACCGGTTTGTTCTGCCGGTCAACCATTTTCTTCTCCAAAATAAGCTCAGGTTCTTTACTTGTCCCTACGTCATTGAGGTACTGTGGCAGCGTTGGTGTTGAGCTTGGCGGATTAGGACAAAACTTTAGTTGACTCACGTGAAAGACATTATGGATTGCCGAAGTTGGAGGCAGCTCAAGCTTGTATGCGCGCGAACCAACACGATCTTGTATGCGAAAGGGTCCATAGTATCGTGGTGAAAGCTTGTGAGGCAAGTTTCGACCTTTGAGAGAATGTTGGCGATACGGTTGAAGCTTCAAGTAAACGTAGTCTCCTATTTTAAACTCACGATCAGAACGGTGAGAATCTGCGTATTGTTTCATGCGATTCTAAGCCCGTAGGAGGTGAAACTTCATCATGTCAATCAATGCTTCACGCTTCTGAAGGGTTCTATCAATGGCTGGGGAAGAACTCTCTCCTGGTAGGTAAGGCATATGAGTTGGAGGTGGTTGGCCGTAAACTATCTCAAAAGGAGTGCTATGAATGGCTGAGTGGTATGTGGTGTTGTACCACCACTCTGCGAGTGCGAGCCACGAACTCCAAGAGCGTGGATAATCATAAACCATACATCGAAGGTAAGTCTCCAGAGTCTTGTTCGTAACCTCCGTTTTTCCATCAGATTGAGGATGATAGGCTGTAGAGAAGTTGAGATCAACACCATGCACGCGAAACATTTCTCTCCAAACTTCACTTAAGAAAGTCGGATCACGGTCACTAGTTATATATTTAGGCATTCCATGTAGGCGAAAGACTTGATCCATGTATATTTTGGCGACGTCCAGAGCTGTATAAGGATGTGATAACGCCAAGAAATGTGCATTTTTGCTTAGTCTATCGATGACCACAGGGATGCAATGTTTTCCATCAGACGGGGGGAAGACCTTCAATAAAATCGAGACTGACTGACTCCCAAACACCAGCAGGGACCGGAAGTGGCTGTAGAAATCCCGGTTTGGCAGCAAGATCGTATTTATTCTTTTGACAAACAGAGCAATTTCGGACGTAATTCTGAGTCTCGGAACTCATCTTAGGCCAAAAGAACAGAGTTTTGATGCGTTGTAAGGTCGAATCGCGGCCCGAATGGCCTCCAATTGCTGAGTCGTGGAGCCATTTAAATATGTGTAGCTTGACTGATTGATCGTTGTCTATGACGAGTTTGCCTCGGCGGCGTAATTCACCATTGACAAAGGAGTAAGCAAGATGAAGGGTCTTGTTCTGCTGTAGTTCTGCGATAATCTTTTTAAGAGCAGGATCAGTTTCCCATAACGCTTTCAGTTCCTCATAAAAACCATGATGGACCTGAGACAATGTAATTTGAAGGAGTTGTGAACCCGAAACGCGAGATAATGCGTCTGCTACGATGTTCTCTTTACCCTTCTTGTAATGTATTTCAAAAGTGTAACCCATCAACTTGGATAGCCACATATGTTGAAACGGAGTTGTGATTTTCTGTTCTAATAAAAACTTCAGGCTCCGTTGATCAGTTTGGATAATGAACTTCTTGTGCGCTAGGTATGCATTCCACATCTGTACCGCGTGAACCACGGTGAGAAGCTCTTTCTCGTATACGAAAAGATTTTGATGTCGCGGGCCTAGTGCTCTGCTGATGTAGCAGATTGGATGATTATCCTGCATAAGTACTGCCCCTATACCCGTTTGAGATGCATCTGTTTCGACGCCAAAAGGCTTGGAGAAATCAGGTAAGGCAAGGACATGAGCTGTCATCAAGGCTGTTTTCAGAGATTGAAAGGTGATGTTAGCCTATGGACTCCATGAGAAAACATCTTTACGGAGAAGCAGAGTGAGGGGTCGTGCTATTATGCTATAGCCTTGTATAAAGCGCCTATAGTAGTTTGCAAGACCTAAGAAACTGTGTATCTACTTTTGATTACTAGGAATTGGCCAGCTTTCCACTGCTTTTATCTTCTTTGGGTCAGTGCTTACGCCGTCGGAAGAGATGAAGTGGCCTAGGTATTCGATCTTTGTTGCTCCAAAAGTGCACTTTGATTGTTTAAGGTAAAGCTGATGATGACGAAGGATTGCTAAGACCATGTCCAGATGCACGATGTGATCCTCCCATGTGTTGCTGTCTATTAATATATCGTCGAAGAAGACGAGCAAAAATTTGCGAAGGATCAGTTCAAAGACGTGGTTCATTAAGCCTTGGAAAGTACATGGAGCGTTGGTGAGGCCGAAAAGCATTACCAAGTATTCGTAATGACCAGCATGAGTCTTAAATGTTGTTTTATACACATCATCCGGTGACATACGCAGCTGATGGAACCCGGCGCGTAAGTCCAATTTCGAAAAAACTTTGGCTCCTCCCAACTCGTCTAAGAGGTCTTCCAATAGAGGTATCGGGTATTTATCCTTGATTGTCTGTTTGTTTAGACCTCTATAGTCCACACATAGTCTCCATGAACCATCTTTCTTCTTCACAAGGACCACTGGGGATGCGTAAGGGCTGGAGCTGTATTGGATAATTCCCTGAGTGAGCATCTCGCCAATCATTTTATCAATCGAATCTTTCTGTAGTGATGAGTATCTGTATGGTCGTAGATTGACAGGGTTGGCTCCCGTTTCGAGTGGTATTTTGTGGTTGAAGCCATCTCGGAATGGAGGTAGAGATGATGGTTCGTCAAAGACGTCACTGTAAGAGTTTAGTAGTTGTTTGAGCGATTCAGCCTCATCGAGTTGTGGGTTGCTGGCTTTGATGTGGTAGAAGATAGCGTCGGGGGTAAGAGGTTGTTGAGGGAACATTGTATCTTCGATCTCACGTAAGTGGAGGAGAGAAATTTGCGGTTCCTGCAAAATTAACTTGTGTAGGCTGCTCCATGTAACAACTTTAGAGACGTTTGGTGTTGATCCTCGGAGAACATGTTTTATGCCGTTAAAGCTGAACTCCATTCTTAAGTTTAGGAAATCCCAGAGAATAGGACCCAAAGTAGAGAGCCATTGAACACCCAGTACCAAGTCGCTACATCCCAATCCCAATGGTAGTGTTCTTGTTTCAGTTTTAAACTCGTGGCCCTGAATCTTCCATAGAAAGGAACTGCATTTATAGTTAGTTATCAAGTCGCCACTGGCTGCGACAACAGACATGGGCTTGATTGGTGTTAGTGTACACCCCACACCTTTAGCGATTTGTAGATCAATGAAATTATGTGTGCTTCCCGGATCAATGAGTATGTGTATTTTCCGCTTTCCGTACTGACCCATTAAGCGCATACAGTTGAAAGTCGGGCAACCGTTTAAGGCGTGTACAGAAATAGTGGGGATCTTATCGTCTTCATCTGCGATAGTTGTCTCTCTAATTTGTTCTTCCAATGCGATTTCTTCATCAAACTCTGTTGGATCACCTTCCAAGAGTAAGAATTCAGAGCGTCGATGCTTAAGTTGGTGTCCAGGGGTGAAAGGTTCGTCGCAATACATACACAAACCCTTACGCTTTCGTTCTGGCATCTCTTCAAAGGAAACGCGTTTCTGAGGCGGGTTAGGGAGTAGAGGATTGTTGCTTTGGTTCCATGTGGTTGTAGTTGGTGTTGCGTTGTTGTATTGATGCTTGTTTTGAGTGAAGTTTGATAGTTGAGATGGATTGAAAGTTGGTCGAGGTGTCCTTGTTGGCGTGTGTAACAGAGATAACTCATGGAGTTTTGCAACTCTGGCTGCTGCAGGTACGCTCATGACATTGAATTGGAGAACGTGAAGGGCTAGGTGTTGGTTCATAAGTGTTTCTGGTTAACGGCAGTGGACGGTTCAAAATCGTAGCTGGAGATCGGCTTCAGTGAGGAAGGTTGAAGGTCGATGAGCTGCTGACGTAGGAGATAAGCAGAAGCTATAGGTTTAGTTGATGGAACTGTACATTTTTTTTAATTGTTGGGCTACGAATAATTAGATGAGAAGACGATGAATTTGGATTGTGACTGTTTTCTTAAATTTTTTAACATGGCCCATCAAAATAATATATTTGTTTTGATTGGTTGTTTTAATTAAGTGAACCGTCATAGCTAATTTGATGATATCCTCTTTTTAGTATACAATAAATAGCCACTTTTTTAGTTAGCGATCTTCCTAAATTGTATAGTTTCATTTCTATAGTTTCCTAAAGAAAATGCTAATATTAATAATATATGTTTGTAATGCAACAAAAATGGTGAGACTCAATTTAAAAAAAAAAACTTTCTAAACTTTTTTCTAACTTTTAATTTTTTAGTTCCACTACAAAAAAAAAATTGGTGGATGAGGGTACATGTCTATCACTTTCTTTTTCTTTTTATTTCACCTCTCTTTTTATATGTACACTCATGGTGTAGCCGATATGCTTCGTCTCTATAGTCTTCTATCATTTTCTCGATGGTGAGAACTGCATCAAAAGTGTTGTTGGGCCGTAATTCGGTAGCCGTCCCGACACTGTTAGCAACAACGTCGAGGTAAACTCCTCACTAAACACAAGCCTAGATACGATTGACAAGCTCCCGCCTCCGCCTTAACCAAGTCAAGGGGAATCCCGAGATTGTCGCCATTAACTAACCAACTGCAAGGTATAAAACTGGAGGAAGATAGCAAATGAAATAGTATAAAACAAAGAAGATAGAAAGAGGCAAACGTTCCTTTAGACCTAGACTATAACCATAAACATTGATCTTTTAAGCTAGATACCTCGACTTCAACCTTTTCTCTCTCGTTTAGTTCTTAATTTAGTTCAGTTGGATTGTATTCCATAAACCTTGTAAAGTCCTTTGAGCATTAATATATAAAAATCCATTTTCGTCAATTTAAGTCTAATTATCTTGTTGTATTTTGAGGATATTGTGCCTTACGAAATTCTTCTTCCCTAATCTTTACAAAATTACTACTAAATACCTAGTGTGAGTTTTAAGATTCAACATTTTGGCGTTGTCTGTAGAGAAGAGAAAAAAAGAAAAACGTCCTCGCTAAAAATCCGATCTAAGGTGAAAATGGATCTGTTGTACACGACCCTCGAACCTTTGTCGAAACAGCTATTAAAAAGGGAAGGACTGGGCGAACCGCATCCCATAGGCTGACAAAGCGACAGCCCAGAGAATCTGTTTCAATTGCATGAGTATGAAATTTAATTTCGTGCAAGAAAAGCTGAGACGACACGATTCTGACACGCTGGATGGAAAACGCCAGAAGTTGATCAAAATAACAACACAACAGGAGATAAAGACCCCTTCCAAAAACGAAATCACCTTATACAAGCACTGAATTAAGAAGGTCGACAAATATATAGATGGTTTTCTGGGTCAAATATATATATATATATATATACGTCCATATTGTTTTGTATTAATATTTTGTCTGTAAATAGGTTATGGTAAAATATGATTCTGAACTCGCCATTCTCAGCAACTGATTCGTTTTTTTTTCCTGATCAACAGCTGATTCGTTTCAACGCCAAGAAAAAGAAAAAAAGCTTGTTCTTTTATCATCTCACACAATTTGATTGCTTAAATCGCTTTCAAAAGTAATCTTAGTTTAATAATATAAACTCAACCGAGATAACGTGAGGGTCAGCTATGCACGTAAAACCCACGTGCCGATTTCACGATTCAGGTCTCGCACGGTTCACATGAGCCCACCACCGTATTTTCGAAAACTAACTACTATGCCGGCATCCAGTGTTTGGCTCCCTTCTGTGTTAGTATACACCCTCTACGTGGCCCAATATCATTAGCTATCTGCACACGTGGCACAATCCTGCTAGTCGTACGCTTTTCGTAGCCGCAAATCTAGCGACCGTAATATATGCCTCTATCCTCACTCCAAAACTAACTTTTCAGTTTATTATCTTCTCTTCTTATTCGATTCGTCTATGCTAAACACATCGAGATCTGGAGAGAAAGACATTTGAAAATTTGAAAATGAAGCTCGGGATCACCATTGCGGCTCTGATAATGCTGGTACTCGTCTCCGGCGATGTTTCGACTAATTCCTCACCTGCTCCGGCACCAGATCTAGCCGCCGACGCTGTAGATTCACCTCCAATCCACGCACCTACTCCGGAACTTGGATCTCCTCCGTCTGTTAATTCGCCTTCAGCGGCGGAACCTCCGATTCACTACTCGTCTCCACCGGAACCTGAACACTCTCCATCTCATTCTCCGTCAGAGTCTCCACTGACCTCTCCGCCGATGCCGGATGATCATTCAACTCCTTCCTCTCCGTCTCCATCTCCATCTCCCGAAGCTAGCGATGTAAACCACAGCGACATTACTGGAGTCGAAGAGAAGAAATCGTCGGGAGGCGGTGGAATGAGCGGAGGGACGAAGGCTGGGGTGGCGTTTGGAACTATCGCGGCGGTGTGTGTGGTTGGATTAGCAGGATTTGTGTACAAGAAACGGCAGGAGAATATTCGCAGATCTCGCTACGGTTACGCCGCCAGAGATATTCTGTAAACTGTGAGAAAGCGAAGGCTTAGCTTGTTTTTATTTTGAAAAAACATTTATTCATATCTTTTTAAAAACCTTTATGATCCACACTTTGAATTTATTTCTGATTTTTAATTAATTCATAAGTGATAGCTTCTATATTTATGTTTCAGATGACTAATAAATTGCTAAATATTAATGGCAAATATGTTTAAATATTCTGAATGATTTTTTAGACCAAAAGAACATATAAACTTGAGTCATTTGCACAGAAATACTTGATAAAAGCGGAAAATCAGTGGTTAAACCCACTCAAAATGGTTTTAAATGACACACATACACATGACTCTATTTCTCATGTATTTTCTTTGAACTTATCATCAACTTCTTGAATGAATGTCAAAATTATTCAACCCAAAAAAAAAAGCTTTTTACAATGAGTGAGCCATGTATTAAATGTTTTTAGAAAGAATTATGAACTTTTAGACAAGCTCATCTAGTAGCAAACCATCTTCGCATTGCTTCCTGGAAGCCCTTCCCTCCCAACATCTTGACTGTAGAAATTCTGTTTCTTACTCCCTTGTCTATATAACCACGCAAGCTGTCCACGGTTTGAGCTTGTTTCCCATGTCGACGTCCATTCCTTTCTTGCTAAACAGAGTAAATCGTGAGCTGGAAAGTGTAGCAGAGTAAAAAAGCTAAATCTTGTCTTGGCGCCCATCAACTAGCAGTTTCAAGATTTCTGCCCAGACATGTGAATAGTTTGTGCCCAGCATATTTGACATTAGACCCTTCCAGACTGCATTGGAGTAGGAGCATTAAAAAAAGATGTGGTTTCGAGTCTCTGTCGTTGTATTACACATGATGAAAGGCATTGAGTAAGTTTTTGTTGTACACCAAAATATTTAGCCGGTCTGTATAGAGAACCCAAAAGACAAAAAAAAAAGGAAGAGAGACAAACTTTATCTCTGATGAATACGGACCATCCTTTCATGGTTTAAATGATGATACTCATGTGGACATGTCAGACCTTCTGATTGATCTAGAAAATATCAATGAGCGATAATATCAATGTGATAAAATGGTTATATTCCTGATGAGATGACATTACCATATTAAATTATTTATATGTGTTTCTGTAAAATAGATATTATGTTTTATGTTCAGTGTTTGATATTAATGCATATTTTATGAATATTTTAAATTCAGAAAATGTCAGATTTTGAGACTTTTGATGGAGATATATGTTTGGTACATAGTGTGTCAACACACATGATAATTAAAGATAAAAAAAAAATTTGGAGTCTCAAAAGAAAAGATTACATCGGAAGCAATTACAATATTGGTACTGATTATATTTTTTTTATGGATCTCTGAAAGAGTTTGTTTTTTTAATCCCAAGGGAAACAAAATTTGAAATACGGGATGCATTATATTTTTCCAAGTCTCATAGAAATTTGTTAAGTTTTAAGAATATCTGGAGAAATGGATATCATCTTGAGATTATGAGTAAATATAGCATTGGGTATCTTTGCATTACATCAGAGAGGAAACAAATATTGGAAGAGTTGAAAATGTTATCCTCTGGATTCTATTGTCCAAAAATAAGCATGATTGAGTCATACGCCACAGTAAACCTGATGAGAACAATAATGCATAATTCAAATAGTCATCTGTTGAAAAATGAAAGAATTTTGCAAACGAGTGAGTTTACATGTAATGCATGTTCTCAAGGAAAACTTATAACTGAGCCATAACCAGCAAAAGTTGGAAATGAATCACTCAATTTCAGTATGGAGTAATGCTATATTGCATGCGGCTGCACTGATTCGATTAAGACTAAGTGCATATTATAGTACTCCCCATTACACTAGACATATGGTCAGGAGCCAGATATATCACATCTCTGTGTCTTTGGGTGTGCGGTCTATATTATGATAGCTCCACCATAAAGACTAAAATAGGCCCACAAAAGAGATTGAGAATATATGTGGACTATATGTCACCAAATATAATAAGATATCTTGAACCAGTAACTAGTGATATGTTTATGTCACAATTTGATGATTGCTATTTTAATGAGGATGAATTTCTAGTGTTAAGGGGAGTAATTTGAGAAATTTCTAAAGAGATTACATGGTGTACACCGTCATTGTTACACCTTGATCTCACACTACGAATCAACGTGAGCTGCAAGTTCAGAAAATTGTATATTTGCAAAATTTGACAAACTAGTTTGCAATTTAATACATTTTATCATTGAAAATCTTGATATTAAGTAAGTTTGCAATTTATCAAATAAATCAATTGTATAGTTGTATGATTGTATCTTAACATTTTTTGGCTCAATTTCAAACTTGTATTTAACCAAAGAGTGATTACAAGATCTTGACCATTATCTAGGTTTAGACCATAATTAGGTTTGATATAATATCATCTAAGAACACTCGAGGAAGTTTGATATAATATCATCTAAGAACACTTGAGGCCTATTTATGCTACCTATTGTGCACTCTGAAACTAGACTTACACATCAAACTATCCTAAAGCACATGCTCTGCCGAGTAAAAGACAGTAGCGTCTTTCACAATTCGCACGCGTAATTTGCTGAGTGAATGACATCAACATCTGTCACACTTAACTCGCATAAGCTCCGCCAATTGATCGACAAACATGCTCTTCACATTTCACTAGCATAAGCTCACGTCGAATGACTGACAATCATACTTATCACAATTTACTCTCATGAGCTTCACCAAGTGAACGTTATCATTCAAACCACATTCACTCCAAAGCAAATTTCTAAGGCTGCAACCCTTGACCAAGTTTTTCGTTTAGATCCATTCTCTAGATCGACTACGTCACTCACAAGTGAATTGGGAAGACTTACTATTGGAGGTGGATTACACTCCTCCAAAAAGCCCATCAAATAAAGAACTCGGCCCATTAAATCGGCTCAATCCGGCTTAACTCGGCATCGTGGAATCGGCTCGATGGATTATCAATATAACTCAGACATCACGAGCTCGGCACACCAGCTCAGCTCCGTAGCTCGGCGACTAAGGCCACGACCTGAATTAGCTCAGGCCCAATCACTCATCCTGTTTAGCCTGGCGATTTAGGGCAAAGAGAGAAGATTTATATATATAAAGAAGATAAGGGCAATTAGGAAAGAGATCCAGACTTGAACACATACAGAGACTACCGTCTAGAAATTAAGGTTTTACTCAAGACTTATACTTCCTCGCCGACTTGTACTTTTCTGGCACCATATGTTACCGCCGAGAACCGACAACAAACCTCTTTCTGCAGTTTCTCGTCTCTCTACCGAGAGTTGACCTCACAACCACATAAGGAGATATATCTATCGTGGATATATCTCCAGACCATGCACCACCACCAAGAAAGGAATTGGGAAAACTGTCTCCGACAAGCCACTTCAATCCTAAGAAAACAACCTTTCCTACACAAACTGCCCAAAAGTCTTACCGTTGCTCCATAACACCTCGATTTCCTTAAGCTGTTACATCTCAGTCAGATCTGTGACTTGGATTTTCGAAAGTAACAGAGGAGCTTGCTTATCGATAAGGGTCGAGGAAGAGACAAAGGTAAAAGAGAAAATAGTGAGAGAAGAGGAAGCCTCCGGAACCGACAACACTGGGCCGGAGCTGAGACACGGTGGTTTAGGTCTGCTCAAGTGAGAGCGAGTAGATTGTATCCTAACATTTAAAGAGACAACCATTACTCTTAACTAGTTTTTGCAACATAAACGCAAAACCAGTTTAAAAAAGAACATAAACGCAAATGCTTTTAGCCGCAAATTGCCATGTTTCCTATAAACCGTCCTAGTTTTTAGTTACGAATTTGCCATTTGGTTCCCGTTAGGTGCATCTTCAGCTCTGCGTTTGCACCAACGCAAATATTCCGGGACAGCCCCATCTTCTCCAGTGATCCATGGATGCTCCGCCACAGCTTTCAAAGTCATCCTCTCCTTCGGGTCTGCTACGAGTGAAACGTTCGTTATACAAGAAAAGCTTATATCATGATGATTTTACTAAGAACTCACTTACCTTTGCAAAGGAGACGTTCTATCAAGTCCTTGAGATGATGATTCACTCCATCCGGGATTATCAACGGGTCGTCAACAATCTTCAATAATGGTAAGAAAACAAGATATAAAGATAGATGCCTTGTTTGCATCATTCAAAAAGCAGAGAAATGCTTGGAAACAAAAGCAGAGAGAGAGAGTAGGAACCTTGTCATAAGTATCCTGAAGTGTCTCACCCAGAAACGGGTATTTTCCTAATATCATATAATACAAGGTGGTTCCCAATGCCCATGCGTCTGCAGCTCTGCCCCTATACGGTACACTTAAACAACATTCTGGGGCAGTGAAGACAGGTGTCCCAGGAGATCTACGGAGTTGATCATCATCATCCTGCATATTATCATGTTTGATCTGATCTGGTCACATTACACATTCAAAGGAAATGAAAAAAAAGAAGCCTGGAGATGGGGATTTTCAGTACTTTGAATACTTGGCTGACACTGAAATCTCCTATCTTCACTTTTCCGGTACTAGTAACAAGCAAATTGTCTGGTTTGATGTCTCCATGGATTACATTCTGTAGAGAAAAACGAAAACGGCAAGGAGATAATCATGAGTTTAACAGATAAACGAAAGCTTAGATGAAGGCGCATTAGAGAGTGCAGATCACACATGAGCATGAAGGTACATGAGGCCAGCAACTACATCCCGCAAGTACTTTCTAGCAGTATTTTCTCCCAGAGTATTAGGTGGTCCAGAATCATCATAGGCCCATTTTCCATCAATATATTCGAGAACTATAAACAAAACAAACATGACTGAAAATTCTTCAAAGAGAAATAGCTGAAGTAACCAATAAAAAAAGAAGAGGGAAAGAGATACATACCCATGTAAAAATCATCAGTCTCAGGGTCGTCAATCACCGCAATGAGATTAACTATACTCCCTCCGTTTCATATTAAGTGTCGTTTTAGAGAAATTTTTTTGTTACAAAATAAGTGTCGTTTTCGACTTTCGATGCAAAATTTATTAATTTTATGCTGCAGTTTATTTTTCTATTGGTTGAAATATGGTTAGGTGTATAGGTAATTGTGCTTTTATATAGAAAATATGCAAAATTAATTGTTTTCTTAATTTGTGTGCAAAAATCTAAAGTGACACTTATAATGAAACAGAGGGAGTATTAGGATGCTCCAGGATTTTCATACAAGATACCTCACGAAGAACATCCCCCATAGCAGTTTCTGAAGGTGCAACTCGTTGCCTTAATAAATGCGACTTGTGAAAAAACTGAAAATCCAACAATAAATAATCAAGACAGGTCTTACAATAATATTATATAATCTGCACTATGGTGATCAAAAGGCATGTACGCTTAACGAGGAAATGAAAACAACCTTAATAGCATAATCCTTGCCATCGATAGTGCTCTTATATAGAACCTGTTATATACATACAAACATCAGCATTATAAATTCTATAACACATTCCTTGCTCATTGTTAGGTTCTACGTATTAAGAAACCTTATTTTATTCATGCACAAAAAAAGCAGTTTCTTTTTTCTACTACCTATTCATAAGCAAAAAAAGTTCAAGGAAGCCAAGATAAAGTTGCTAAAGACCATTATATATAGTTAATTAATTTAAAATTAGATTAAAGTATAAAACCCCAGGTACAATGCTGAGTCAATGTCCGGTCTGGTTTTCAAAACAATGCTTACCACTTTCCACTTACCAGATCCAATCTTACATTGACGAACAAACTCATTAATTGTCTTGTTTCCATCATCACCCTGTAAGTCAAAACAAGAAACAAAAGGCAGCATAAGCACACCATACGGTATGAAAGCAGGTTTTTAGTTTCTTTGGCATAGCACAAGAACCTCTCCACATATAAGTTTTCCTTCACTGGAAACTGCCTGCAGATTAGTCAATTTTGTAATTTGTACTTCAAAATCTCTTCAGACAGTTTAGAACGGCTCTGCTGCTCCACATCTCCTTCTCCGACATTGCTGGTTACATCAGCATAACTGGAAGATGTATCAACATCGTATGGCATTGGTGATTGTGTGGATCTCTCAGAGCAACCAAAACACCCAAAGCAACCCATAGCTTGGGGAAAAGAAAAACTATCACGAAACATTATCTACTGAGAAAATCTCAAGTGCTCACGCTAACAATTCCAAAACCTGCAGGCAACATTAAATCCATATTGGTGGGTTCATATTACCATTGTTATCTCTGCCATCTGTAAAAACTAAAAGCAAAATATACGAATCAAAAGCAAATCTTACAATGCAATAAAAAGGGTGCTTGGTTATTCCAAAGGATGCCACTCAGCTAGATAAATAAAAATCGTTGAGATATCGAATCCAGTACTAGTGCAACGCAACATTTAGAATCTCCGCAAGTATGTGTTTATCTCAGCTCAGTCAGTTTTTAAACAGAGAACAAATGAATTTCTGTATATTGATAAGAGAGTTAACGATCTCACATATATACAACTCAAGTTTCCAATAATCAGGAGAATCCCTACTGAACTTAGACTTAGTTACAGAAAATATAAATGTTCCTATAAAAGTGCTAACAATAGCTATCCATAATCAGTTGATAAAACCGGAGTTAACCAAACTCTAATACCCCCTTCAAGTTGGAGCATACAGATTGTGTAGGCCTAACTTGAGCTTGAAGGATTGAAATCCATCACGACCAATCGGTTTAGTGAGTATGTCTGCGAGCTGCAAGTGTGTGTTGACATGTTGGAATTCGATGTTCTTGGTAAGGACTTCATCACGAACAAAATGCAGATCCAGCTCAATATGCTTCGTTCTTTCATGGAAAACATGATTTGTTGAAATATAGATAGCTGATTTGCTGTCACAGAATATCAACATCAGTTGATCATGAGTAATACCAAAGTTTTGCAGCAATCTCTTGAGCCAAATCAATTCCTGTGTCAAAGCTGCAATTGATCTATACTCTGTTTCTGCCGACGTTTGACTGACTATGGGTTGTTTCCGTGTCTTCCATGATATTGGAGAACTTCCCATCTGAGCAAAGTAGCCAGTGACATAACGTCTTGTCAGTGGATAAGTAGCCCAGTCCGCGTCACACCAACCTGTTATCTGGAAATCTTCATCAGCGCGGAGCAATATACCTTGTCCAGGGTCTGATTTAAGGTACCTGAGTACTCTTAACTCTGAGTTCCAATGATCTTGACGAGGTTCTTTCATGAATTGAGAGAGGACATGGACTGCAAAGGCCAGATCAGGACGAGTTACGACTAAATAAATTAGTCTTCCTAGTAGCCTGCGATATGGCGTGGGATCAATCAGAAGCGATATGGCGTGGGATCAATCAGAAGCGACAAGGTGGAGAGAGCCAAATTATGATTCTGTTCAAGAGGAAAACTCACTAGTTTTGCTCCTAGCAAACCTGCTTCTTTTTGAACATCCAAAACATATTTTCTCTGACAAAGATAGATGCCTGAGTTATTTCTTGCGACCTCAATACCCAATAAATATTTAAGGGGTCTTAAGTTCTTCATATGGAAGCATGACGATAGATAGTCTTTGAAAGCTTGGGTCGCTTCATTGCTACTCCCTGTGATTATGAGATCATCGACGTAGATGAGAATATGTAGTCTTGTTTCACCTTTCTCCATAGTGAATAGGGAGTAATCTGACAATGACTGCGTGAACCCGTAATCCTTCAGAGCAGTAGACAACTTGGCAAACCAGCAACGTGGTGCCTGTTTAAGTCCATATAGCGATTTGCGAAGTTTACATACCTTGTTCTTATATTTTGATTCAAATCCTGGAGGCAAGCGCATGTATACCTCCTCGTCCAAATCACCGTGCAAGAAGGCGTTGTGCACATCCATTTGATGCACCAGCCATCCTTTCTTAGCTGCAATATCGAGGAACATACACACTGTGCCCATCTTAGCAACTGGTGCGAAAGTTTCGTTATAATCTTCTCCCTCAATCTGCTTGTTCCCACAAGCCACCAATCGTGATTTGAATCGATTTATTGTACCATCGGAGTTAAATTTTATCTTGAAAACCCATTGACATCCGATTGCTTTCTTTCCTGGTGGCAAATCTTCTATCGTCCAAGTAAAATTTTCCTCCAGTGCATCCACCTCATCGACGACTGATACTCTCCAACGACCATCTTTCATCGCTTCTTTAAAAGTTTTAGGTTCTCTCGTCGTCAAGACCGCTGTCATGTAAGCAACATGAGTCTCAGAGAATCGATGAGAATCATCCTGATGTGATAGAGGATATCGTTTAGAGCTTGTAGGTGCCCTGACAGTTGCAGAGTTTACGACAAAATTCTTCAAGGTAACTGGAACCTTTTTGCTGCGAAGACCACGACCCAGCTGTTGGTCATGATTCCGAACCTCATCAGTGTTCTATGGTTGTATATCGACCAATGTGATAATCGGAGTTGTTGGTGTAGTAGATGAAGTTGAAGATGGGATAATCGGAGGTGGAGAAGTGTTTGTAGAAGGCTGATCGTGTGTGGGCCTGCAACAACTTGACGGCCCAAATCATCTTCGAAAACAAAATTATCAGAAATTGGAGCCCATAGATTTGTAATACCTCCATCGTCTTCTTCGTGTGATAGACTGCTATATATGAATGGGAACTTTATCTCACAGAAAATCACATCCCTTGAAACGAAGAACTCTTTCTTCTCCAAGTCAAACACTTTCCAGGCTTTCTTACCATACGGGTAACCAACGAAAACACATCTTCTACCTCTTGCTGCGAATTTGTCTCCTCCACGGTTAAGAGTGTGTGCATAACATAAACTCCCAAAAACCTTTAGATTATCATACGATGGTTGCTTCTGGTACAGTCGCTCGTATGGTGTTACGTTCCCGACGACAGGAGTCGGTGTTCTGTTTATCAAATACCCGGCTGTTAGCACACATTCTCCCCAGAAATTGATTGGCAAATTCGCTTGAAATCTCAAGGCCCTTGCAACATTTAGTATGTGTCTGTGTTTTCTTTCGACCCTTCCATTTTGTTGGGGTGTTCCACAGGAAGTTTCATGAATGATTCCATTTTTCTGAAAGAAATCATTTAAACAGAGAAATTTAGATCCATTATCACTTCTGATTTTCTGAACTTGCGTATGAAACTGTCTTTCGATGAGAGCAAAGAAATTTTTCAGTTGAGTTGAAGCTTCACTCTTATCGTTTAACAAGAATAACCAGACTGCTCTTGAAAAATCGTCCACTATCGTCAAAAAATAGCGAGCACCAGAATGAGAGGGTGTCCGATAAGGCCCCCACAGATCAGCATGAATTAATTCAAAGATCTTAGATGTTTTATTTAAACTGAGCAGAAAACTTTTCCTTGTTTGCTTTGCGCGAACACATATATCGCAGGCTTTATTTAAAAATGACAAAGAAACTGATGAAGAAACACAAGGAAGCAACTGGACCACTTTCGCAGATGGATGTCCCAACGGTTGTGCCACAGCTCTACGGAGTCATTGTGTTTTGCTATAACTGCTCCTGCTGTCTCTAGACTGCGAAAGAAGAAGGTTCCTCCTACTCGTTTACCCGCTCCAATCACCATCCACGAAACACGGTCCTGAATAACAAGAAAGATATCAGCCATCTGAATAACACATTTGTTTTCATCCATTAGTTGTCCAACTGAAATCAAATCTGATTTCAATTCTTCAACATAGTACACAGATTTCATAACCAAGTCTGAACCTAGATAAACTGTTCCCTCTTTTATAGAAATCTGTTCTCTTCCATCTGCCATAACAATGAGAATTGGTGCCATATCTCGAACATTGGTCATGACCTCAAACCTTCCTGTAAGATGGTGAGAAGCCCCACTATCCAAAATCCAAGAAGAAAAAGGATGCTTACCAGACAGTTTTTCGGTTGTTTTCTCTTTTCCTCCGCTTCCATTGATGATGTTTTTGATTGATCTCCATTGTTGTTTCGTAAGTCCACTTACTCCATCACGATCACGATGCGTAAGTACATAGTTTGCTTGAGCCGAACTCTGAACCTCCACCTTAGGTACATCAACACAATTCGCATATTGTTGTCCCCTTCCTCTTCCTCCATTTAAGGTTCCTCCTCCACCCGCAGTAACACTACCACGGTTCCTTCCTTGTAGGGTTCTACCTTTGGGTTTGTCTCCCCACCACTCTGGGTATCCGATCACAGCATAACAATTGTCGGATGTATGCCCACTTCGATTGCAGTGTTTACACACTGCACTTCCATCATTTCGAAATCGCGCCTTTGTCTGAGTCGCAAACGCCATCTCCACAGGTTTGTCATCTCCACCCGTACGAAGGTCTTCCTCCTGTCGCACAATGTTATAGACTTCCTCAAGGGGCTGCATCGGAGTTCTAGCAACTAGACTCGAATGGACAGCGCGAAACTGGTCATCAAGACCGAACAGGAACTGATGAACCTTGTCCTCTTCACGATCTGCTTCCTGTGCTGCACCAAGATCACACACACACCTACCGTATTTGCAGGTTCTCAATGGTTGATATGTTGCCAGGCTGTCCCGAATTCGATTGAGTTTCCCATAATAGGACTCAATAGCCAATCCTCTCTGTTTGCAACACGCAAGTTCAGCTTTGATCTGCTGAATCTTTGGTCCATTCAAAACCGAAAAATGCTTCTTCAAGTGATCCCACAAGTCCTTGGCAACATCACGATGTGAGATGTTGGAGCGCAACACAGGATCTATCGTCATCTTGATCCAGGACACGAGCAACGCATGAATTGTCCACCAATCTTCTAGGTCTGAAGATCCATCGGTTGGCTTGGGAATCGTCCCATCAAGAAACCCAAACTTCTTTCGAGACGTCAGTGCCTTTTTCATTCCACACGCCCATTCATCATAGTTTGTTCCTTTCAATAATGGATGAGAGATCACAGCACCTGGGTTGTCAGCCGAAGTCAGGTCATAGGGTGAGATTGTCCTTCTCACTTAAGTCGTTCCTGCCATTCCAGCGGCAGTTGTCGGGTTCGGTTTCGACATGATCGATTTCAACGGTTTTCGAAAAATAGGGTTTCAGACTCTGATTCCATGAACAGAGAAAAAATGAATTTCTGTATATTGATAAGAGAGTTAACGATCTCACATATATACAACTCAAGTTCCCAATAATCACGAGAATCCCTACTGAACTTAGACTTAGTTACAGAAAATATAAACGTTCCTATAAAAGTGCTAACAATAGCTATCCATAATCAGTTGACAAAACCAGAGCTAACCAAACTCTAATAGTTTTCTTGAGTATGTATCACCAAATAAGCATCTCTGCAAAGGAGAAATCCCAAAGATGAAAGTTTCCGGCGAAAGGAATAAACTTTTAGCAATCCAAAGAGAACCAGTAAAACCCTAATTTCGATATCCACGGCGGAGGATATTCGAGAAAACAGTGACGGAGAGGAAGATTGAAAACCATACATTCAAGCTGATTTGGAATTCGATTTTGATTTCAACCACAGAGAAGAGGAAAGCTAATGGCTCTGAAACTTCTTCGTGCGTCACACTAAAATGGAATTTGTACCTTTTTGTTTGTTTTATTTTTGTGCTTATTTGTTTGTAATTTTTTTCTGAGGATTCTTTTTTGTTTTAATCTTTTTTGGAGATTTTTTTATCAACAAATATATTTATTATAATGTAAACAAAAACTTGATCCGTACATCCGCACGAATCTTTATTTTGATAGGATAAATATATGGAATTTTCAACAGCAATAAATGTACAAACATGCATCCATATAAGTATTTGTTTTATTTTGTTATATATAACATTTATGATATATCGACGGTTTTTAATTTTATGTAATTTGTTGATTGTTTATATTGTGAGAACCAATCAAAATGATATGTTATAAAACATATTCATGAATTAGTATTTTTAGTTGTTTAAATATTTGACATATTTATTTATAAATTAAGACATCAATTAGTATATTTATGTATATTAATAAATTTACCTTTTCAAAATAAAATATTTTACGTCAAATAAAATTCACTTCTTTGTTAATAAAATATATTATATGTCTTTAAGTTCTTCAAAGCCAATAAAATTTCATTCGATGTTTATTTTTGAAGAAAATATTAAATTAAAATTTAGTTATTGTATTTTTATAATTCAAATATATATATATATGAATTATATTAAGAGAAATACCCTAGGATAACCCTAAAAATTGTTGCAAAATTAACATTCGAGAATAAAAGTGACCAAAACAAATTTTAATAAAATATATAAATATACACTTATGCTCCTTAGGTTAACTAGTCAAGACTTATAGTTTAGAGTTATGGGTTGAGGTTTTGGAGGTAAATTTTAAAAATTTTAAAAATAAAAATAAATATTTAAATATTTAAAATAAAAAAAAAGACTATTTTGGTTATTTTTTTCTTGAGGACTATTTTTATGATAAAAACTTAAAAAAGACTATTTGAGAGAATTGCCCCTAATATTAATCATCAAATTATTCAACATATATTTGAAAATAAATTTATATGTTTTAGTAAAACATTTATATTTTATATTTTGTATGTGAAATGAAATGATATAATATATATATATATATATATATATATTTAATATTTAATATTTGTATGTCACATATGAAATAAATCTGTTTAATTTTATTTTAAAATTGATTAGAGAATATTATAGTTAGATAATAATGGTAAATTTGATTAGCGAATACTCTAACAAAATAAATGATTTGTAGTTAATTAACTAATAATTATTAAATACAATGACATAAATCGTTTTATATATTAATTGATAAGTCACTTAAATGATTTATGATGACATGTCAATAATAGGAGAGCTCTCTAATTAATTGTTATATTTTGATTGGTTGAAAGTTTTTTTTTTTATTATTTATTTAATTAAATTTTTTAAAAGCAAAGTAATCCTAAAATTACCTAATCTAATCTATGTTTCTAATAAACAATTAAATATCTTAAATATAGATGAATTAACATATTTTTTATGGAAAAAATTAAATGTCATAGGTTAGATTATATAAAATGATAATATACATATAGATACATATGATATTATATAAACAATTTAAAATATATTTATATTAGTTGTGGATATAATAAATCATAGATTGCAGAAAATTAAATAATTTAAATCCAATAATATTAAATAAACTGACTCACAATATATATATATATATATATATATATATATAAAATATGTCAAATTAATGCAAAACAGTTAAATGTATAATTGAAAAAAATCCAATCATTTTTCAATGACAATATAATATTATTTCTGAGTTATAACTTTTAGAAATGCTTAAAATATTTTTATATTAAAAACAGAAAATTATACGGTACGTCATTTTAAATTAAATTAATCAAGAAAAAAGTTTCTTAAAATGGCAAACTAATATCAGGACCTTATATTAAAATGAGATTAGAGTTAATACTCTATTAATATAATTCATATAGCTTTGATTATAATAAAATTGGCATGCTTAAGTTTTAATAGAAAAAAAAGGGAGAGTAGAATAAGAAAATATGTTTGTTGTGTTCTTGGTTCTTTAATATTCTTATGTACTTAGTTTCTATTTGTTTGTCGAGATATATGCATTTTACGTATTACTATAAATGTGAACTAATTAGTTTTAAGAAAATCAAGATAAATTGAGTAAGGAAGATCAATAAAAACGACCAGTTCTATAATTGATAAGATCAAATATGGAAAATATAACGTAAATTGAAAATCAGAAAAAAAATTAAAAATAATAATATATATTTTTGGGATATAGTAAATTTTTACAGTGTACGATAATAAAATTTTAGCAAGTTTAATACACATAAAAACACTTTATTTTGATTTAATATTGAATCTCACATTAATATAAGTATATATGTCTAAAATACAAAATTACGTTATTTAAAAATTTTAAATATTACTTTTTGTTATATATAATTAGTTAATCAGTTTTAATTAAAATAAGTATGTATTAAAATAATTTAAAATAAATGAAAATAATACTTTGAAAAATAACTAAACTATCTTAGTTACGAAGATCAGTCTCTAGTTAAACATTAAATGCATAAAATTAGGAAAGAAGATATCTAGTCATTTGATTCCACTACAAGAAAATTAGTCTATTATGAGGACACTATTCCTTGTAAATTCCTCGTAATAAGGCCACTACGACGAATTAACAAGGAATCATGTCTCGTTGTAAAACATCCATCGTAACGCACGCTTCGTCGTAATAAGGCCACTATGACGAATTAACAAGGAATCATGTCTCGTTGTAAAACATCCGTTGTAACGCACGATTCGTCGTAACACCGTTGTAACATTTACTACAGAATAGTTTCTTCGTAATAGACAAGGGGAAGATTTGTCATAATTTCCTATTAATAGTCCTAATAAATGCCTCGTAATATTTCCTATTAAAGTAGTCATTAAAGACTTGTACTATTTATGACGAATTTACATGGCATACCTTGTTAATTGTACGTAATATATTACGACGAATTCACAAGTAATTCCATGTAAATTTATTGTAAAGTTTACGAGGACTTTACAACTTCTTCCTTGTAAATTACTTGTCCATTTTACAAGGCTTTTACATGGAATTATAATGAAATTATAAACTAAAAATATTTTAAAATTAGAAAATAAAAATTATATTAAAATATTCAAAATTAAAAAAAATTTTAAATATGAAAAACTAAATATAAAAGATCATAAAATAATATTTAAATTTATAATACAAAATGAAAATGTTTAAAATAAAAGCTAATCTACGGGAGGCGACATCGTCGAAGTAGTTGTTGGAGGTGTTGTTCTTGAGGCTCATCCACATGATCGGAGAGAGGCGGTTTCCCACTGAGATTCTGACATCTCTCCTTCAATGCTCTCTGTAGAACTGGGTTTCCAACCGCCATAACATCGAGAAGATCCTCTAGGGATTGCAAACGAACCTGCTAGTCGTCCACTTGAGCCTTCAGCCGAGCATTTCCTCATCACGGCGCGATAGGTAAGACGCCTTTGGGACCTCGTTGACGGATCCAATTCCCATCGTCCGCCCCTTTCTTCTTGGAGCCACCTAAAAAACATATTAATTTAAATAATTTTATAAAAAAGTTAAAAATTTAAAATATTCTAAAAAATTACCTTTTCGAAGATCCTCTCTACCTCATGTGTAGAAAATTTGACGGTTAATCCATCGGTAGACTCTTGGGTTAGCTGCATCTCGCGCTCTTCAACCCGAGCAGCCACGTCGAGAAATAGCTTCTCCGACCGTGGATCTACAAAAGTCCCGCTCGCTCTCTGGTGAGTGATCTTGAATAGATCAGACAAAGATGGCATCACTCCGGTCTTCTTAGCCTACAAAAATAAATAAAATGTAAATTTATTATCTTATATAAGATAATAATAAGAAATATAAAAATAAACATAAAAATTAATAAAACTTATAACTCGTTGACGAACTCCAGCGTGAAGGTTTTGCCCGGTTGTATGAAGCATGGGCAAGTTACCATCCACATCCTTCATCCTACGGGAGCAAAGAAATTGTTGGCTTTACGGATCGCGCCGGGTAGCTTCTAAAAGTCGATGAGGCCATCCAATACATCTTTTGTGAGCTCGGTGGGTTTCACATCATATTCGTAATACTCCCACTTATCCTTCCAATCTGAGGTGTTGCAAAGGCGGATCTTTGCTCTAGCAACAAATTCTGCCTTAACCCTCTCTTTAATTGCTAAGGATCAGTGCCACCTTTGATGAAACAAACAAAAATAAAATAAATTAAAATAAATTAAAATAATATTTATTATTAAATAAAAATGTAAAAGAATCTTACCGTGAAACATTTGAACCATGTGGTCATGATGTGCTCAGGAGTCATACTCCAGTTCAGATGGGGCTTGGTGAAATAACCTCTAATCATGTCAAAAACGCTTTGTCTGACACAATTATGGACTCAAACCCTGAAAATAATATGAACTTGTTAGAAGAGTATACCAAATATAATGTTAAATTTTAATTAATAAAATTAAAAAATTACCAATAAGTACTCTTCAGGGTATCATGTCCAGAATCTTCAGACCTCCTCGTCTTGGCTGAGCAAGAAGATCCTCGACTGTATATGTAGTGTAGGGTGCAGATAGAGGGATAATCAAATCCGGATGAACTCTGACTGCCGGGGCGGATGTGGAGCCGGTGGAGGCGCCTTGTATGGAGGAGGAGGTGGAGGCATCATATGGTGGATCTGGGATGCATAAGGAGGAGGAGGAACCCAAGAGAGTCCATGAGATGTTTGTGACTCTGGGAACGCCTCCGGATCTGAAGAAGATGATGGAGCTGAAGTAGATGTCCTAGCTCCAGGTGAAAACATCTCGGACAAGTGGGTGGCCGTCTCCTATGTTCCATCTAAATTAAGAAAATATATATCTAATCAGTTTCAAATTAATGTAATGTAATCATGGAATAAATTTATGTTCTCTAATCTAACCACCTAAACTAACCACCTATTTATTATCTAACCTAAAAAAAACATACTTTAAACAGCAGAGAGAAGGTTGGGAGGAATACACGAAGCTTACCTCGTGACTGATCCTCAGGTATATATAGAAATTTAGGATCCTAGTAAATTTTTCGTAATGTTACGACGAAAATATCACGCGCGTGTTTTCAATTACGACAAAGTTACCAGGCACATGTTTTTTATTGCAATGAATTTACTAGTAACATATTACGACGAAAGTACCACGCACGTGTTTTCAATTACGATGAATGTAGTAGGAAGGTGTTACGATGAAAGTACTACGCGCGTGTTTTCAATTACGATTAATTTACTAGGAACGTGTCTAAAACCCTGAAAATCAAATCCCTAAACCACAAGTTACTGATCTATAACTTCATATCTTTCTTTCGCTCTTCATCTCATTTCCCTTAACCCTAAACTTCAGTTTTTTTTGTTTGTGATCAAATAGAAACCATAAAACCTTAAGTAAATCTCTTTAAACCCTAAACTTCAATTATATTATTAAATAAACTCTAATTTAATCCCATACTCCAATTAAATCTTTGAAACCTGAACTAACAAGTAGTATAATCAAACTGGATAGCACACATAAATGAAGTCTTAAACATATTTAAATATTAAAAATAATATTTATATCATTCTAAGTCACTCGAGTCTTCATCAATATCAGTACAATGATCATCATCATTTTCACCAAACTCATCTTCACCTACTTCATCCATCATATTGTCAGGAAGATCTTCATATTGACGGTTATCCGGGTCAATGAAAATGATGTCATCGGTTTGTTGTTCAGGTACCGCTAATTCAGTGATACACGCTTCTTCTTGCACAAGTGGTTCTTCTCCAGCAACTATTCTTCCAACATGGAGTAATTTTGATAGCCGATAACCAAGTTATTCTGGAATCTCTAAGGCGTGGGTATGGAATGAAGCTAACTTGGTCGGCTTGAGAAGCTAAGATGAAAGGCTCAAATTTGTTGTATCTTCTTCCAGAATTGACATCGATTACAGTGAATTTGTTTAATCGAGTACCTCTGTTCACAACGGGGTCGAACCAATCACATTTGAAAAGGACGCATTTTAGCTTCAATTACCCCACAAATTCAACTTCAATAATCTCCTGCAAAATCCCATAAAAATTTGTTTCACCTGTCACACATATTTCGTAGTTACTTGTTGCCGCCGTCTTCCATACTTGTATGCGTGAAAGGTAACATCTTGTGTGAAATACATAGGTGATGTGGTCACCTTTGCTATTGGACCTACGACCAAATCGTCAAACCATACCGGGTAGTAAGGATCATCATAATCAACCTACAAAAAAGTAACACCGTTAGAAATAGATGTTATACTATAGTGTTTACCATATAAAGTACTTGAATCTTTAACCACTTGGCAAAGTGTTGATCTTTTCGTTTCTCCATCTCAGTTTCAAATATTCCTTGTATTGCTTCTTCAACTTGTGCAACAAAGAAGCTGCAGGAAAATGAAAAATTTATAATTAACATACACATTACACAATAGCTTCAATATATAACTTAAAACGAATATATATATATACCTTTCAAACAAACACGTCAATGCATCCTCGCAGTTGAGAAAAATATAAGTGTGGGCACTATGCGTATCCTCTTCGCTAGACCATCAAACTTCTTTCAATTTACCACCAAACCGTCTAATTTGGCAGAAAATATCAGGAACACCGTCAACTGCATATGTTGGCACGACTCCACCATCATCATATCTTCTAGAAACTCTTCGTGGTGCGGACTTCTGGTGCGAAGTAGTATGATGTGAAGTGTGATATTTCTTCTTTCAAACTTCCAGCAATTATTGACCCTTCCACCTTTGTGATATTTTTTGCTTTCCCTTTCAAATGTTTCATGGAGCGCTCATATGGATACATTCATCCGTAATGAACAGGTCCACGAAGCAATGCCTAGTACGGGCGGTTGACAACTAGATGTTCCATGACATCAAAAAATGCAGGAGGAAATATCTTCTCTATGTTGCATATTAAGATCAGAATGTTCTCATGGAGTTGTTGCATGACATCTTCCTTGAACGTATGTGTGCTCAAGTCCCTGAAAAATGCTCCAATGGCTATATATTTCAAAACATAACCCCATATCAATCATAATTAACATATCATAACATAAATTATTATTTAATTAAAATATTTACCGGTAAGTGACTATGTACATTTGTTGGAAGCAGTTCCGCAAAATCGAATGGAACTAATCGTTGCATAAACACATGACAATCATGACTCTTCATTCGTGAGAACTTTTGACCTTGTTCAACACATCTTGAGAGATTTTGAAACATAACCATCAGGAAACTTCACTTCTGATGCCACTCAGTTTAACAAAGTCGTCTTTGCTTCTGATGAAAACCGGAAGATGGGAATTGAAACCTTTCCATTGCTCTTGATATGCAACTCACTTCTCGAATAAATATCAGGTAATTCCAATCTTGATTTTTGTTATCTTTTTTCTTCCCTTGAACGTTTATTATTGTATTCATGGTGTTGTCAAAAAATTTCTTCTCTATATGTATCACATCGAGGGTGTGCCGGAAAAGAAAATCCTTCCAGTAAGGCAGCTCCCAAAATATACTCTTCTTGTGTCAATTGTGAGCGATTCCATTCCCATCAGGCATATTTGCAGGAACACGTCAATTTCCTCCATGAGGAACAATTTTCAAAGCTCCATAGTGATCAATTTGCTTTTCGATTTGTTCTCCACTTAAATATGGAGGAGTGCAACTCTTTTGTACCTAAACAATTTCTTGTTTCTTCGGTATGGATGGATAAGGGGAAGAAATCGACGATGACAACCAAAACAAATGTCTTCCTACCATTCTTCAGTTGAAAAGCATCTGTCATTCCAAGACAATATGGACAAGATAACATTCCATGTGTTGTCCATCCAGACAGCATCCCGTAAGCAGGAAAGTCACTTATATAGCAGAACTACTCGCATCGTAAAATTGTTTTACAAGGAACAATCATACGTCCTCACCCCTGCTGACCACAAATCCTTCAGCTCTTGTATCAATGGTTGAAGAAAAACATCTAGTGACCGTTTTGGATGCTTCGGACCAGGGACTAATATGGTCAAGAATAGAAATTCTTGTTCCATGCACATCTCTGGTGGCAGGTTGTACGTCGTAAGAATGACTGGTCACAAATAATATTGTCTCCCAAACATTCCAAATGGACTAAATCCATCTGTGCATAACCCAAGATAGACACTTCGAATATTCCTTGCAAAATATGGGTGTAACGTGTTGAAATGTTTCCATGCTCTTGCATCTGATGGATGATCGACCTCGCCATCCCTCTGGACATGTTCATCATGTAATCTCATCGCTCCAGCAGTCCACTCAGATTGATATAATCTTTCAACCTGGCTGTAATTGGTAGGTACCACATCCTTTGGTATGTACCTTATTCCTCCCACGTCCTTGCGGTTTGAATCGTGGCTTCTTGCCGAAACGACACTCTTCTAGCTTCTCATCGTCCCTCCAGTAGATCATGCAATTTTCGATGCAAACATCTATCATTTCTGAAGGCAACCCAAGACTATAAACCAATTTTTGAATCTCATAATAAGATTCAGCTGACACGTTGTCTTTTGGCAAATAATCTTTAAACAATTCGGCCCATGCATCCATGCAGTTCTAGGTAAATTATGATATGTTTAATATTCATCATCCTAGCTGCTAGAGACAATTTAGAGAGACATTCTCTACAACCATGGTAGATTGGTTGATTTGCAACAACTAACATCTCATAAAAAAAATTTGCATCTAAGTTAGGTTCTTCAATATTTTAGGTTTCATCAGCTATTGTTATAGTAATTAAGGTAAAAATGCATTAGTAATCATGTCATGAATCCTATCATGATCTACCATCTACTCCTCTTGATGGTAACTATATTCATTATGCAAATGATGTGGTTTTTGACTATCACTAGCATCCTGAGAATTACTATTACTACTACTAGCTTCATTTCCACCATAACCCTCTCCATGTTGAAACCAAATATAGTAATGTGGTGTAAAGCCTTTGTTAAATAAATGCTTCCATACAGTTTTACTGTGGGCAAATTTTGAATTTTTGCACTTCTAACAAGGACATAACATCTTATCACTTTCATGCGTGATCGGTGTACTGCCCGCTTGGTACATGAATGTCTCTAACCCCCTGAGAAATGCATCTGTCACTCTACCATTAGAATCCTTATGTGTATACATCCAACTTCGTAACTCGTAAATATTTCTACCATTCGACATTTTTTTTTTCATTTGTATGGTTTGTTGTTATGAGAATTGACATATATATAGGAAATTTCCGAATATGGTAGGTTAAGATATAATAATGAATTTACAAGGAAAGAGTTTACTTGTCATTTACAACTCTTTGACGTCTTTTTTTACAAAAACTTTATAACAAAACTACTTTTGTAAAGTACACTACAACCACGTTTTCACCAAACATAAAAGGCATATGTTTCGTCGTAATGTCCTTATAATAGTACATGTCGATTACGACGAATAGATTTCGTCGTAAAATTACAAGGACTTTACGACGAAAGTGGATTTCGTTGTAAACTCCTAGTAATAGATTTGTACATTTACGACGAAGTAATTTCGTCGTAACTCTTCGTTGTCAAAAACACATTTTCTTATAGTGTTGCAACAATTTTTTGATTAACATGTTCCACTAAAAATATTTATATATAATATATATATAGAGAGAGAAAAAAAATCGAGTATACTACAAAAACTTTTTTTATTGATATAGTCAACTATAATATTTAATATTACATGATTTTGTATTAACATTCATAGTTATATAGATTTGATATTTTTTTTATTTTTATAAATCATACTACATATACTATACTAGGGTCATAGCCCCCCGAGGGCTGGGCATTTTTGATATGTTGTATTCATATTATTGATCGTTTGTGTTATGTGATGTGGGTGGTTATCATAGTTGTATCATATTTGTGAAGGTTGTGTTGTTTTTTTTAATTCTTTTGGACTTAAAGTATTGTATTTAAGATTGACTTGGTTTTGATCAACTAAATTTGATGTGAGATCATTCTTTAAGTGTTTTACTTAAGGGTGGGCAAAAAAATCGAACCCGAAGAACCGAGTCGTACCTAATCCAAAAAAATAGTATCGAGCCCGAACCAATATTGATAAATATCCGAACGGATTCAAAATTTTGGTATCTAAAGAAGCGAAATCGAACCTGACCCGAAACGAAGTATTTTGGATACCCGAATGTATTCATGATAGATTTATATACCTTAAATATATTAATTATTTTCAGATTTAATATATTAAAAACGTTCATAATATATAATATGGTTTAAGTAATTGTCTAAAATAGCTAAAATGCACAAACACTAAAAATACATGAAATATCTATTGTTTCTATATCTAAATATTTAAACTAAACAAATCTAAATGTTAATTTTAGGTATTTTGACAGGTATTATTCAAATATTTAAGTAATATATTATTTTTATAGATTTTAAGAAATTTAAAACATTTAATGAATTTAAATTGTTAAAAATAATTTAAACTGGATATCCAATGTCGAA
Source organism: Moricandia moricandioides (assembly GCA_905132885.1). NCBI lineage: Eukaryota > Viridiplantae > Streptophyta > Magnoliopsida > Brassicales > Brassicaceae > Moricandia > Moricandia moricandioides. The sequence goes on from CAJHQQ010000057.1 coordinate 331,266, forward strand.
CCGAACCCACAAAGAACTGTACCGAACCCAAACAGTAATTTATAAATACCCGAATGAATGTAGCTGAAATATTTAACCCCGATAACCCGAACAGAATCTAAATGGGTATCCGAACTAGTTCTATTAATTGAACTTGGTAGTATTTACGGGTTGGGCCTTATTGGGCTTTTAATGTTCAGGAAATTCATTACAATTTTTTTTTTTTTCTTTTTAGTTTTCTTTGGTATTGTCGTCTTCCTCACAAGGGCAGACCTTTCATGAGTGAATCTGATAGAAGGTGTCTAACAATCTGGCTATAATCGGAACTCTCAGCTTGGAATTTGTTTCTATCTTTCTAACAAATGAAATCACGTCAAGTGCTGAAGCCAAAGTTATTTTTCCTTTTTTTCTTTCTTTCTTTCTCATGTGCTTGAGTTGAGATCTCTGCTTGTGTTGATTTGAAGTCGGGGTATCGCCGCTCTGTGTAGCTGCGGTGGTTTGATTCTGGTGATTAACCACCACAACCAAGTCGGAGAGATTGGAAAGTTGAGCGGCGGACACCAATCGGAGCTTCTGGGGCATTAGAGAGTGATATTTTCTAGCATAGATGATGATAATAAGATTCTTAGATGGTTTGTAGAGTTTTTGTGAGATGAAAAATAGATCCGATGAAAGCAAGGTATATACGGGTGATTTAGGGCAGTGATACGAAACGAAGCCGTTAAAGAGCTCTAGAGCTAAGATGGGTAGACGAACAGAAATTGTCACCAAAAACTGAACGTCTCTCGACTTCCATCAAACTATGCATACACATCAAAACAAAACAAACTTCGCCCATTAGAACACATCTATACTATTAAAATGGGAGTACAAATAAATCTTCACTTTTAGTTTTTCTCAAAAATTACAATCACATGCCACTATCCTTAAAAACAATAGTTTTATATTTATTCTTAACACATTTATTTTCTATACAAAAAATCAGGAGAAAAAAAACAACTTTAGATCATGAAAATGATATTCTGTTTTTTGTTATGGTATAATTAAAAAGGAATAAATATAAATTCGTTTAAAATCTCATACACAACTAACAAAATATTTTAACTCAAATAACGATCTGTGTTGTTTAACCTATGTGTCGTTTAAAATCTTAGCTAGCTACAGATCAGATCCCTAACGATTTTGTAACAATCCTTAGCTATCTATCACAACTAAGATAAATATTTTGACTTTATCCTATTTAACCTTAGATGGTAAGAAGGGACTTGGTAAGCCTTCTGTCATCCTTTGAGTGAAAACTTCGCCACCAATTTTGAAGATTTCGCCAGAAAAACTCTATAAAGCCATCGACAAAGAGATAATAAATAGAGACAGAACTTTCTACGGGAATGCAAAAAAAACCGTAAATTGAATAGTTCTTTTTGTTTTTTTTTGCGGAAAAAATAATCATATGGGCTTCTAAGTTTTGTGGGTTTTTTGTTTACCATTAATCATACGCATTTGTATATAACAAAACAGATCACGGATATCAAAAACTAGAACGGATCAAATGTTTCTTATTTTTTAGTTCTTGCAACAACATTTGTATATAACGAAATATAAAAAAAAGCAGAATATAACAATTTTCAGGTCCATTATTTGTAAGGCTAAATAAGGTTGATTCAAAATATTAATATGGGTTTAGATTACATCATGTGTTGATTCAATACTTCAAATTGGACTTTAATAAAATTTCCATAAACTTTTTTTTATTTTAGAATGTTTTTTAGTTATTTTTATTAATTTTTATGGTTACGGTCTAAAATATTGTATTTATTAAAAAAACTCTATAAAATTATAAATTTATAATATAATTTTAATCATAATATTTATTGTACACACAATTCTACTTAATTTTCTAATATTTTATACTTTAATAGTTTATATTTCCCATTTAAAATGAATAAAAGTACAAAAGAAAGTAGAATATTACTTCATAATTTATAAATGGACGCTAAATAAATTAAACAAGATACACCAATGTCAAAACTCAATAACCTATGAATCAGTAGTATGTATGTTTTCAAAATTAACAAAAAAAAATATAACTCTGAAGAACATACATCCGCGCGGATGCGCGGATCAAAAGCTAGTTTAATTTATGAAAACAAAATTTGTAGCAAATCAATACAATCAGTTTTTTTTATATAAAAAAAAAACGTGGGTCCTACACGCTGTTGACGTGGCGTGCTCAGGAGAGACCCAAAGTCTCTCATTATAATATAGACTAGTCATTGACCCGCGCACCCGCGCGGATGTTATTTTTGTAAATGTCTAATATTTTAATCAATTTGTTTGATATAATTATATATATGACTTAAACTTAATATTCAATATCCGTTACCCAATTCGGGATCTTATCCTCTTCAAAAAACAAATATTCATGGATCATGATAATAATTTTACGGATTTGATTGATCCAATTATAAATTCGGATAGCAAAATTTTAAGTCTGGATATTCAGATCTAGATATTAAATATTTAAAATTTAATTATAGTTATCTATGTCTATTATATATTTTTTTATATAAAATAACTAAATTTTTAATGATTATTAAGCTTTTTAAATAATAATTTTAAATAGACTAAATAGATGGTTAATAGTTAGTTTTTAATTTATTTTAAATTAAAAAACAGGTTCGGATGTCTGCGTGTATTTGGATTTTAGTATGAATATTCTAACCCCAAATATCTGAATCCGGATAACAATTTTACGAATCTGTATATCCTAGAATACCTTAGATTTTTGATCCGTCCTAGACCTAATTGTATATATGTATTATATGGTGATTATTTTTTTTTAATTTATAAATTACATTAGTTATTCTTATTATATATATATCTTACAAATGGTAATACATTGTATTTGTTTGTATATATAACCATTTATAATAAATATTAGTATGTATTTTAGTCATTAAATTTTTATGGAAAGTTAAATGATTTTGTTATTGTAAATAAATAAGTTCAGATTATAATAAAAAATTATTATTATTATTATCTTTTTAATAGTTCAAATATAGTTGGTAGCTTATATGAATATGAATAAAAATAAAACTAATTTAATGCTATGTATAGGTATAATTTTGTTTTTATTATAAATTTTTGAATAATACATATTCATTTTTTTATGAAGTCTTCAATTTTAATGATAAAGATTGTTAATGGACTTATCCCAAATTTATTTTTTTCTTATTAAGAATTTGTGTTTGGATGAAGAGATAATATCAGTGGCATTCAATGGTAATTATTTAGGAAATGTTAGGATTAAGTACTAAATGTACTTCAATTTTAATAGTTTAGATTATAAATTTATACCACTTTGATAAATAGTAAAACTATAAGTTTTGAATATAATAATTTATAGATAATAAATATAAAGAAAAGTTAGAGTGAGTAAATTTTAGAAAATTGCTGTAAATAACTTTTAAAATAATAAATATAGTTAGTAAAACAAAATGATAAAGGAGAAATATTATATATAATTTTATTATTATTTTTGAAATATTTCTGAAATTAATTGTATTTTTGAAATATTTCTGAAATTAATTGTTTGGTCGAAATTAATTCATAATGACATACTAAAATTAAGGAGTACCACTAAAACAACTTATAAGCAGATATATTTGCTTACCTTTAATTTTTATTAAAAATATTAAAAGTAGAGAATATACCAAAAAAATCTAGAGAGAATAAATTACATATATACGTTTACATTATTTGTTAACGAAAATGATGTAGTTTTTAAATGTTTAAAATACCTATAATGAATAACTGACATGTTATGAAAAGTAGGGATAATTAGTGAAAAAAACTGAAGTTAATCATGTTTTAATAGTATAGATCTTGCTCCGAAAGGTAAAATATATGAATGAAAATGTAACGACTAAAAATGTCCTGCATGCATGTACTAAAAATGTAACGACTACAAGTGTCGATTTCATGCCCAATAAAACCAGGAAAGATTTACATTCTTAGACACTTTCCAAGTTTATAATTACACTATAGGACACTTTGTACTAATAAGACACTTTCTCTAACTTCATCATTTATTAATTTAAGTTTTTTTAGTTGAAACAAAATTAAACTATAACTACTAGATCCCACGTCGTCTTTATTATTCTCTTCTTTCTTAACTCTCTTTCATTTCTTTTCTCTTCACTAGATATTAAAAAAGTTTATCTGAGCGAAAATTATTACGGATTAACTCCAACAACAGTTTACTCTAACAATGAACTTATTTCATCTGTGACTTTCAAACTTAATAAGATCGACGGCGTTGATTCTTAGTCAAAGATTTCATGTTTACTCATCAATCTGGTAGTTATAGTAAAGATTGTTCCTTTAATTATGTTAGTTTATGGTTAATTGAATACATGTTGCTATAGTGGAAAGAAGGAGAACGAAGTTATATAAGATAATTGACACAAATTTTATCACCAAAGAGCTCTCATATTTGAAAAACTGGAAAAAAAAATCTCGTCAACTCATCTTTCCCATCATTGTTCCCTCTCCACTTGCCGTCGCAGCTCCGTCGCACATCAATGGCCAATCTTAGCTCTTTTGCATGTTTGGTCATTTTTTTATACTTTTGTTTAGTATCTCAAACTATTTAATTGTGAAAATATATCCTCAATTAACCTCTAATTTTTTTATTCATTCCTTATAATTGCGTGAATAGTCTTTTATTTTTTAAAACTACTTTTATATTTGCCTCTAAACTTTTAAAATAAAAAAATTCTCTTTGATTTCGCCTAAACTTACAAGCTGTGCAATTCAACCCATGTTAATGCAATTGAACATATATATGCATTAATGACATCTAAATGCACTAAATACATCTAAATGCATCTTAAGCGACTTAAAACAAACTAAAATCCAACACTAAAATGTAATACATATAATTATTTTGTGTAAGAGTCAAATATTATGTTATGTACACATTTTCACATGTATGACCATTATTATATCTTGTATATCATGACTATCTAGTTATTTTTTGTAAGAGTAAAATAATCTATTGCAATTTTTAATGGAAAAAATTGACGATATTTACTCGAACTAATGGTTTCATTGATTTAAAACCACTCAAATTATTGATATATTTTTTTGAAATCATTTTATAGGTTTAATGGATGTGTGTTTCACCGTTCAAGAGTGTATATGCAAATATGTTTACACAATTCACATGTACATTACTCTAGAAAAATTAACTTAACGCTATCCACATGCACATCATTTTTATAATATACACTTGTACACATGTAAAGATGAATACATTTAAAAATGTAATCTTGTACACATGAAACCATGTACATATGTATGATCATTAGTGAATCTTGATTAATGGTAATATTTAGAGATAGTTTTTTGATACAATAGTTTCATTGATTTAATCCTACTTTGTTATTTAATCTCTTATCTATTCTGAAGATATTTCAATTTGACTTGATCCAATTTTTTATATGTTTCAGTGTTTTAATTAAGCAATCGTCAATGTGTACATATTCACCACAATGATGGGTACATAACATATCACAAACAACTACAATTCCTTTAATTAATTTTTTATGTACATGTGTACATAGCCATCTATTTTTAGTATGTGCGTATATGTGTTCACTATGTACAACCATCAGATGGTGTACCCAACCATATGACGTGTACACATCATATGGTGTACAGAACCATGTGACATGTACACATGTACATCAATGTGCATATATGTGTTTACTTATATATTTTTAGTATTTGATTTTAGTTCATTTAAATCAATTGAAGATGCATTTATATGCCATTAATGCATATGTGTGTTCGCTTACATTAATATGAGTTGGAGTGTGCGATTGATAAATTTGGGGTTTGCTAAATAATCATTGATATATCATGATTTTAGTGGTTTTGACATCACAATTTAGCCCATTATAGTCATTATAGATTGCATTTAGTTGTTAATATTACATTTTATTATATAATTGCATAAAGCAAGAGCTAAATTACCCAATAAAATTATGGTGAAAATTCGAAAGGTTAGTTGTTCACATTTGGAATTTGGGGCCAAAACAGAAACTTGCAAATACAAAGGCCAGTTGAAAAAAAAATACTAAATAGGCCACTCGATCTCTACATCCTCGGTACACAGACCGGTCGGTCTCTGGCGAAAGCTTCTAACTCTGTTCCTGAGCATGACGACCACGGCGAGGAGGATTGCGTCGATCTGACCATATTGCGACTGAGAGGAGTGGTGGCAGATGATGACGAGACGTGGCGGCGGATGGCAGCGGTGCTATCAACGGAAGAGAGGTTTTGTTCATATTTTAGAGTTCAAGTTAATAGTCTAGGAAATCAAATCAATGAATTAGTGTTACAAAAAAAAAAGAAGAAATTAGTGAATTATAGACTAAATTTAACTCTCGTCTCGGGTCTACCACCCAACTAAGAAGTAATTCAAAATTCAAACACTCTAACCAAGCTAACTATAAGCCAATATTGATTTACCACAATGCTCACTTTAGTTTTGAATTTACAAAGGTACAAAGGTCTTTAATTATCAGAAAGTGTTTTGGTAGCACAAATTGTTCTTAAATGTGATAAAAATATGTAAGTGACCATTCATGTTAATAACTCTAAAACCAGCCATACAAGGTATTATAAATACAGAGGAAAAAATTGTGAATTTGGAGACAAAAACAAATCATATACACAAATATTAAATAACGAGTGGAAACATGCAAAGAACGTCACTACAAGAAAACATCGTTATTCTGAGGGACATACCGAGGGAAACTGAGTTCCTCGGAATTTTCTGATGAAAAACCGAGGAAATACCGAGGAAAGAAAGAAATGTGGTCTCCTCGGAATTTCCTCGGAATTTTCCGAGGAAATTCCGAGGAAGACCCAGTTCCTCGGAATATTCCGAGGGAATACCGAGGAAACAAGGTTCGTCGGAAAAAACCGACGGTTATTTCAAAAATTTCGAGGACTTTTTGTAGCTGTTAGAGAGCCGTTGGGGGATTTTAAAAATTCCGAGGAAATTCTGAGGAAGTGTCGGTACTCCTCGGAATTTTCTCGGAATTTCCTCAGTATGTCGGCAGGATTTCATCTATAAATTCAGCCACCCCTCTTCCTCTTCATTCCACTCCATTTCTTCTTCTTCCCTCCTACTATCACGAATTTGGTTTCAAAAAAACATGTCTTCTTCAAATTATTTTCGTTCTTGGATCGATCGACCTCATTTAGATCCGGACACGAGATTTCTTACGGAAGAATACCAACGAGGTATAACCGAATTCATGGGGTTAGTTCGCCGACAACCGGAAGCAGAAACAGGTAAGTTAAGATGTCCTTGCTCTAATTGTAAAAATAGAAAGGTTATTAAAGAGTGGGATGTTTGGACTCATCTATATTTGAGTGGGTTTACACGAAGTTACAAAATTTGGTATCATCATGGGGAAACTAATTATGAACTTGGTAGTACTAGCGAACCTCAGCCGGCGGTTAGATTAGAAGAACCTATTAGAACGGATGTAGATTATGGTGTAGGTACTGAGCAGATGGTAAATGATCATTTTAGAGGGGAAGATTTACCCAATGCAGAAGCTAGGAGATTTTATGATATGTTGGATGCTGGAAAGCAACCATTGTACGAAGGTTGCAGAGATGGTCATTCAGCTTTATCATCTGCTACAAGACTGATGGGCATTAAAACATATTATAACTTGGCTGAAGTTGTGTGGATGCGATAGCTGATTTTGTTAAAGGTATTCTACCTGAGGATAATGTAGCTCCAGGTTCATACTACGAGGTTCAAAAACTCGTAGCTGGTGTTGGTTTATCTTATCAAGTAATAGATGTATGCAGCGATAACTGCATGATTTATTGGAGGGCGGATGACCAGCGGATTACATGTAAATTTTGTGGGAAGCCTCGTTATAAAGATACGAGTGGAAGAGTTCCAGTGCCATATAAGAGGATGTGGTATTTGCCTCTGACGGAAAGGTTGCAGAGGTTGTATCTTTCGGAACGCACAGCGCAACGAATGAGATGGCATGCAGAGCACTCAACAAATGGTGAGATTAGACATCCTTCAGATGCAAAAGCGTGGAAGCATTTCCAATCAAAGTATCCCGACTTTGCGTATGAGAGAAGAAATGTCTACCTTGGATTATGTACTGATGGTTTCAGCCCGTATGGGAAGAGTGGAAGACAATATTCTCTATGGCCAGTCATTGTTACACCATACAACTTACCCCCAAACTTGTGCTTGCGACGAGAGTTTCTGTTTCTTTCCATTCTCGTTCCCGGACCAGAGCATCCTAAGAGATCACTTGATGTGTTTCTTCAGCCACTAATATATGAGTTGCAACAACTATGGAGACGTAGGCACAATTGGCCGAACTCCGTTAACAATTTTGTGTGTGTCTTCCCGCTCCCGCAAATTCTGTTTTCCCGCAAAAATTTGACCTGTATTTCCTAACAACTGGTATCAGAGCTTGAGTTATGGTGATCAGTCAAATTTTTTTTTTTTGGGTTACTATTCACGTGAATAGTGATTTCGTGAATAGTGAATTTTGTCGGTAACATTGGTTCGTCGACGGAGGTGTTTTAATACACGGTGGTTCCAGAAACGATGGGAGGCGAAGACGGTTCGGCGCACAGTATCGGGAAATTGGACGGTACAGATTTTGCATTTTGGAGAATGCAAATTGAAGATTATCTGTACGGAAAGAAGCTCCATCAACCGTTGAGCAAGAAGCCTGAGAAGATCGATCAGGATGAGTGGGAGCTCCTTGACAGACAAGTTCTGGGTGTTATAAGGTTAACACTGTCGAAAAACGTTGCTCACAACGTTGCGAAGGAGAAGACCACGGAAGGGCTCATGAAAGTTCTCTCGGATATGTATGAGAAACCTTCGGCGAATAATAAGGTGTTTTTCATGAAGAAGCTCTTTCATTTGAAGATGGAAGAAGGTGGCCTAGTTGCCGCACATGTTAACGAATTCAATACGATTGTCAACCAACTGTCTTCGGTTGAAATCGAGTTTGATGACGAAGTGCGAGCACTGATTCTGTTGGCATCTCTGCCAAATAGTTGGGAGCCAATGCGGGCAGCGGTTAGTAATTCTGTCGGTACTCAGAAGCTTAAATTTAATGATGTTAGAGATCGTATCCTTGCTGAGGAAGTTCGTAGGATAGACTCTGGCGAGACATCAACAAGCTCTGCTTTCAACGTGGAAAACAGAGGGAGAAACCTAGAAAGAAATAACCGGAGTAATTGCAGATCGAAATCAAGGTATGGACGGAGCCAGTCCAAATTCAGACAGCCTGCGGAATGTTGGAATTTTGGAAAGACAGGCCACATTAAGAAGAATTGTCGTGCACCACCGAAGAAGGAAGACAACAAGAGAGGCGGAGCCAATGCAGTGACACGTGAAATTGCTGATGCATTGGTAGTGTCTGTTGATTCACCGAGGAAAAGTGAAGCTCGTGAAGCAGCTACAAATAACACCAAAGCGTCAATCTCCTATGTTGATAGCCCAGTAGATTCATGGGTGCTTGACTCAGGAGCATCGTTCCACACAACGCCACACCACAACATTATGGAGAATTATGTTGCGGGAAATTACGGAAAGGTATATCTTGCTGATGGGTTACCTTTGGACATTGTTGGTATTGGAGATATCAACTTGAAGATGTCAGATGGACGCGTGTGGAAGATTACGAAGGTTAGGCATGTGCCAAAGTTGATGCGAAATCTGATCTCAGTAGGTCAACTTGATGATACGGGGCACGATGTTAATTTTGGTGGTGGAACCTGGAGAATCAAGAAAGGTTCCATGGTGGTGGCTAAAGGTCATAAAAGAGGAACTCTTTATATGACGACGAGTTATCAAGACATTGTTGTTGTTGTCGAGAATGCCAAACAAACCAAGTTGTGGCATTGTAGGTTGGGGCACATGAGTGAGAAAGGGATGAAACTCATGGTGGAAAAAGGTGCTCTTCCGGATCTGAAGACGGTGGATCATCAGATGTGTGAAAGTTGCATCCTTGGGAAACAGAAACGGGTTAGTTTCTCTAAAGGAGGAAGAGAGCCAAAATTTGAGAAGTTAGAGCTGGTGCACACTGACGTGTGGGGACCCGCTCCTGTTGCATCGCTGGGATGTTCGTACTACTATGTGACCTTTATTGACGACTCCACAAGGAAGGTGTGGGTTTACTTCATGAAGAACAAGTCTGAAGTGTTCTCGTTTTTCAAGAAATGGAAATCCATGGTTGAGAATGAGACGAATCTCAAGTTGAAGTGTCTAAGGTCTGATAATGGTGGAGAGTATATCAGCGACGAGTTCAAGAGATATTGCGCTGATAGTGGAATCAAGATGGAGAAGACTATTCCTGAAACGCCTCAACAGAATGGAATAGCGAAAAGGATGAACCGAACCTTGAATGAGCGTGCAAGGAGCATGAGACTGCACTGTGGATTGCCAAAGACGTTTTGGACAGATGCAATCAGTACTGCCGCATTCTTAATAAACAGAGGACCGTCTGTACCATTGGAATTTAAGATCCCTGAAGAAGTTTGGAGTGGAAAGAAAGTAAATCTTTCTTATCTTAAGGTGTTTGGATGCTTAGCTTATGTTCACGTTGATGATGCTGCAAGAAGTAAACTTGACTCCAAGTCTAAGAAATGTTACTTCATCGGTTATGGTAATGAGGAGTTTGGTTACCGGTTTTGGGATGATGAAAATCGAAAGATCATCCGCAGCAAGAATGTTGTGTTCAACGAAGAAGTGTTGTACAAGGATAAGCTAAAAGAAGGCTCTGAGAGGAAAGAGCCGGGAGCTGTTGACTTAGGAGATATCCCGACACCGGAGTTACAGCAGGATAACGCAACAGCAGAAGAAGAAATCTCTCAAGAGGAGAGTGGTGAGGCTGATGAGAATGATGATTCTGAAGTGGTCCCTTATACACCAGTAACGGAGTTACGACGGTCGAGTAGAATCATCAGAAAGCCTGTAAGATTTTCTCCATCGCTCAACTATATTCTGCTCACAGATAGAGGCGAGCCTGAATGTTATGAAGAGGCTATGCAAGTGGATGAGTGGATCAAGTGGGAGCTTGCAATGAACGACGAGATGGACTCGTTGTTATCCAATCACACGTGGGAGTTAGCAGAGTTGCCTAAGAAGAAAAAGGCATTGCATAACAAGTGGGTCTACCGAATCAAAGAAGAACCTGATGGGAGTAAGCGCTATAAAGCGAGGCTTGTTGTGAAGGGATTCCAACAAAAAAAAGGCATTGACTACACAGAGATATTTTCTCATGTAGTCAAAATGGTGACCATTAGAACGGTTCTTGGGCTGGTAGCACAAGAAGATTTGCATCTTCAGTAGATGGATGTAAAGACAACATTTCTTCATGGTGATTTGGATGAAGAAATTTACATGAAGCAACCTGAAGGCTTTGAAGTCAAAGGAAAAAAAAGCCTTGTTTGTAAGCTTAAGAGGAGTTTATACGGTTTGAAGCAAGCTCCAAGACAGTGGTATAAAAGATTTGATAGCTTTATTAAAGGCGTCGGTTTCTTGAGGTGTGAAGCTGACCACTGTTGTTACTTCAAGAGGTTTGAAGAATCCTACTTGATATTACTCCTATATGTGGATGACATGCTAATAGTGGGAGCAGACTTACATGAGATCAATAGCTTGAAGACGAAACTCTCGGAAGAGTTTGCGATGAAAGACCTTGGAGAAGCAAAGCAGATTCTAGGGATGAGAATCAGTAGAACCAAGGACGGTCTTAAGCTATCCCAAGAGGAGTATGTGAATAAAGTCCTCAAGAGGTTTAACATGGATGATGCGAAGCCAGTCAATACTCCCCTGGCAAGTCATTTTCGATTATCCAGAGAAAAGTCTCCAAAGACGGAAGAGGAGATGACATGTATGGATAAAATTCCATATGCTTCTGCTATAGGTAGCCTGATGTACGCAATGATATGCACAAGGCCAGACATTGCACATGCAGTGGGAGTCGTTAGCAGGTTTATGAGCAATCCAGGAAAGGAACATTGGGAGGCCGTGAAGTGGATCTTCAGATATCTGAAAGGGAATCCAAGTTTGTCGCTATGTTTCACGAAGTCTGAGATGGGATTGCAGGGATATGTTGATGCTGACAATGGAGGTGACGTTGACAGCACGAAGAGCACAACCGGGTATGTCTACACTTTTGGTGGTACTGCAATTTGTTGGGTTTCAAAGTTGCAGAAAATTGTATCTCTATCAAGCTGTGAAGCTGAGTATGTTGCGGTAACAAAGGCAACAAAAGAGATGATGTGGTTACAGTCTTTTCTACAAGAGCTAGATCATGACCAAGGGAAAAGTGTTTTATACTGTGATAGTAAGAGTGCCATCGACTTGGCAAAGAATCCGGTTTACCATGCTCGAACGAAGCACATACATCGTCGGTATCATTTCATCAGATCAGCGTTAGAAGATGAAATGTTGGTGCTTGAGAAGATCCCAGGAAGTAAGAACCCGGCAGACATGCTAACGAAGGTCGTGCCGTGTGAGAAGCTGAGGTTGTGTGCAACCTCAGTCGGCTTGTTGGAGTAAGAAGCCAGGAAGACCTGCTACATCGATCAAGGTGTGAAGACAGATTAAAATCAGTCTTCAAGTGGGAGATTGTTAGTTAAAAGAACACGTTTTTGTTCATGGCCGGTGATGACGGTGGCCGTAATTGAAGAGTTAAAAAGGACGGTGAAAAATTTGTCAACAATTGTGGCATTCACACATCAAGCTTTTCCTATAAATAGATGCATAAGGGGAAGGGCAAAATCATCCCAAAAATTGCAGAGCAAAAGGGAGAGAGAACAAGAAGAGAGGAAGAAGAAGATTCGTAAAAAAAAAAAAAAAATCTTTTTTTCTTTTATAAGAAATTAAGAGTAATTTCTTGAGTGTATTTGGGATCGGGTGTGAGTTGAGAGCTTTGTAAAATTTTTCTCGGGTTATAATAAAAGATCTGTAGCAGGTCCGGAGACGTAGGCACAATTGGCCGAACTCCGTTAACAATTTTGTGTGTGTCTTCCCGCTCCCGCAAATTCTGTTTTCCTGCAAAAATTTGACCCGTATTTCCTAACATAAAGTCCAAACTATTTAGTCAAACAAAAAGGCTATAACTGGCCATATTTATGGTTAACTCTTTTTTTTTTTTCAAAATCATAACTTCTCAACTATGCGATGCCCAGCCACGAACGTTTACTTTCATTTTCTTACAGATTTATAATACTTGGAAACGCTAAAACATTCTGATTCAACAAAATAAATCGCCCGAAAAAACAAACACAATTACAACAGCGACCCTTGCAAATATATATTTCTTACCAAGAATAGTTTTAAAACTGAATACAGATGGTAAAAGCTTGTGAAAATAACTTGTTTGCTTGCTCTCCAAGACAAGTGACTATTATTAGTTTGGCTTAAGAACTTACCATAGGCTTCACAATGGCAAAGAGGAATGATGGTGTATGCAGGTCACCAACTTTAGTTCAAGGCACTGCGATGAACAACGTCAATATTCGACATGTTAGAGAAACAATATTGTAGGTTAACAAAAAGTAGAGGACGGATTTGAAAACATCAGGCTTACTTGTAGATGTAAGAGATGATTCCAAGGACAACACATAGAAGAATAATGTCGATGCAGAAGTTGCGGCTCGATCTCATCTGAAATTCCGTACCAATTTTAGCAAATAGTTTCTTATGATTCAATCACAATAACACTTATCATGATTATTAAAATTTCAAGAACTGGATTTTTGGTTAGTTTTCTTAAGTTAGTTTACCTTTAAAAGCTGTTGCTTGAGCCGAACATTGGTGTTCTTCAAATCCGAAGTTGCTCCATCAACCTAAGACAACCATGCATAAATTACATGATGTCTAGCTAGCATTTTCTTCAACTGATTAATGAGGAGCAAAAAAAAAGTCATGATAGAAAAATGAATCTCACCTTTGTTTCCATCTCATCCATCAATGGGACTTGCTTATCAAGTTCCTGAAACCAAAAATGTAAATCTCCATAGGATAAAAAAAAACTATTATTATTTGTGGATGAGAAAACAACAAAACCTCGTTCATGTCACGGGCTAAGTTCTTCAATGCATCCAAACCTTCTGAGATAACATCAAGCCCCTCGTCCTGAAGAAAAAGACATATGTTACATCTGAAACCTCATTGTCAAAATAAAAATAACCACATGCCTGCTTCTTTCTTCTCATCTCATATTCTTGTCGAAACTGGTTGGATTCTTCAGTTTGCTGGAAGAACCCATCATCCATGTCTTCCTCTGATGGTTAACAAGAAACAAAAAAAATAATCTTATTCATATTTTATTAATTACAGAATCTTGAGTTAAGCAAAAAACAGGAAAGCCCAAGTACCAGATATATCAAACTTGATGTTCTTGTTGGGGGCAGAAGCACCTCCCCATTCATTATTGGCTTGTCTTTCATGTCCGTCAGGTATCACTTGAATCCTATCGGCTAGCGCGATAACTAGATCACATCGAGACTCTCGTTCCTCTTTCGTAAGCCCTTTGACCTGTATACATATATATATATATATATATATATATATATATATATATATATATATATATATATATATATATATATATATATATATATATATATATATATATATATATATATATATATATATATATATATATATACAATCCAAACTTCAGCGCCGGCCCAATATCGTTAATTATTATTTTTTGATGCCTTATGTTCAATTAAAATTTCGTGCCCTTATTATTCATGTAATTGTTTATAGTGTCATATATACAACTAAATATCGTTTAAATTATGATGCCCTAAGCAGTCGATTCAACCAGGCATGCCAAAGTTTGGACACAACCTATTCCTCAGTCTTGACTCAATTATAAGTAAATTATGTTTTAACCTTTTTAACGGCGAGTTTCTGTAGTTTGACAACATCTTCAGCTAAACGGGCTTTTGTCCTTCGAACCTCAGCATTCAAGGCCACAGCTGCAGCTCTATTGGTCTCTGTTGATGCCAACTCAGCTTTCTACATACAAATATAAAACTAAACAATGACGTTACGTACTAATAAGAATGTACGTAGGGTTTCAAAAGAGAGAGAGAGAGAGACCAACATGTACAACCGATTCAATATCGGTATCAATGGAGTTGAAGAGGCGGGAGAAAGCGTCGTCTCCGGATGCGCCGAGCTCGCGCTGCTTGTCGACGTCGTACTTGTCGTACTTTTTGCATATCTCTTCGACTCTGAAGATAATGTTTATGACCGTCATCTCTCCCTCGTTATTATTCTTCTATGATCTCTCTGATTGTTTTTCTTGTTGTTTGTCACCCTCTCCACCTCTTCGTTCACCCATTTTCGTACCCTATTTTCACTATAGAAACGAGACGTGGAGCGTAAACGTCGGCATCGTATATTAATAGTTGGAAATGAATTTTTTTCTTTTTTTTGAAACAGTTTTTCTATATAAAAAATCTAAATATAGTTAACCCCTAATTATAGAGTTGATGAATACGTGATGGATTCACTGTTTGTAAATTACTTTGCGCCATCTATTCACTGCCTCTACATGATTCTGACGGTAGGATTGGCTTTGTGGGCGATTGGTTGGTGTGCAACTCAAAACATTTAGCTGTAAAATTTCTGATGCAGGTGATTTGGTTGTAGTTATAAATTGATTACTGTATACTTTTTTGTAGAGATTTTTGTTGTAATTGTTTTGGTTGTAACTATAAAATTTTGACTGTAGTTATTTTAAAATAAAATATGTGATGTATAAATAAAATAATTATTTTATATCAGTTAAATACTTTATATTAAAAGAATATATAAATTATCAAATTTTTACTATTATTTAAATTACACTTATGTTATTTAATAATTTAATATTTTATAATATTATTCAAAAGTGATTAAATTATGTATAAATTTTAAAATTATATTAAAATTAATATCTAAATAGTAATAAAATTTACCTATAATTATATAAATTATTTGATATTGTACATGTTTTTATTTGAAAGATGTTCTAAGCTAAATCATAAAGATATATATTTTTCCCTAAATTTATATAAGACAAAGTACTTTATTTTTTATGTTGTAGCTTTCGAAATAAACCTAAATCATGATAGGCAAACACTAGTAGAGTTTTGTAGACTTTAAAATTTTAATATTAAAGATAAATTATGATTGGTAAGATTTGATGATTTAAAAATAAATAAAAGTAAATAAGTGAAATAAAATCCTATCAATCACCCACTTATTTCATCATTTTTGCTCGAAATTATTGTTGTTATTATTCAAGAAAGCGCTAGACATTAAATGGACGGTGATTCAATGAACATCGCCTAGAATGATTAATTAGACGTCTAGATTATTAATTAATCGGGTTAGATATTTATAAATAATAACAGTTTACATATATAATCTTTAACAGTAAATACCATTATTCACAAATGATAAAATTCATATTATTTTATTTTCATAAGATTCTATACTATAATATAGTAATTATTATAATTATGAATAATAAATAATTTATTATTACAGTATTAAAATGGTTTAAATGGTTTAGAAGATAATCGTCTTCGGAGTTGAGTCATAACAGCGGCGTGATCTCCGGCATGGATCAAGCCTTTTATGCTGGTCTTTAATGCTTTTGATTTTTTATGTTTTGCTTTGACTAGCCGAGCTTGGTGTGCGACACTCTTCCAGCTCGTGGTAGGCTTTTATCTTCGTGGTCGTATTGTTCGTTTTTGGGACTTGGCGACACTTAATTTGGCTCCATTATGTTTGAGCTAAGATCCCGGACCGGGATGAAACCCAACTCCAACGATAGCCCCCTCCCCCCCCCCCCCCCCTCCCTGGAGTCCAACGCTTCGTAGGTCGTTAGTTGAGTCGGGTATTGAATCCAACTTTGATGGTGTACTTGAGATCGGCGGTCTTTATATTTCAAAACCCAGTTTGAGACTTCAGTTCGGCGAATTTGTTTAGATTTATAAAAATATTCTTCCTAGAAATACAAACTGTTTTCATTATAGGTAATGATTTCAGTTCTTGGATTTCGATCTTGAAACGTGAGCTCTTTGTTTTTTTTAATTTGGATCGCATTTTGAAAAATAACCAAAGATAGACTTAAAAAAACATTTTGTCACCAAATTAGCATTCAAATAGAAAAATGACTAAAATAGACTTTACTAAAGGGTGTATATATATATATATATACCCATTGAATTAACTAATTTAGACTTAGGGCTTAGAGTTATGGGGTGGAGTTTTGGAGGTGAGTTTCAATATTAAAAAAAAAAACTTTTAAAATAAAAAGTATATTTTGGTCATTTTTTCTTGAGGTATATTTTTATGGAGAAAAAACTTAAAAAGTCTATTTGAGAGATTTACCTTGCATTTACTCTCTTTTATAACCTTTCTTCATTTTTCCTTTCTTTGCTTATCTCTTCATTTCCTCCTACTTTTTGGTTCTTCGATTAAAACCCGACGGCATCTCCTTGTGATGGAGCGTTAAACGATCTTGTTCCCACGATAAATTTATCGCTGTGATCCCTACTTATTGACAATATGCCTATTGCTCATCGTAAAAGTCCTAGGGTAATCGGTTCATCGTTGGAGTCAGACTCCAATGTTAACCCTAGTGGAGATTCCACTGCAGATATTCCTGAAAATCATGATTTCTTTCCTCATCTGGTATTTAATACTTGGAAGTCTTGGAGTTCGGAAAAATCTATCTCTGAATTGAGAAGGGATTTAGGGATTTCTCCCGATGTTGAATGCTGTCTTCCTCTAGATTTTGATGGTTCGTGGTCAGCGCCTCTGGGTATTTTGCTATGAATCGTTTTTGTGTGAGTGTCACTTGTGGTTCCTTCTTCCTTGTATTCTATTTATTTATTGTCAGGGACATGCTATTACGATTTCTCATCTTACTGTCAGTGTTATTTGAGCTGTGGTTGGTCTCACTTTTCTGGCTGGTGAGCTCAGAAAAACTATGACTCCATAGTACATAGTACCTTGAGGCTGTTATATCTTTTTAGTCAGTGCCTAAAAAGGCTGGTATGTATATATATGTGGCAACCCTCAAACTGTTGCTACGCCTCACAACAAGGTCTCGAAATAGTAAAGTAAGTACTTTTGTGAAGACTTGCACGAAGTCGGTGCCTATTGATCTCGTCCGGTGCCTATTGATCTCGTGGACATCGTAAGGCAGGATTGAAATGAGTATCCTTGTCAGTTGTTCCATTTGTGCTTTTGTATTATCTTCTCCTACATTTTGTGATGTTGAATTTTTTTCTTTGGTTCTATAGCACATTCCAAAGATCCGAAGTCGCAGATCGAGGATATGGTGTCAAAAATCGATAAGTCTATGTCTCTTCCAAATCGTACTTGGCAGACTATTACTCCGGACCACATCAGGGCTGTCCTCGATATTATTTTTGGTGTGGCCGGATTTTTTGAGTTCTTTGGTTGTCTTTTTAATGCGTATGTAACATCAATATCTGTGACTTACAGCTATCTTCGCCAATCCTCCTCATCACCCTTTTGTGCTTCATGTTTGTCATATGTCGAAGCACTGTAGGACTCCGACTTCTATCAAAGACAAGGTAATCGTCAAGGCCAAAAAAGGGAGCAGAAGAGCAGAAGATCAATTGATGTGGCGAGGGAGAGTGGATGTCTCTAAAATCAAGACTGCTCGTAGGACCGTTGAAATGACCATTTCCTTAAGGTCAGAAGATACCTCTTCACTGCCTAGTGCACAACAACAAGCCCTTGAGTCCTATTTCATGGGTGAATCGTTTCTAGTTCCTTGAGTGATTGTGGCATGCTTGCTTTTCCTGAGAGGAGGCCTGAGGAGGCGGAAACAGCTCAACCAAAAGCAGGAGAGTATGTTATATCTTTTGAGGCTCCTAGTCATGTTCCTCTCTAAATTACATTCCCTCTTGCATTTGGCTTTGTCAAACTTCCGCCTTGCCAGTGATCCTGTCTTTCCAGAGGAAGAGGCATATGCTGAACATGGAACCTAAAAGCCGTCAATCAATCAAATGTGTGTGCCCCTCTAAACTGATTTTTCCTTTTTATTTAGATTTGATGGTGATTCTTCTCGTGTGCAGCTTATGAGCGGGGGGAATCGCCTTGTATTCAATTGCCAGAGGCAGATAGAGGCCTCCTGTGAAGAGGTCATCAAGGTCAGAGTGAGAGATTCTCTAGATCACGAGGCGATAAAGACCAAGCAACTTAAGAATAAGAAGGCTCTGGATCATATCGCAGTTATGGATGCTGAGAAGGCGGCCTTGAATTAAAAGGTTGAAGAGCTTGAGAACTCGGATTCTTCAGTCTGTGCTCTGGTGGAGGAAGCGCAAGGTTCTTCAGATTAGAGCGGCTTCTGAGCAACATGAACCCGATATTCAAAGAAAACTTGAGGACACTCTCTATGATAGTCTTTAATGCCTTTGATTTCTGTCCATTTTGTTTTTATTAGCTGAGCTAGGTGTGCGAGATTCTTCTAGCTCGGGGTAGGTTTGGCCTCTGTGGGATTATTGTTCCGTTTTAGACCTTGGCGATACTTGATTTGAGCTCCAATACGTCTAGCTGAGATCTCGGACCGGAGTGAAACCCAACTCCAACAAAACAAATGGTGATGGTAAAACAATGATATCGCCATAATCAGCCACTAATATTAAAAGAGATATCAATACAAAGAAAACATATTGATAAGCTATAACAATGCTATTATAGGAAGAGGAAAAAGAACAATAAAACTGAAGATGATGACGTGGAAGAAACTAAATAAAGAAGAGAAGAAGGATGTTCTTTACAAAATAGCTTTCATTGCTTTACATATAAATAAGAAGAGAGTCTATTAGAATCAGTTAGCCTTTGGAGTGTAGTTGAGTCTATAGACTTGAGGAGATTGCGTTTGGGTTAAGCCAACGTAACTCAGTATTGTAATCCTTTAGCGAATATGTTCTTGGACTTTTACTATTAAGATTGAGTTGATAATACGAAGATTCATTATCAAAACTTTGTCATTTGGTGAGTCGTGACTCGATCGTTTCATCGCAATCATGATTTTTGTCGAATCGGAGGAGCAATACAATTCGGTGGAGAAGATGGTTAACGAATTATGGAATCAAGTGACAGTTCTTCATGGCAGATGTCCGCGATTATCATCGGAGGGCGCATATCTGATGAATCGCATCGATAATCTTAAAGATCGAGTACGAAGACTCAAATCAAAGGTCGAATCGATGAATAAGCTGCTCGAAAAGATCGCGGAACAAACATGTCTAGACACTACAAGAAATCTGGGGTTTAATAGCAAAACATGATAGTTTTTTTTATTGTGATATGGTTGACATACCTCTTATTTTTAGATAACGTTTGTGAAAATGCAAATGTATGTTTGGTTGCTCCGATTTTAATTCTACAAACGCTTTTTCAAAACGTTGTATACATAGCACTTTAAGTTTTGAAATGCTATAACTAAAGCATGAAAATAATTGATATTCCCTCTCGCCCTTGTTTCACTTTCCCTCTCACTCCATTTTATTTGCCTCCAAAAACCCTAAGCCTTAAAACCTAAATTCTAAACATAACCCCTAAACTCTAAACAAAAACATTAAACTCTAATATTTCAACATCAAATGTTAAATTTAACTTGAAATATTAAATATAAACTCCAATATTAATATTTTTCATAATTAATATCAAATCTTAAATCAGTATCGCAAACATTAACCTTCAAACCCTATACTCAAACTTATTCTAAACTCCAAACCTAAAAACTATTATTAGATTACCTAAAATTATTTAACAAGAAATCTTAAATTTAATCTCAAAGTCTAATCCTAAATCTTAAATCTAAACCCAAAAACTTTACATAAATCTATTTTAAATTAATTTACATATGTACTTTACATAAATGCATTTTCATAAAATTTCTTATAAAAATGAAATCTATTCACTTTGTTAAAGTTATATATCATTAACTTTATGAATATAATGATAATTTATTTTTTATATGAATAAAAAATTTACCTAAACAATCAAATTGTAATATTTAAAAAACTATTAGATAAAAAAAATAAATTTTGATTGGTTAGTGTTTGATCATTAATGTTTTTAATCGAATGGCTATAAATCATACTTTTGTTAATCTTCCTCCTTCTTTTTCCATTGATAAATCTATCAAAATTAAGATTGTCATTGTAAACCTTTAAACTACTTTAATTTACTATACTCTTCTAGTTTAAACTGCTAAACTAATTTCATTTTACATCTAAACTAAATCATTATATCCTAAAATATAGTGATTAAAATTTTAATACTTGACTAACGGTTATATACCTTTGAAACTTTAATTTCAAACTTTAAGTATAATATCATACCTTATTCTGAAACTTCAAACCTTAATCATAGTCCAAACCCTTATAAATTGAATCATAACTTTTTAAGAAATTATAAATTTTTCACTCTATTTTTGAAAGATTAACCCCAACTATAATTACATTAATTATATATAAATTTTTTGGTCAAAATTATATATAAATATTTAGCTTAATTATTATACTAAATGAAAACAGTTTCTAGTGGGTTAATTTTGGCCCTTAACTGATTTCAATCCAAAGGCCACAAATCAATATTTTGTTTATCATTTTCCCTCTTTGTCCTTAGTCAATCTCTCAAGCATAATGATAGAAATCTTGACCATGGATTATTTTTTATCAGGCCATCTTTAACCCGGGTCTCTTAAAATGGGGGTTCTTAATTTTTTTGACCTCTTTTTAATATTTTTTTTTTACATTTTTCTGGATAAGAGACATCTCTTATGTCTCTAGAGACGGTTCTTAAGTTTTCTTAGTTAAAATTAAGAAACAGTCTCTTAAGAAAATAAGAATTTCTTGTTAAGAGACTTGCATTAATTATGCTCTCATATGGCTAACAATTACATATCTCACATCTCTATTTCTTTTTTCCTTCACTTGTTTCACGAGATCTCTTTTTTTTTTGGTTTCATATCTAAAATTAATCTCTTCTTCTTCAATTCTTTGAATCTCTATCTTCCTCAATCACCACCACCGCCACACATTTTTTCTTTGTGATTCACCATCACCACCACCACAAAGAAGAAGCAACGCTCACCATCACCATTACCATCACACGACCTTCGTTCATTCGCCGTCCCAACATCCCCACTACACCACCACCACCACAGTACTCCGATCGTTTGCCGTCCCAGCATCACTAGCACACCACCACACCACCACGGTTCGACCTCTCTCTCTCTCTATGTATGTATGTATGTATGTATGTATGTATGTATGTATGTATGTATGTCTCTCTGCCTATCTCTCTCTCTCTATTTTGAACTGGTTTTATTTGTTTTAGGGATGTAGGAGGCAAGGTGAGGCAGGCATGGAGGCTGGAGGAGGAAAGCTCCAGATTTCAACAAAGATGAGAGACTGAGGAAGCTGGCGGCTTCAGATTCAAGATGGAGGAAGCTTATGGCGATTTGGTGAGGAGGCGGGCACAAGAAGATTAGGTTTATTTAAGATTAGGTTTAATTTTTTTTTGTAATTAAATTTTAATTTATGAATCAATTTTATTTTATAAATCAATTTAAATTCATAAATTTCAATTCAATTTTAATTTATAAATCAAATTTAATTTATTTGTACTTTAAATAATAATAAGTAAATAATAACATTAAAAATGATATTATATACAAACTAATGTATCACAACCAATAACATTATCTTAAGTGAATGACCTAGTATTGCAGGTGATGATACATCATACCTAAAAACGCATTACATATTTCTCGGCGCAACTAATACTCAATTTTCTTGTAGTGTGAGTTCGCGAAAGGCAAAGACATAGCTGATCAAGCCGGTCCATCGATTCAGGTATCCAATATGAGCTCTCTTATGGAACCAATAAATGAATATCTAGGTCATCAGAGAAGCTTAGGAGTATTTGAATCACGACAAATCCTATTGAAAAAGGTTAAATTGCCAATATTCGATGGATTCATGCCTTATGGATGAATTCGTCAAACGGAACGATACTTACAAACAACTCAATGTAGTGATAATGAGAAGTTGAAGTTGGTAGCACTGAGTTTAGTAGGACCTGTACTGAATTGGTATACCTGGGAGGTGATAAAACCGTTTGTTGATTGGCATCAGTTTAAAAAGAGGTTGTTGGATTGGTTTGCTCAATCTATGGATGATGAACCGGTGAATATGGTTTTTGATCTAAGAAAAACTGGTTCAATACATGCCTATGTGAGTGAATTTGAAGAGTTGATAACGTAAGTCACATGCATAGATGAAGGAAATTCTATAAACAAGTTTTATATGGGGCTCAAACATGAAATTAAGGAAGTAATAAGACTTAAGAAACCAAATGGATTGTTCAATCATATTGTCATGTCTTTCTTGTTTGTAACTCTCTCTCCAAGCATCTGACATAATACATTCAGTTCCATCATGACCACTGAAGAGGAGTCATAATACTTTTGTGTGCCTAGTAACAACGGTGATGGATAAATCAAAGACATGAGATACTGAAAAAATGGGAGACCTTGTCAACACTTAATACCAGCAGAATTAGAAAGATTGAAGTTATGGTAGCAGGTTTGGGTATATGCAGACACGTTCCTATCTTGTTACAAGGACTGATGTTTGAAATTGGTTGCATTTCCTTGGAATCAGGGAAATTTGATATGGTGTTAGGAGTGAAATGGTTGAGGACCTTGGGGAAGTGTGAAGTGGATTGGGAGTTACATGAGTTGAGCTTCATGTATAATGGCGTAAAAGCGATGTTGATAGGATAAAGAGATTTACACTAATCAGTTCAGACTTTACAATCATGTCAGCTGAAAAGTATAAGGCAACATGTGCAATGGAATACTGGCTATATCAACAGCCAAACGAAGCTAAACCACTTCCTAGTATACTAGTAACAATTCAACATTTGTTCGAGAACTTTAGCATGGTATTTGCGGATATAACAACACTACCTTCAGTTTGAAGAAGAGAGCATACCATTGTGCTTAAACATGGCACTTCTCCAATCACTATAAGACCCTACAGATATCCACAGGCGCATAAAAAGGCTATGACATTAATGGTGAATGATATGTTGAAGAAGAACAACCTTCAACTGATTCGTAGTCCCTTTTCCAGAACTTTGCTCTTAGTCAAGAAGAAAGACAAGTCATGGCATTTCTGTGTTGATTATAGGGCTCTGAATCAAGCAATATTAGTAGAAAAGGTCATATCCCAATGATTGACCAGTTGCTAGATGAGTTAAATGGAGCAATGATTTTTTCAAAACTTAATCTGACTTCTGGGTATCATCAGATAAGAATGTAGCTTGTAGACATTGAGAAAACGGATTTTAGAACACATTATGGATATTATAATTTTTTCGTAATGCCATTCAGTTTGACTAACACCCCGGAAACCTTTCAAGGTCTTATGAATGAGTTATTTTGACCTTTGTAGGGGAAGCCAGTGTTAGTATTCTTTGATGATATTCTTGTATACAGCTCATCAGTGGAAGAACATGAAGACCACCTGAGAAAAATCTTACAGATTTTACATGAAGCAACACTATTTGCCAACCGAAAAAGTGTTTATTTGGTCAACCTAAGGTTGACTACCTGGGTCATGTGATATCTGCTAATGGTGCATCAACTTAAGAAGCAAAGACTTTGGAAATGAAACTGTGGCCAACACCGAAGAGTGTGAAACAACTATGAGGTTTTCTTGGCTTAAAGGGTATTATAGACGCTTTGTCAAAGGGTATGGATCTCTGGCTAGAGCACTGAATGATTTACTGAAGAAAAGCATGTTTGAATGGTCATTTGCGGCTCAACAAACATTTTATTCACTCAAACAAGCAACGATGTCAGCTCCAGTTCTCTCTTTACCAAATTTTACAAAAACATCCATAGTGGAGAGTGATGCTTCTTGTTTTGGTCTTGGTGCCGTGATGATTTAGGACAAAAACCTGATTGCTTATTTCAGGCATATCCTGACTTCGATTGACAACTTAAAATTATTTACATATTTTAAGTTGATGGTAGTGGTTTTGGCTATAAGAAAGTGGAAGCATAACCTTTTGGGGCATATATTTGTGGTAAATACAGATCAGAAAACTCTCAAGTTTCCGTTTTAGAAAAGAGAAGTGAGTATGGAATACCAAAAGTGGTTGGTGAAGCTATTAGGATACGATTTCAACATTATATACAACTCGGATGCTGAGAATTTAGTTGCAGATGATCTGTCGAGAATGGGTTCTTGTGAGCAGTCCATTGTGCATATACAACTCCTCAAAGTATGCAATTACAAGATCTTCTTAATGAGACAAAAGAAAAAGAAGATGTTTAGAAGCTGTTGAAATTGATTCAAACAGGTGAAGTAAAACATCTTGATTATATGGTTTGTGATGATACGTTGTGGTACAAGGGCGGGCTGGTGATATCATCTACTTCACGATCCATTCCCTTGATATTATCTAAGTATCATGATGGTCTAATGGGTGGCGATTGAGGTGTTATGAAGATGTTGGATATGATTCAACAAGGTTTTTATTGGACTAGAATGTTGAAGACAATACAAAAATATGTGGCTGAGTGTCAAATCTGCCAAACTCATAAATATTCATCAATCTATCATGCGGAACTTCTTCAACCATTACCATTACCTAATCATGTTTGGGAGGGAATCTCAATGGCGTGAATTGGCTGGTACTAATTTGAAGTATATTACATCATTTCTTTCTCAAACCGATGGCTAGACAAAGGTGTTGAATAGAACACTAGAGACATACTTGAGATGGTTTGCTTCAGATCATCCGAGAACATGGTTCAATTGTTTAGGTTGGGCTGAATTATGATAGAATACCTCCTACCATACATTGTTGATAACATCTCCATTAAGGGTTGTTTATGGTTGTGACCCTCCCCTATTATTGTGGTTCGAACATGGGCTACATCCAATGTGGAATTAGAAGGATTATTGAAGGAAAGATATTTGATATTGAGTCATGTTAAGAAATATTTTGTTCATGCTCAGAAATTAATGAATAATAATGCTGATAACAACAGAAAAAACGTTGAGTTTTTGGTGATATGGTGTATCTTAAGCTAAGACATTATATACAACAATCAGTGGCAAAACGTTTTTGTCAAAAGCAATCGGCCAAGTATTTTGGTCCGTATGCAGTCTTGGGACGTATGGGGAATACAGCATATCGTTTACAGTTACTTGAGACAACAAAGATTCATCATATGTTTTATGTGTCACAACTAAAGAATGTGACTAAAGAACATATCAGGTGTTACCATTGCCTCAGTCGTGCTGATTTACAGGATGTTATAATTTAACGGAGAGTGTGGAAGATACTCGTTATTCACCGGTTGGATCATTGGAGCTTATGATCAAGTGGTTTGGATTACCCTCTTCGGAGAATACATGGATCCAAATTCATCAGTCAGAAATCAATTTTCAGATTTTAAGCTTGAAGGTAAGCTGAATGATAAAGGTTTGGGGGGGGGGGGGGGGTAGTATTGATAAGCTACAACAATTTATTATAGAAAAAGGAAGAAGAATAATAAGACTAAAGATGATGACATGGAAGAAACTAAATAAAGAAGAGAAGAGAATGTTGTTTACAAAATAGCTTCCATCGCTTTATATACAAATAAGAAGAGAGTTTGTTAGAAACATAATCAATTAGCTTTTGGATTATAATTGAGTCTAGCGACTTGAGGATATTGCATTTGGGTTAAGAAAATGTAGCTCAATATTGTAATCCTTTAGCGAATCGGTTCTTGGATCGGGTTCGGGTATTTCAAATACAACTGAAAATTAAAGGTTGCGATTAAAAAAAATTAAAGATACAAGATTCTTGCAAACAAAGAAAACTATTATTCCTCTCGTTTTTGTTACGTAACACGATCGAGAGTAACAAGACATCTCTATGGAGAAACTATCCCTCCGGTGAAGAATGACAATACAAAGTGAGATGGCTCTGGTTACTACAGTGATGTTTATGGTGGTGATCACTGATGACGGCAAATGACTAACGTCTCTGAAAACCATATTGTTATCGTGAGAAGAACAATATTTTAAAGAAAAAAGATTATATAGGGAAGAAGAGGAGAGATGTTGCCTTAATTTTTCACGTTTAGGAAGGAGATACAAACACACATATATATGTTTACGTTACAAAAATAATGGTTTGGCATTGATTTTACAATATTAATTAAACCACAATTGGTTAAGGATAACCAGTCACTACAATTTGGATGAGAAATGTAGATTTAGGTTAAGATATACATATGTTCGAATGAATTTGGATATTGTTTCGGGTTTTGGATATACCCGATCGGGTCCGAATATCCAAACTTGTTCATTACAAAATCGATCGGGTATTTTGCTACTTCGGATCAGATTTAAATTTTCAGATCGGGTTAGGATTCAGATAAAATGCCCAAGCCCACTTATACTCTTGAAATTGAGTTGATAATACGAAGATTCATTATCGAAACTCTTTCACATATCAATACAAAGCAAACAGAAAGGTGATAGGAATTGAAGGAAAGTGAGGAAGATACTGGTGGTAATGAAATGAATGTAGAGTTAGATTAGAAGTTTAGAGATTGGGAATATTATCGATTAGGAAATGCAAGTGATATGAATATGATGGTATTTTGAAAGAATTGTTTGAAGCCATCTTTCTTTTTGAGGACACTGTAGATTACATACTTGTACTGTTGTACAAAATGACAATGTCGCATTGTTACCATCTTTGGCAAAGATAAAAAGAGATTTAGTTATCTCTATTGTTCTTTGAATAGCTCGCGACCAATAACCATCCTTCTGATCTCGCTTGTACCAGCACCGATTTCATATAGTTTTGCATCTCTCAGAAGGCGTCCCGTTGCATATTCGTTGATGTATCCATTTCCGCCTAAACATTGTATCGCCTGCAACATCAAACCAAATCCTTTAAAGTCTTGCAGGAAAAGTAAACAGATAATCAAACGTTCAAGAAGTACACATGGATGACACTGTCATCATGACAGTGAAAAATAAAGCAAGAGTGGCTGACCTGTAAAGCAACCTGTGTTGCTCTTTCTGCTGCACAAAGAATAGTTCCGGCACAATCCTAGAAGAATAACACAAAAGTAGGTTATTAGAATACATACTGAGGATTATTTTTTCTTTTAAACGAGAAGAATCATTCATTATTAGTTCACCTTTGGGTCAACTTTTCCATTGTCACACTCCCTCGCAACGGAGTAGACGTATGACCTGAGATGCGAAAGCGGAAGCTAAATATTTGGCTGTATGGACAAAATGAAATTCAGAGTTTTGATACAAGTCAACTACCTTGAAGACTGTAATGCAGTGTACATGTCAGCAACTTTACCCTGAAATTATTAAACATAACTATCATTTTAAGAATCTTGCGATTTAACTTGGAGATATTCACATAAACGTTTATGTGAAGAATGATCAAGATCAACCTGTATAAACTGGAACTCCCCAACTGGGCGACCAAACTGTTCTCTCTGGCGAATATAGGGAAGTACAACGTCGAGGCATGCCTGCATGATCCCTAAGGGTCCAGCTGCTAAAACTAGTCTCTCCAAATCAAGACCTGACATCAGAACATACACTCCTGCACGTACAAAACACTATGCACATCAAGACAAGCATAGAGAGTGGGCTTTGTAGCATCGATTAAAAAGTACAAAACGTGTATGTACTCATGTGTTTCTTCTTTTACAATACTAGATATCAGATAGTAGTTCAGCATGTTACTAGGAAAACATAGACAATGCAATGCATGTTATCAATCAACATATGGAAACCAGAGTAAAACGATGAAGTTTGTAGCAATCAAAACCTTTTCCTTCCTTGCCAAGAATGTTTTCTTCTGGAACAAAGCAATTCTCAAAAACAAGCTCACACCTGCTCAAAAGAGACACAGCTATAAGAGAGACAAAAGAGGCAAAGAAAAAGACTTTAAATTTAAACGGAAGGGATCGTGAGAAAATGGGAGGTTACGTGTCGCTTCCCCGCATTCCCAGTTTGTCCAATTTCTGAGCGGTACTGAATCTGCAAAGCCAGAGAAATAGATTTTAGGAAGAACTCTCTCAAATTCTTTCTCTTTTCTCTACGAAAGATCATAGAAAGGCAGTGTCAACTTTGACTGAGTAAAAACAACATACCCGGCCATTCCCTTCTCTATAACGAAAGCTGTGATTCCTTTAGAGCCTGCTTTTGTATCAGTCTTGGCGTACACAATCTGATTGAACCAATGATAGAAAAATGTCAGCTAGATAACAAAAAGTTTGTATGCCATTAAACAAAAATCAATTTGAGAAGTAAACATATATAAAAGCTAAACTACATTACCAATGTTTCAGCAGAGGGACCATTAGTGCACCACATCTTGTTGCCATTTATTACATAGCCACCATCTACTTTATCAGCCTTGCATTTCATGCTGACAACATCCGAACCGGCTGTAAAAAGAAGATAAAACAAAAAATCAGACTAAAGGGTTTACTTAAGAGTAGGTATGTGTGTTTGTGCTCTCTAACTCTTCATCCAAAGGATATGTATCTCACCATTGGGTTCACTCATCGCAAGAGCACCAACATGCTCTCCGCTGATAAGCTTCATAAAAGCAAACGCATTAGTTAGATAAACTCTTAAAGAAAATCTCAAAAGAAAGCTAAAGGGAAACATGCAACAACAGTTCAAGAAAGAAGATTATCAAACTATTATTAATCACTAGTAATTATTAGAGTTGTAAAACGGGTATTGATTTGCAGATAAACCATTAGCAAAGAAGAGATGGAACCGTACCTTTGGCAAATACTTGTGCTTTTGTGCTGTATTTCCATTCCTCACCTGTAAAGTAGTCTTAATAAAACCTCACAGATATTGGAAAGTAGTTTTTTTTGTGATGATGTACATACCAATTGATTGATGCAAAGGTTTGAATGGGCACCGTAAGACAGACCAACGGACCCTGAAGCCCGACTGATTTCCTCAATGGCTATGCAATGATACAAGTAACCAAGACCTAGACCTCCGTATTCCTCTACAGGAAAGCCACCATAGGATTGAGCTAATAGGAAAAGGTTATGATCAGTGATTAGGAGGAGGACAGAGAGACATGTTACCTGGTGCAGTGATTCCATGGAGATTGAACTCACCCATAAGCTTCCATAAGTTTACATCCTATTATTTCAAAAAAAAATAGTTAGATTTTGGGAGATGAAAATGGTAAGAAAGACAGAGAGAGAGACCTTTGGGAATGAATTAGTTTTATCGATTCTTTCGGCATGAGGAGCGATAATATCTTGAGCAAACTTGGACACACTTTCTTTAAACTGAAGTTGCAACAC
Organism: Moricandia moricandioides; assembly: GCA_905132885.1. Classification (NCBI taxonomy): domain Eukaryota; kingdom Viridiplantae; phylum Streptophyta; class Magnoliopsida; order Brassicales; family Brassicaceae; genus Moricandia; species Moricandia moricandioides. The sequence continues at coordinate 361,784 of CAJHQQ010000057.1, forward strand.
ATCATTTCAAGTCGAACACACGCACAATAAGACAAAAGAGCTCAATCACTGGAGAGGAAGAGAGAAAAGAACCTGAAGCTGAGTTTCGTCGAAAAGGAGAGAAGAAGAGAGAGACGACAAGTGCTGCCTCCTGCCTGCGTAACCAAGAATCGATCTCGCCGAGAATAGCCTCTGCATCTTCGATATTTCCTATGAACGGTGTTAAAATTGAATCTCACCAAATTTTCTTTCTTTTAACACCAAACGGCTCCCTTTTTTTATTAGAAGAATATTAAAGTAATGAGACAATGAGTCATGGTGACAAGGATGGAAGTATAGATAGAGATATGAGCAACGAGTCATGGTCCATAAGGTTCCGTGATCCCCTTTGTTACTATTCCTTCCCGTCTCCATTCAACATTTACTAACTACCATCTTTTGTGGGTCTTGTTTTCTCTTAACAACACCTACATTAAAACACCCGACCCAAAACTGAAATCCGACTAGGTATCCAAAATACAGGATGAGTGTTTTCGTATATTTTTGGTATTATGATTATTTTTCTAAGTTTTAATTTTAAAGTTTTTAGTATGGTTTTGGATCTTAAGTAAAATTTTAGATTTTCAAAAATATAATTCGGATACTCAGATAAAAATTCAGATACTTTTCATGTCTTTGGGTCGAATTTAAATAAAATTCTAGATATTCTTGCATATTTAAATATTTTTAAAATATTTTTATATTTTTGGGAGTGGACAAGTCCCTAATTAAGTCTGACTCATAATTGAACCCAAACCGACGAATTCTAATTACCTTGTCTAACTATTTAAGACTTTAATCAACTCGGACCCGACAAGATCCGAACCAAATACAAACTAAAAAAAATCTAATTACTCTATTAGATATAAACTAGATCTTGACCCGCCCGACTGGGCGGGTGTTTTCTTTGACAATAATAATTATCAACTTGTACTTAATTATAAAATATTGTGTTTTATAAAGTATGATCAAAGTTCTTTGCTATCATATGATTGTTATTGTATTTAATGCACTTGGAACACCATGAAAAAAATGAATACTTTAGTATATATGTTTTTTCATTGTATATCTGAAATAACTTATTAAAATATATTAAAATATATTTAGCATTTGCTTTTCATTTATGTATTTCTAAATTAGAAGGCCTATTGAAATTTCTTAAAACCATACTATGTTTTATATGATTTGTTATTTATAATAAATCAACCATAAAATGCATCATAAATTATTTATTTGGACATTAGATTTATACAAAAAATGTAAATGTTAACTATTTACATAAGTGTGTTAAATTTTTTTGTTTTTCATATCTTTGCATATATATATTTGCGTGGGGAAAAAGATTGTGATCTTGTTTTAAATGAACAGATATTCTTGGGATCGTAGATTTAATGAGGAGATAACTCTCAGCGAAACAAATATATACGATCCTTAAAAAAATGTAATTTAGTCCAATATAGTAGAATATTCCTCTTTGATAAGTAATTATGTCGACAAATTACGACAAATTATTTCATATGTTATTTTTGTATCCAAACAACTATCTTTTTTAACTTTGCTATTCTTATATCCAAACAAAATCCTAAAGTACTTCTACTTTAATAAGATAGATGTTGATTATATTTTTTTTACTTATCCATAATAGTATATTCAAAACGTATAACTTGATGCAATTTGATGTAATTGTATTATTCATATATTAACTTGTTTTTTTTTTAATTTTATTTTGAAATGAAACAACATACTAAAATTTTTAATTGTCAATATATAAATATCGATTTGGTTAGATAAACTTTGGAATTGTAATTATTTAATTTAAATTGATTTTAAATGCAGTACCGGAATCTGTAAATAAAAAAAATGAAGTACTTAATTTATTCTAAATGCAAAGGCTAAATTTGTAAATAAAAGAAAATATTTTTAATACTGCTATCCATGTATCCAAACAATCCTCATTATCCATGTTTCCAAACAAAATCCTAAAGTACTTCTACTTCAATAAGATAGATGTTGATTATATTTTTTTTACTTATACATAATATTATATTCAAAACGTATAACTTGATGCAATTTGATGTAATTGTATTATTCATATATTAACTTGTTATTTTTTTAATTTTATTTTGAAATGAAACAACATACTAAAATTTTTAATTGTCAATATATAAATATCGATTTGGTTAGATAAACTTTGGAATTGTAATTATTTAATTTAAATTGATTTTAAATGCAGTACCGGAATCTGTAAAAAAAAAAAATGAAGTACTTAATTTATTCTAAATGCAAAGGCTAAATTTGTAAATAAAAGAAAATATTTTTAATACTGCTATCCATGTATCCAAACAATCCTCATTATCCATGTTTCCAAACAAAATCCTAAAGTACTTCTACTTTAATAAAATAGATATTTAAAACCCAAAAAATCCAGATCTAAGAAAACCCGATCCAAATCCGAATCCCCATGCCCATGCCCCTAATTGATCGCATTATAAGCAAGAACAATTTCTTCTCTTACCCACCCACCATTATATATATATCCATTTTTTATTAATCGAGAAACATTTAGTGATAGTAACCTTTATTTTGTACTTTATTTACAGGGATGTTATGCTGATGTGTCAAATTCACAGAGCTCCTGAGCCTCTCTATTAAATTGCCCCTTATTTACTAGATTAATTAAAAATTTACCTCTATTATTCAACCCACCTATTTTTTGTTATATCTACTAAAATACAACGATTTTATAACAAATGGATCTAATACATACTTTAACATACTTTTAAATTTTTGACTATCGAATCTAAAATAGAAATCTTCCTAATAGTTATATTCACATTTTTTACAACGAAAAAATTATGCAGGTCATCTCTTTATATTAACGTTATTTACTATATAATTATAATTATATTTTTGTATCATATTTACTAATATATAATGCTATTACCGTTAAAAAGTCATTCACTCTCTTCACCTAGTATATATATATATATATATATATATATCAAAAGCCTCCTTAAAACTATCACTAACATGTAAATCAGTCTGGTCCTATGCAAATAATAACCTGCAACCACAGAAACTTCATATTCAGAGAGTTGATGATATTAGTGTAAAGAAAAAGAAGGTTTACAGATGTCAAGAACTCAGGTTGGGTTTACCTTTGCATGAGCTCCTCAAGGTTCCAAGCACAGAGGAGAGAATCAAGCAAATATTCCCAAACTCTGGCTCTCATGATCCATCTGATTGTTCTGTGCATATGCGTATGCAAAAAAGAATCAAAGGAACCCCAAAAAGAAAAACAGAATACAAGTCGAGGAGGCCATAGATGCAGTGGTACTCTCATCCAAACAGATGAATCACATCATTCTGAGTCTGAGTCAATCGACAGAAACAGCCGAGGTCTTACTGAACGCTTCTGGCGAGGAAATGAAAACGGACTCTCTGATCTTTGTCTACTTTCCTTCTCTTGTTTATTGTCATTCATCCCCAGAAGCAACGATGCTGCAAGTAAGCAATTAATACAGTCAATAACAAATATATTTCCTACTACTTATGCAACAGTACAAACTCGGCATAAGCACAACAAACAATACTAAGGATTTTCTTGACATATCAGGAAAAAAAAGAAAAAAAAGAAAAAAAAATTGAGTTTCTGTCAGGGAACGAACCAGTCTCTGACAAAGTTTTTAAAACATCCTCTCTAGTTGATTCTGGGTTGCTTTCTTTAAGCCCATTTTCACCTATAGTCTCACCATGATCATAAAGTCTAAGAGAGATCCAATCATCACCGTGGATTCCTACGTTTGACATCTCAGCCTAATTTCTGAAATCCGACGGAGCTGATGTCTCTGGTCTTGTTGGCAGAAATATCTGAAACGAAGGGTCGTCTCTACTAAATGCCATAGGATTGTCGAAGTCGAATAGTCCATCGTTTGCATCTGCCTCAGATCGTCCAACCGACTCTGGAACCATAGGAGTAGACGTACCTGAAGCCATCGAGTAACCACTATTTATTGCAGGGTCACAGTTAAGTGGACCAGGCTGCAAACCGACAAACCCGTTTGATACATCAGCATCGGATCTAAATAGTTGGAACCCCGAGACTCCTTGGGCATCTGAAGACAACTGCCAAAGGGGCATATCATAATCATCATCATCGTTTATGAAAAGACCCAAGCCGGAATTGCCTGCAGCAACGACCTGATGATCTTCATTATAGGAGTTACTGATCCCAACTGGATGCAATGGGAAATTTACCCCGCCATCAGCCTAATTCTCACATCATCATGTAGGCGAGTCCTGCGGTGATTAAAACATCATCTTGATTATTGTTTTTTAAAAATTTTAGATTAATGCACGAAATAAGAACTTCATATGCATTTCAAATAAGTTGTCCGAAATTATATATATATAGTATATGATCATAAGTCATGTGTAACATCAATATAAATATTTTGAAAAAAAAATGAGAGAACTAAACTAGAAATATATGGTTAATTATACATATGCTCGGTTATATTCGGGTATCCACTCGGGTTCGGGTTATTGCCTATTCGGGTTTGAATATTCAATCTCTCCTAATTCAATACATGTTCGGATATTTTGCTGGGTCGACGAGCTATTTCCCCACGAGTAGTATGATATAGCATCAGATCTCCACCAAACTATGACCTAGTGTCAAATCTCCATGATTTGAAAGTTACAAACTTACTTCTCCACGAATTAACAATTCGAATATTTTTCTCCGAACCGATACTTCGAAACTTAATTACCCATAGACCATGGTTTTAATTAGTTTATTATTAACCAAATAGTTTAAACCGACTAAACCAAACCAAAATTCATTTAAACAATTTTTATTAAATAATATTGTTTTAGGTTTATATTTATGTGTTTTCTAAAATTTTAAAGAAAACAATTACATCAAGATTTCATTTTTATAAAGTTTAATAAAATCACAATGAACAAATAAGCTTGTTAAATTTGTACTTTTTTGAAATTTGAGAGAAAAAAAATCAAATTTTGATAAAAACTTATGTCAAAAATCTAAATTTTCTTTCAAATTTGATTTACATCAAAATTTAACAAAACATAGATTTTGAAATATACTTTTATCAAATTTTAATTTTTGCTTTCAAATTTCAAAAAAGTTACGAAAATTAATAATCTTAATTGTTCATTGTAATTTTAATAAATTTTGTAAACATAAAATTTTGATGTAATTTTTTTGTTTTAAATTTTTTAAAACCCAAAAATATATAAAAGATTATGAAATCTTTTTTGAATTCAAAAAAAAAAAAATTTGAAATTTCAACAAGAAGATAAACAAGATTCTTTAATAAAAATTGTTTAAAATGAATTGTGGTTTGGTTTAGCTGGTTTAAACTATTTGGTTAATAATAAACCAAGTAAAACCATGGTCTATGGGTAATTAAGTTTTGAAGTATCGGTTCAAGGAGAAATACATTCAAAATTGTTAATTCGTGGAGAAATAAATTTATAACTTTCTAATCGTGGAGATTTGACACTAGGTCATAGTTTGGTGGGGATCTGATGCTATATGATAGTTCTCGTGGGGAAATAGCTCATCGACCCTATTTTGCTATTTCGCTTCAAGTTTTTCGGGTCGGAATCGGGTACGGATTTAGATGTCGGGTAAGGTGCACATCCCTAAAGAGGAGAATGAAGATGAATCGTAAAATAAACTTTAGTAATAAAATCTTTCAACTAAAGATGAATCGTAAAATAAACTTTCAACTAAAATTTTGACGAAAGAATCTCTCAATTTTGATTTCGTTAATGTATGTCACCATCCATCTAAGCTACCGTGACGGAGGGTGACATTCATTAACAAAATTAAAGTTGAAAGTTTATAAGGTTAAAAAATTAATTGAGAAATTTTCTTTGAATTCAAAAATAACTAAGGAGTTTTATCACTAAAAGCATAAGATATTTTAATTTTTTTTATTATCATTTATTCATTATTTAAAACTCTTACAATTAATCTATAAACATTTAAAACTAATATATAATTCTTATGCATTACTTTATCAAATTAATTTATAAAGTTATAAAGTGATTTATAAATATTTATAAATAATTTAATATTTTTACAAATGATTAAGCTTAACATCGATTAAATAATATTTTACGATTCTTATTACTTATTAGGGTAAATACAATGCAAAGTTATTTGTGATATTACGAAAATATGAAGTAAAATAATAAAGCAATAATAAACACACAAGTTTTCTTATATCACTTAAACCAAATATCAAGTAATTTAAGATTCTAAGTTATATTAAGATTTAAGTAGTGATGAGGATATTTAATTGAAGATTTGTAAATTAGTTTGATAAAATAATATGTAAAGATTTAAATTAGTTTTAAAGGCTTATAGATTGATTATAAGAGTTTTAAACAATGCACAAAACGATAATATATGTTTTAAAACATTTAATGATTTTATTGACAAAACTCCTTAGCTATTTTTTCAATTAGAAAAGAAATCCTGAATTAATTTTTCAATATTATAACCTTCAATTTTAATTTCGTCAATATTTGTCACCTATTATCATAGTATTTTAGACGGAAGATGACATATATTAATGAAATTAAAGTTGGGGTTTCTTTCATCCAATTTTTAGTTGAGAATTTGTTTTGTGATATGTCTTTATTTGAGTGATTTTATTACAAAAAAAAAAACTCTAAAAATAAACCAAATTAGTAGAATAAACCAAAATTGTTTGGTTTATTTTTACTAAAATTAGGAAACTATGGTTATGTGTTCCCAATTCCATTGATGTTTCCTTGTAATTTGGCAGGTGTTGCAACATGGATTAGGAAACAGTGTTGTGTATTAGATATTTGTTCTTTTTGTACATTGCTGCTTATCTTAGCCACGTTTCTCCAGTTTATATTCATAAGACACCACCTGCTTCATAAAACTAGGCATAGACAAAAGTCATTTACAGAATATTGACCCTTACATAAATACTTGTAACCCAAATAAAGATTTCTATACAACAGAACTAATACAATTGAACAAGGTTAGGGACACGCGATCCAGTTGTCAGATTTCATCTTCCATTACCATATATGATCGTGTGAGAAATGAACATTGAGTTGGTGGCAGGGGAAGAAGAAACCGATGGTGGTGATGCTGATGAGATCCCTGAAGTAGAAGTGATTGCCACGGAAGGTACTCCCATTAACACTGGTGTAGAAACTCCAATTCCGAGAGTATCTGGAGTTAAATGAGGCAACATTTGGTGTCTGTTTATGTACTGCACCACTTGTTCCATGGATGGTCGAAAATCAGGTACAACACTTGTACAGAGCAAGCCGAGTTTCAGAACCATTTCGACCTCCCCGGGTATGAATTTACCTCCCAATCTTCTATCTAAAGCATCAACCAGAGAGCCTCTTTTCCAGCATTCCACAACCCATTTGACCAAATGTCGTTTCTCAACCGGCATCTCAGGATCAAATGGTCTCCTACCACATGTCACTTCAAGCATGAATGCACCGAATGCATACACATCGGTTCTAGTTGAGGTTCCTGATGATGTTAGCTCGAGCGCCATGTAACCTATGGTTCCAACAGCTGCTGTTGCAGAGAGGTTAGCTCCACGATCATCAAACCTAGCCATCCCAAAATCTCCTAAAAACCCTTGTAAGTTTCCATTTAGCATGACATTAGACGCTTTGATGTCTCGGTGTAAAACAACTTGACTAGCCCCTGTATGCAAGTAACAGAGCGCAGATGCGATATCTCTCAAAATAGCAAGTCTTTGAGACCAAGAAAGAGGTGGTTTATCATCTTGAAACAAATACTGATCAACGCTACCTCCTTCCATGAACTTGGAGACCAGCAACAACTCGCCTTTTCGCCTGCAATATCCTAGGAGAGGAACCAAGTTCTTGTGCTGTAAACTACCCATTGTCACAACTTCAGCAACGAACTGTTTCATCCCTTGCTCAGCATCGTGGGATAGTCTCTTAACCGCTATATCTCCTAGAAGAGGCATGTTTCCTTTAAAGACTTCTCCGAAACCTCCTTTTCCAAGACGACCATCTTTGTTAAACCCTCCTGTTGCTTTATATAGAGATCTATAGGAATAACGAAGTGGACCGTATTGATTTTCCCATGGCTCTTTAACTTCTGCATACTTGTTTCTCCTGTACACACAAACTCCTACAAGAACAGCCATCACTAGGAGTGCGAGTATAACCAGTAGAATGATAAGCAGAGGAGATGTTTCCTTGGGTATCTTGGGACGAGGCACTGTGGGAAGTTTAGAGATGTCAAGGCTCTGTAGTGAGACTCTGCTTGTGCTGAAACTCCATCCTAAGATGTACTGGTAACTGATCAATGACCCAGTTGATGCAGAGAAACCGACAAAGGCTTTTCCATCCGGGAAAACTGATGTGAGATTGATGTTTCTTGACAAAAGAGGCTTACTTGGCTTCTGGTCTCTTAGAGGAGCTAATGTAACATTGAGTAGAGTGTCTTCATAATCAACCCACACCTGGATAGGATCTCCACTCAAGAGTGTCAAGCTTTTGTTAGTTCCTTCTCTGTCGGAATAATAAGAAGCTGAAGCAGAGACAACAGAATGGAGATTGTTTTCGTCTATACCGACATGGTTTTTGTTGATGTCGTCAAACTCTGCGCTTTGGACCGTATCCAGCTCGATAGCTAGAATCTGAGAAGAAGGAGATCCATTAGTTGAGATGTTGAAGAGACCTAAGTATTGAGTTGGGTCTGCTTGTGTGAAATCCATTGAAGATGATAGAACAAAGGCAATCCCATGACCACCATCAGCTCCTGGTTTAGGGACCAAAGCGCAAACGAAATGAGTCCAGAAAGAGAGAGACTGAGATGAAGCTGAACCAAAATCGAATGGACGGTTGAAGAAAGCATGACCCATTTTCTGAGCAGTGGCATCTGTTAGCTGCAAAAGTCCACCTGGGAGCTGGATCTTTGCAACACCGTCAAGTTGAAGATCTGCTTGGCCTTGGTTAAAGCCGTTGTAGACGAAACTTAATTCTTGTTGACTTGAAAAGTGAATCAGAATGACAAAGAAGAGTGTAGAGAGAAGAAGACGATGCAATCTTTGAGCCATTGGTAATGAAACACAAGAGGTAAGCCTTGTTTGGTCAGGTCATATAATGCATAAGGGAACGACTTCAAATGCAATTTTCTACGTTCCGAGTTCAAAGGCACATCAGAGAGTTGACATTAGAATATTTTTATATCTAACCGTGAGAGTTACTCTATAAATAATAGTCTTCTTTGATAAAAATAATCTACTAAAAAGTCAGTAAGAAAAGTATTTGGTCTACTCTCTTTAACAATATCAAGTCGGAGTAAATTAAAGCTAAATATCCTCAAAAGGAAACAATTATTGGTTGCATGAAACGTATTGAAAAGACAAAGACTGCAGCTATACGACTTTAGAGACGAAGGTGTGTTGTGAGTAGTTGAGTTCCGAGGCTAACGTGCTTAAGAAGCATACTGTAAAAGCCCTGCTCTCTTTTTCAAACTCGTGCTTGCTTATACACGAACCAATCCAAGGTCAGTGCATTTCAGGTCGGTCATGCAACTCCACCAATACCAAGATATCCGAATTGACATTGAAGGTGTGGACTTGGTCATTTATTTATATAAGATACCAAATTCCCCGTTTGAATAGTTTTAATTTCGTTGTCAGAAATAAATAATAGTTTTAATTTCTTTTATTTATTTATTTATTTTTATTTTATTTTAAATCACAACTCAAAACTGTCCAAATCATCCACAATTATTTAAAATATCTGAATCCAAATATGATCTTTATCATTTGATTTTAAATATTACATTTAGCCTTTAAGGATCTGTAAACAGCAGACCTAAAATGGTATGTTGTTTGAAAAGTTGATTGCTACAAAAACCAATGTTCAAGAAATCGTTAGGCGTTAACTAGGTGTTTTATAGAGGACTAGTACTAAGCGGATTATTCGGGGACTATGCGAGGTTTAAGCGTTAACGAATTATTGATTTATTATATATATATATATATATATATATATATATATGTGACATTTATATGAAATATTTTAGTTTTTAAATAGAATTATAAATTTATTGTGATAAATTATCAAAATTAGATATGAAAAATAAAAGAACTTAGATAAATTTGTGAATATATACTAACATTATTGCTTAAATTAACATATTTAGACTAATTTAAATCGATTTTAACTGATTGTGAATAATTTCAATCAACTAGAATCGTATAAATTGGTATAAATCGGATTTTAAAAAAATCGTTGCGGAGAGGACCGAGTTGCCGCCTAGACCAATTTTTAGAACCTTGACAAAAACTATATCACACCAGTTCTTGGCACAAACTCCATATAATCTAGTCCGATGTTCAAGAAATCGCTAGAAGGTAATTAAGTAGGCGGATTATTCGGGACTAGGTGCGGCCTAGACGTTAATGAATTATTGATTTATTATATGATATTTATATGAAATATTTTAGTTTTTAAATAGAAATATATAATTATTATGATAAATTATCAAAATTATATATGAATAACAAATTAAATTAGACAAATTTGTGAATATATACTAACATTGTTGATTAAATTAAAATATTTAGACTAATTTAGATCAATTTTGACTGATTTCAAATATTTTAAATCGATTTGAATTGTACATATCGGTGTAAATCGAATTTTAGAAAAATCTTTACAATTAGGACCAAGTTGCCGCTTATGTGGGGGTTTAGATGCCACCTAAACCAATTTTTAAAACCCTGATCTAGTCGAATCTCCACTGTAAATATTTTAAATACAACTTTAAGTGGTATAATCCAATAGTGGATTTGTAATTTATTTTATAGGTTTTATAATCCGTTGTTATTCGATGAATGAATGAAAATTTCATATTAATCTTTTTTTATTAATTATTATATTTAAAATAACTCTATTAAAATATTTTGAAATCTAGTGTTTTTTGTTTTTGTATTTACAACTTAAAATCCATTTTTTTCAATCAAAGATTTGGATACAACAATTGAATTTTTGTGTTATTCATGTTGCTAGATTCTTACAATTCATTTGACTTTTGTTTGAATGGATTTCGATCTAGTTTCATGTGTAAATTATATCAACATAAATCAAACTTCTTACCCTACTATATTATAATCATTTTTATTCATAATAATATCAAAATTACAAAAGTAAATGATATCACTTTACACAAAAATGTCATTGTTGCAAAACCCAAATTTTTCTTAACCAAATCACTCACTACAAGAAAATATACACTTTACTACGATTTTTTATGAGGAAAAACCATCGTCGTAAATTAACGACGAGTAGTTTACGTCGAATAATAGATTCATCATAAAGTCAAAATATATTCACGAGTAAAACATATTGTCACAAATTCGAAGTAAATTTACAACAAGTTTAAGAGGACTAAAATATTTGTTGTAAAACCATTATAAAACAAGGAATAGATTACAACAATTACTTTTACATATGTTTAACGACGGACATAATATTAAAAGTGAGTGGTTGGTGAAAACGTGTATGTAGTCGGCTACACCAAACTTGTTTCCTTGTAAAATCCTTGTCAAATAGATGTAAAAATGTTGTAAATGATTTCATTGTAAATCAGTTGTTAAATTTTCACCTACCAAGGCCAAAAAATCCCTATAAACATGACATTTTTCATATTGACAATCGCACAAAAAAGAAAAAAATGTGAAACACAGAAAAATATTTTCAAGCGGCAATATATACGAGTTATGGAGTTGAATGTATACACAAAAAAATTCTGACGGAAGAGTGACAGATGAATTTCTCAACGGGGTAGAGATATTCATGTTCTAAGCTGATTCTACACCGCTCAGGCATGAAAATGGTAAGATGTTATGTCCTTGTCGGAAGTGCAAAAATACAATTTTTCCCATAATGAAACTATATGGAACCATTTAGTAAATTTAGATTTTACACCAATTTTAAGGATGCTGGTAATAGCGAAGAACCAATTCAGTTGCATAGTGAAAATGAGGAGCTGAGGGTAGATCATAATAGAGTTTATGACATGGTTGAAGATGCATTTTTAGAAACTACTACAACAATAGCAATGAAACAACTTATAATGTTGAAGAACCTAATTTGGAAGCAAAATGTCTTATGAAATATTAGATGTTTCAAATCAATCAATCTACCCTAGTTATAGAGAAAGTCTCCCTTAATGGTCTATGTTAGCTAGGATGATAAATATTAAAATAAATCACAATTTACCTAAGAATTGCATGGATGCATGGAGTGAGTTTTTTAAAAAGTATTTGTTAGAAGACAACTTGTCAGCTGAATCCTTTTATGAGATTCCGAATTTTGGTTTATAGTTTTGTCTTGCCTTTGGAGATGACCGATGTTTGCATCGACAATTGCATGATTTACTGGAGAGACGATGAGAAGCTAGAAGAGTGTCACTTCTGTAGGAATCCAAGATTCAAACCGCAAGGTCGTGGGATGAATAGGGTACCGTACCAAAAGATGTGGTACCTACCAATTATGGACAAGTTGAAAAGACTATATCAATCTGAGAGAACTACTGGAGCGATGAGATGACATGTTGAACATGTCCACAAGGATGGAGAGGTCATTCCTCCATCGAATGCAAGAGCGTGGAAACATTTCAATAAGGTACACCTAGATTTTTCAAAAATAGTAGAAATTTTTATCTTGGGTTATGCACATAAGGATTTAGTCCATTTGGAATGTCTGGGAGACAATATTCATTGTGGCCTGTCATTCTTACGTACAACCCGCCATCGGAATTGTGCATGAAACATAAATATTTATTCATGAGCATATTAATCTCTTGTCCAAAACATCTGAAACGGTTTCCTGGATGTTATTCTTCAACCATTGATACATGAGTTGAAGGACTTGTGGTCAGTTGGGGTGAACACGTATGATTGTTCTACGAAAACAATTTTACGATGCGAGCAATGCTTCTAAGGACCACAAGTGACTTTCCTGCTTACAAGATGTTTTCTGGATGGATTGCACATGGAAGGCTATTTTTCCATGTTTTCATGGTAAGACAGGAAACCGTTTCAAATCTCTTGAGGGACCACATATGCGTTTCAGCTGAAGCATGGTAAGAAGACAAGCTAGTTTGATTGTCATTGCCGATTTCTCCCTCTGAACCATCCATAACGAAGAAACAAAACATTTGTTTATGCACAAAAGAGTTGTATGTGACACCCTTCCTCCATATTTAAGTGGAGAGCAAATCAAAGAGCCAATTGATTACTATGTTGCTGAAAAAACTGCTCGTTGTGGGGGCAACGACAATGTTCCTGAAAATATGCCTGATTTTGGGAGTTGTTATACTGGGGAGAATTTTTTTGACAACATCATGAATATAATATTAAACTTCCCAGAGGAAACAAAAGACAACAGAAAGTAAAGGTTGGATTTACCAGATATTTTCTCAAGAAGTGATTTGCATATCAAAAGCAATGGAAAAGTTCTAGTTCCTATATTCAGATTGTCAACAAAAGCAAAGACGTCGTTGTTCAACTAGGTGGCGTCAGAAGTTAAGTTCTTCGATGGTTACATTTCAAATCTCTCTAGATATGTTGAACAAGGTCAAAAATTCACAAAAATGAAGAGTCATGACTGCCATGTATTTATGCAATGACTACTTCCATTTGCATTAGCTGAGCTGCTTCCAAACGAATGTACATGAAAGCGCTTGCATGTAAAAAGTTATTGTAATTAGTACAATTAATAATATATATTATTAATTATATATTGGTTTTAATGTGTTTACTTTTTCATAAAAAGTCATTGGAGCATTTTTAGGGATCTGAGCACACATACTTTAAATGAAGACGTTGTCCAACAGCTTCACCACAACATTATAATCTTATTGTGCAATTTAGAGAAGATATTTCCTCTGTTTCTTTTTTATCTATTACATGGAACATCTTGTATCCACATTACATACGAGGAAATATTTGTTGGACGTGTTCACCATCGGGGGATGTACCCATACGAGCGGTTTATGAAGCATTTGAAAGGAAAAGGGAAACACCTTGCCAAGGTGGAAGGTTCCACTGTTGCTGGGAGTTTGGCGTAAGAAACATTTCACTTCACATCTTACTACTTTGCACAAAACGTAGATACCCAGAAATGAGCTATACGAAGATATGATGATGGTGGTGTTGCAGCAACATATGCAGTAGATGATGTTCCAGAATCTTTTTCCCAAATCGGGCATATGGGTGGAAAAATGAAAGAGGTTTGGTGGTTCAGTCAAGAAGACTCACATAGTGCCCACACTTATATTCTACAATTGTGAGTATACTATGATGTGTTTATTTTAAAGGTAAATAAATGCTAAAATTGGACTCAATTTGTGATTTGAAACTTATTTATTAATCAAGTGCAAGAAGCGATATCAGGTATATCCACAAATGATCTGAACAAACGAAAAGATCAACACTTTGTTAAGTAGTTGAGGATTCAGGTAGGGCTGGAAAATCAGGGTCCCAGCCGGGTTTCTTTTCTAGTTCATTCGGATTTCGGATTTTTGATCCATGAATTTCAGCCCCATTCGGATATTTTAAAATTTTTGGTCGGATTCGGTTCGGGTTTAATCGAATTTGGTTTAGGTTTAGTTACATGTCCAAGATCCGGTTGAACCCTAAATAGTTCTGGTTTAAGATATTAATCGGGTTATCGATTCCAATTTTTTTAATTTGTACTTGATTAAACTCAATGTATTTCCAATCTTTTCAATAAATGTGTGTATGTTTCCAATCTTTTCAATAAATGTGTGTATGTGTCTTCCTTAAACCATAATTTTGTCATTCAAAATAATTTTGGGAGACTTGTCTATGAACCATAAGAGACTTCTCATTGAACTATATGTGACAATATCAAAATATCATGATTAATGAAAAACAAAAGCCTTGTACTAACAGGAATTATGAAACATAGACAAACTAAAATTAACAACTAACAACTCTACAATTGAAAGAAATACTATTTAAACTTTCAAAAATATTATTCAAACCTCAAAAGCAAAATTATTCATAAATAACTTCAATTACAATTGTTAAAATATAAAACATTAATATTGACCAAATACCAAATATATGTATTAGACTAAATATTTGAGTTAAATATTCATGTAATAGATAATTATTTCAAGTACTCAATAATATATTAGTGTATTTTTTGATACATAATTAGGGACTGAGATGAGGTTTGGAACAATTTTTTTGGGATATAAATTTTGGTTTTTTTTTTTCAGATATCCGTTTGGATTCGGGTTCGGTTCGGTTCGGGTAAAACTCATAACCTGAAAACCATCCAAGAAGATTTATTTAGTATTTATATTGGGTTCAGATCGGTTTTGATCCATTTTTATCAGGCCGAGTTCGGTTCTGATTTTTTAATTCAGGTTATTGCCCAGCCCTAGACTCAAGTAAGTACATATCTATTTTTATTTTATATATAATTTGTGTTATTTTGATTTAATAAAAATAATATTATGCATTATTTTGTTTTATATTGATTATGATGATCCATATTACTCTCATGGTTTCAAAAATTAGTTCAAGGTCCGCTTGCAAAGATCACCACAACATCTACAAGTTTTGACGACATCGGGCAACAAGGAATTAAGGAATATGTGTAAAAGGTGAAATGGATTTCCACATGATCTTGCAATAGATAATTGAAGTGGAATTCCCAGGTCATTGAAGCTGAAATGCGTTATCTTCAAATGTAATTGGTTCAACCTTGTCGTCAACAAAGGTGTTCGTCTAAATAAATTTGCATTTGTTGATGTTCATTATGGACAAAGATAGAAAAAAATCGAGTCTTTCATATAAGCTTCCCAAGTAGACTAAGTTAAATTCATTCCACATCCTCGGATCAGAGATTCTAGAATTACTTGGTTGTCTGCCATCAAAGATACACCTAGAGGCAGAATTATCGATGGAGACAGCCCCCCTTTACAATAAGATTCGTATGTCGATGCAGTGGAGGTACATGATCAATAAACCATTGACATCCTTCTTATTGATCCGCATAATCATGATTATGAAGATCTTCCTAACAATGATATCAATGAAAGAAATGAAGACGAATTTTATGTAAGTGATAGACAATGTAGCGATGAGAACATAAATGATGAATCTAAATGATGTAATATTGTTTTAACTAATAATAAAAAATGTTTCTATATGAAAATAATAAACATATTTCATTTCTAAAATTAATTTCATACTCAAATGATGAATTAATAAGTTATGCATGTGTGTAGAGGTTTAGATGTAACAGGAAGAATAGAT
This sequence comes from Moricandia moricandioides, assembly GCA_905132885.1. Lineage (NCBI taxonomy): Eukaryota > Viridiplantae > Streptophyta > Magnoliopsida > Brassicales > Brassicaceae > Moricandia > Moricandia moricandioides. The sequence goes on from CAJHQQ010000057.1 coordinate 378,184, forward strand.
GAAGTATATGATTTGGGGTTTAGGAATTTAATGTTTAGGTAGTCAGAAGGGATTTGTCGTAAAGTCGTAAAGTCGTAGTAAAATGAAAAAATGCGATCTCACTACGTTTTCTTAAAGGAGATTCGTCGTAAAGTCCATGTAACACAGAAACACGGGATCATGCTATGTCATCGTAAAGAGCATTCCTTGTAAACTACTCGTAACACGAAAACGCGAGATCTCACTACTTCGTCGTAAATAGAAAAACGTGGAATCTCCCTACTTCGTTGTAAGAAAACTGCTGGATCTCTCTAAATTGTTGTAAATTTACAAGTCCTTTACGACGAGCTCTACTTTCTATATATATACATATTATTTTCTCTCAACCTTGACCCACTCAATTATCTCTCGGGGAAAAACGAGTTTTTTTAGTTAGTTTAGTTAGGTTGTGGTTAAATTAGGCTTATTATTTATAAAGTTTTTCTGATTCATTTTTTTAATTAGATGGTTCGTAGAAAACAACGTCCACATTATATTCAAACATTCAGCATAAGAGATCATGCATGTGGTACATCTTCATCGTGTCCATTTACGGCTTCAGATTTTATTCTGGAATCTCAGTCGTCAAGACCCATTCATCCACCTCCACCTCCTGTGATTCCTACCTTCATGCATCTGCCGGCTCCTCAGGCAGCTCTAGATGGTGTTACTCCTCCTCCTCATGCCCCTTACATCCAGATTTGTTGGCACCGTCTGATGCACCATATGCTTGTTATACAATCGAGGATCTTCTCGCACAATCATGACAAGAAGGTTTATATGTCTTAGACCCTGATCTATCATCGGAGACTTACTGTTACGTATTTTATAATTATTTAAATAATTTAGTTACACAATCTTTAATTTGGTTACCTTGTTATTGTTATTATTATATTCAGATTTGGCCCCGACAACCATAAAAAATATAGTGTTTCTGACACAATTAAAGGGTATTTCATAGAAGCACATGACGTTGACCCTGAAGCACATTAGGACTACATGGTTCAAATGTTTTGTGGTTAGTTATTTATTTTTAATAATTTTTAATTTATCTAATATGTAATTAATATTGTCTTTTTAATATTCCATTTGCAGAAAAACAGAAACTGGTCCATTAGGATCAACGAGAAATTGAAGGCGAAGTTCAACGAGGAGGCAAAGAAGCGCCTATGCAACACTGTCTCTAACTGGAAGGTTGTTTATGAGATTAGAGGCTATGACATGAGGCCCCCCAGTCTCACAAAGGACGTATTGGATGGTCTCATTAAGTATTGGCACGACCCCACCTTCATTCAGATGGCCGTGAGTGTTCCTCTTCTCGTATTACGAGGGATGAGAACAAACATTTACCGATGGTCTACACAACCGGTCAAATACCATATATCGGTAAACGTCTACAGCTGGTAAATAATTGTTCTATTTTATTTTAATATTTTTATTAATTAATTTATATATATATTCTATCTAACTTTTTTTTAAGAACAATGGAATATTGTCATTGCTTCTTGGTCTTTTGCGGGAAACACATTGGAAAGGTCGTGCTTTTGTGGATCTCCGTTCTGAGAAGATCCACAGTGATGTCACTGCCCGGATTGTTGAACGCATGTCAGCTGACGAAGCAGCCTTCTGATGGAGTCCTCGTCGAGTTATCTATTGTAGATTTAGAAAAAAAATTAGGAGGTATAAATTTCCTTCTTTCATATTCATTACTTTTAAAATTACATTATTTTATTTCAATTAAAAAATTTCTTTTCAAAAGGTTGTTCCTAAAAAAAGAGACGGCGCTAGGCATAGAATCATTTAACGATGTTCCGTAGATGACATATTCATATGCACATAGACATGATTAAGAGACTTCTTGGCTACATACTGATTTGGATCCAACACAAGCTCAACTAGCGTCCCTCGGAAGCCTTTTCGTCATTATGGAGGATGAAAACCTGCATGTGCAGAAGACATTGCAGGTTTGACGGAAGAGACTCGGGATTCCACATACACCGATTCAAAGTGCGGAACTGGAAGCAGCAAACTTAAAGAGATCCAACGTCAGGGATTTCCTCTAGGAAAAAGACGACATCCTTCCCTAGCTCTTTTTTTTGTTTTATGTATAATTAATTTGAATATTTTTATTTATAATTTTTTATTTCTACAATTATTTTCAATATTTTATTTCAGTTTTTTGAATTTATTTATATTTTCAAAAGTTATTAATTATATAAACTACTAATAAATGATGTAAATTTGATGTTATTTCTTTGTACATTTTACGATGATTTTACGACTACGTCGATGTTAATTTGATGATAACGTTTTTGATGACAAAACAGGGAAATCGATGTAAACTCATCGTAAATAATAATGAGCAAGTACATCGACATTCTATTTAATTCATCGTAAGATTTACATGTCTTGATCAAATATTTAACTTCAAAAATTTAGTTTTCCTTTACAATGAACCTTTACGAGTATTTTATGACGAAATATTTCGTCGTTGGTTGAGAACGACTTTACGACGAAATTTTGTGGCCCCGATTTTACGACCATACACTTTCATTGTATATTATACAATTGATCCATTACGACGGGGGTTGTAGTAGTGACGTATATTTTCTTGTAGTGACTTATATCTTACCAAAATATTTAAAGTGAACACATAATGATCAAACCTAGACGATTTATTTCGTTCTTTAACAACCTAGTTAGTTACTAACCTTCATGATCGTGGCATCATTTTTGGGGACACATACAAAGATATCTCCTTCAACATGCTCAATTCGTGCATTGTTTTGGAACAAGAAAAGTATCTTGATCATATCTTTGATCTAAAAATCAAAAATATAAAAATTTCTATTATACTTGATACAAAAACACTATAGTTGGATTTTCTAATCATCTGCTATTAAGTTTAGTTCTAGTGTAGAAACAAAATGATATTATGTTGAATATATAAGCGCATTACTGCAGATTTAAGAAATTATATACAAATGAATTATGAATCACTTTAAAATGAAGAAAGAAAGTTAAAATATGATAAATTTTAAATCTAATAGAGTTGATTTCAGTATATATATATATAACTAATAACACTCCCTTAGATGATCTCATATATATTCATAATCTTGAAATTACTATTTTGATGTAAATGTCTATAACACAAGATCTTCTCAGTTGAAAACATGAAAAGCATATATTAAAGCTGGTGTTGGCAATACGATGACACATTTATTACAAGGTTGTTTGCAAAAGTGACTTAAAACAAAAGTCAAATGTAAAATTAACTCATGATTTATTTTTGTAATTTTCATTTTTCCTATCCACTCCAGAAGTTCTAATTATTCACAAAAATACCATTATATATATATTTTTTTAAAATGTTTGTTTTACACAACCATCCTCAACTTACTCTTTTTTACAACATTTTTATTATCATCAATGCTCCAACCACCATGGACAACAAATGCCAAGCTCTAAATGACCCTAAAATCAGCATCTACATCTTCATATTCTTATTTCTTACATACACAAAACATTTCTCTAGAAGTCTTCTTCACCAAGAAGATTTATACAAAAGTCATCTACTCAATGCATAGTTTAATTTTGCTATTGATTTTTGTGTTTTTTGAGAAAATTTCTATGGAAGTCTTTCAACTTTTCCTTTCAACAACAAACAAGTGACTTCCCTATAAGTCTTCTCGAATATGTTAGTTTCGCAATTGAATGAATTATATCAGAAAGTTGACTTTCTATAAAATTCTTCTCAACTGTCGGTGGAAGTCTTCTAATTGTCGGTGGAAGTTTGTGTAGGTTAGTTTTACAATTGAAAATTAAAGCTTAAATATTTTATTTTAGTTTGAAGACTTCCTTTAAAGTCTTCTAGCGGTAGTCTTCAAGATTTTTATTTTGTGATTCTGGTAAAACCTTTGGTTATGTTAGACTTCCACTAAATTCTTCTCTGAAAAGTCAAATATAGTCAATTGTAAAGTTAACCTACGCAGACTTTCACCGATAGTGAGAAGACTTAATGTGACAGTTGAGAAGACTTCTGAGAAGTCTTCCGTCAGATGACTTCTTGGGAAATCTTATTTAGAAAGTCAAAATTTATGACGTTCATTGCAAAACTAACATGTTTATCCGAGAAGACTTCCAAGGAAGTTTTGTCTGGTATTTTTTGAAATATTTTAAAAATAAAAGTAAGCCAATATTTAGAAAGTAAGACTTCCAAAGAAGTCTTCTCTAGTGTAGACTTTCCTGGAAGTCTTCATTTTCAAATTTGCAATTGCAAAAATGACCCAAATGGTAGACTTAGTGGAAGTCTTCTCCAGTTAGACTTTCGTGAAAGTCTTCTAGGTTAATGTTTAAAAAACTTCCATTTTCTCTAAAATTAAAAAGATTTTTTAATCTTTTATTGATAACTCATTTATATTAATCAATATTGAGGTTCTTGAATGAAATTCATAATTTCATTGGTAATAATTATGAGGTTAGCAACATTCATGTTTATTAATTTTTCTAGATAATGATTAATGAGAGAAGCCTTATGGGAAGTCTTCTACATTAGTTTTTGTAAAACTTATATTTTCAAATTCAGTATATATTTTTTAACTTTCAAAAGTGTTAAGTAACTTCATGAATATCAAGTCATGTGATTTAATTTGTTTTTTTAGATCATAAAATATACCTTTTAACTTTCATGGGATTTAAAAAATTTAATTTTCACTTAAAATTTGAGTTTATCACTTAAATTTTAATTTCCCGCTTAAAGTTTAAGTCTTCCAAGAATTCTTCAGAGAAATCTTCCAAGAAGTCTTCCGAGAAGTATTCCAAAAAGTCTCCTGAGAAGTCTTCCACGAGATACTTCCGAAGAGACTGTTAGTGAAAGTATTATATGTTTGAACTTATGTGATATTTGATCTTTTGTGAAGTTGACTAGGAAGAAAAAGGATATTTTGCTCTTGTGTAGAATCAGTTGTTACAGAAGGAGCAGACTCAATCTAGCAGGGCTAAGGAAAGGCACAAGCCCCAGTCAGCTTCGTCGGAGTTTTTTTAAGAAGTCTTCTCCCTTAGTTTTCGTAAATTTGACTAAATATTTGTGTTATTTTGTGTTGCTAATGAAGTTTAGTTGTATCACTAACTTCAATAACGTCAACTACTTTTGGCAACAAAATATTGTAGACTTGGACATATTTACCATTTTTTATTGACATCCCTTCAAATTTACAAAAGAATCCACAACTAAAAGAGTACACATACAAATCACAAAACAAACCATAAACAAAACTATTACACATGGAGTTAAGGATCATTCCTCCACAAAGAATAGCTTGGACTCCACTTGATATGGGCGAAGACTCATTCATAAGAATTTTAAAAAGTCTCCTAGTACATTGTATGTTAGAAGTCTTCCATAGTCTGAATCATATTTGAATAAAACTTGCATATCCAAAAACGTTCAAATAGCTTCAAAACAGAGAAATGAGTGGAAGAAGATATAGATCAACCTTTATAAAATACACATAAATACATATCCAAAATTTAAAGATCCACCTTTCAAATAGTGGAAAATGAGAATCATGTAATAAAAAACATGTAAAAACAAGATAAATTAGTGAGAAAGACATGAGATAAAAAATGAAAAATAATATAAAGTTTGGTGTTTTCAAGTTCAAAAAATCAGAGAGAGTTTGGAGAGTTTTAGTTTAGAAAAAAATGTAAGATTTTTAAGCTACCAAAAATTAACAAATGAAAAAAAAGCAGACATCGAGACTTACCAAAACGTTGTGAGCTGTTATGAAAGAGAAGACATGGGAGAATAGTACTTTGTCGAAAAACTTCCAGAAAGTTTTCTAGTCCTTTATATGTTAAAAGACTTCTTAGAAGGAAATTTTCTAGTGCTTTATATGTTAAAAGACTTCTGAGAAGACTTTCCATAAGTCTTTCAAAGTCTAACTCATATCCTAAAAACTTGGATATCCAAAAACGTTCAAATGGATTTAAAACTGACAAAATGAGTAGAGGATGAGATATATCTACTTTTATAGAACAAAAAAATACATATCCAAAATTTATATATTTGCTTTTAAAGAAGTGGAAGATGAGAACTATTTAATACAAAACATGGAAAAAAAACAAGACAAATTAGTGAGAAAAAACATGAGAGAAAATGAGAAACTCATATAAATTTTAGTATTTTCAAGTTCAAAGAGATTAGAGAGAGGTTGGAAAGATTTAACTTGGGAAAATGTAAGAGCTTTCAGCAGCAAGAGGTTACCAACTGGAAAAAAAAATCAGACATGAAAACTTACTAGAAGACTCCGTCAGAAGACTTGCCAGAAGTCTTCCAAATTTGACTCAGATCTAAAAAATCTGCATATTAAAAAACGTTCAAACGGCTTCAATACAGATAAAATGAGTGGAAGGTGAGATAGATCTATTTTTATAAAACATAAAAAAATACATATTCAAGATAGATCCTTAATTCTAGTTTATTTATTAAGAACTAATGTAATATAATGTAAGTCTAAAGTTATGAGTATTTCTGTTTTAATATGAGCGATTATCAATAATTATATATATTTTCACTACCCAAAAATTCATATATAATAGATAATCTCTCATATTAAAACAGAAATACTCATTTGGACATAAATTTAGACTTACATTATATTACATTAGTTCTTAATAAATAAACTAGAATTAAGGATAATAACGGAAAACAAGATTATACTATTAATTGTGTTTCCAAACAATACAATAATTAGTCTCTTATCAAAAACTATAAAATATTTTATCACACTTTATTTATCTTTTTCAATAATTTGACTAAAACCTTCAATTAATTTCTGGGAAAAAAATAATAAGAATAACTAGTTTTTCGGATCTAACACTACAAGTACGAAGTAGTAAATAAATGATTACTATTAATTGAACCATAAAGAATTATTTTAAAAATTTATAAGACAAAGATAAAGTTAGATGATTTTTTTAAAATCATTTATAAAACAAAACTTTAAATATCAAATAAAATTAAATATATAGCACTTTACAAAAATAAACATGTTAAAAATTATAGTTATGCTTAAACCAATATAGCTTTTTGTTCACACCTTCTACACTTAATACAAATAAGATTAATATAAATATATTAAGAGTTATAGGATACCAGTTTTTGGTGAGGGATGATGTCATCATTTTTTTATACAAAAATGATTTTTAGTCCAGCAGGTAGATTTGTTTGCTATTCTCATCTAACAGATAATTTTTTTGCTTACCTCAGTGAATAATAAACTGTCATGTTTAGCATGTTTTCATGAAGAGTTTCCTTCTCAACCAACACAACCCTTACATCATGTCTATCACTTAAAAAACTGTCATGTTTAGTATCTTTTGACGAAGAGTATTTTTCTCGAATAACAAAATCCTTAAATCATGCTTCTTTTAGATATTTATGCTTCTCATCTTTTACATATGTCTTTCCGTACATCTCCTCTTAAATCATCTACATGTAATTCAGTCATTGTTCTCTCTATCCTCATTTTGAAATGTTTGTTTATAGTCGCCATATTTTGTATGTCTGTTTTTTGGATATTTTAATTCTGTTAATTTTTTTGTTTCATATGTATTTGTGTCTCTGCAATTTTTTTCTCAGATTTCACTACTCGCTTTGTTTTTGAAATTTATCTCATGGATTTTATTTTAATTTAAGAAAAAAAATTCACGTTTTTTAATGGTAGGAATTGCATAGGAGGAGATGAATAGAGTCTTCTCTTCTCACATTATTTATAGATTTGTTTTCTTTTTTTTTGTAAGCACATTATTTATAAATTAGTTCTGAAATTGATACTTTCTCCAAGATTTTTTTGTCCAATAAATTACAATGGCTTTCAATTCAACTTTTATTGTGTCTATCTTATTTATTCTATGTGGAGAATTGATTTGACAGTCGAAAGATGTCAATGTATAAGCTTCTTTTCTCAGATAAGTTTCCGAATCTTCTTCCAAACTCTATTAATTTTCCTTCTCTCTTTTCAAATTATACTTGTTACTAATTATAAAAGTGGCAGAATTATTACAACAATATCTAATTAAGTTGAAGGAGAGGAATGATTCTCTTTAAAGCATTAAACGTCATAAGAAGATTAATGTTTGGAAAATAGAAAGTTGTAAAAAATCGTTTAAGTGATCAAGCTAATAATATGTGTTCCAAGAATCAGTTCACTGTCATTACATACTTTTAGAAACATGGTGGTGTACCAATGGCTATTAGCTTTACGTTGATACACTTTTTTATTCTATTTGTATTTAATTATCCACTAATGTCATAATCTTTTATAATAAAAATGTACAATCTATTAATTTATTTTATAAGAATTTACATCACCAAATTGTTTGGTAAAAGATGTGTTATTCTCCAATGCACTCCTTTAACTTTAAAAAATATTGAACGATGCATGTGTGAATCTTTCAGTTTCTGAATAGTGCGTATTTTCATATGTCTTCTAATTTTAGAATGATACACTCTTCCACACTTCTCTTTTAATTTCCGAATGATGCACTTTTTAGTAGATTATAAACTTTCCACTTAAGAAAGAATGTTTCAGGAAAAACTGAAAAGCATTTGACTGAGAAAGAATTATCAAACTATACTAGCGAAAGATGTGTCATTCTTCGAAACATATTTATATATGCATACTCTTTCACATGTCTCTTCTAATTTTCTGAAAATGCGTGTTACAAAATTATAAATTTTTAAAAAATAATTATAAGCGACACATCTTTTAGTAGATTATAAATCTTTATCTTGAGAAAGAGTTTGAAAAAAGGAGAAAAAGAGAGAGAGACACTGTGACATCCCGGATCGTAGGACCGGAAATGACACGGTCGATGTTTCCTGAAAGTAGACCCGAGGTTCACGGGAAAATTCTGATCATCTTGGACTAGCAATTACCAAGGCTCCTACCGGATATCGACCAAGGCTTTTCAACCCGACCGAGTATCCAATAGTTAGTTCGTCCCGGACAAGAAATAATATCATATGGGTACTCGTGATTTATAAACATCGTTTATACATTATTTATTTACTTTTAAACATCTTACAAAGTGTTATAGTTTTACCCTACGGCCTAACGCCCAACAACGTTTTAAGTAAATATACATCAAAAGATACGTTGCAAGGACAACAAAATACTACCGCCGGTTGGCCGTTCCTTCCGTCCAAAAAGAAGAGGTCTCCCAACTAGTGGTTACCTGCACGCACAAAAATGAGTCGTGAGTAACTAGTTTACCCATTGAATCTAGATCACTACACAATCAATAGTACAATCAAACAATCATCAAAGCATAAACATGAACATACAAGTACTTGAATTATACTTAAATATATTATTCATCAATGTGAATCTCATTTTATTTATCACTTCCTTGTTACCCGCCCTTCATCACTTCAATTATAATTACACTATATATACTAAACTCGACAAACCACAAAGGCTAACCGAGAGTAGTGAGTTATCATTACCATCATCCTCGAATGCCTTAATGAACATTCGGGACTGCATCGTCATGCAGTACACGGCCTCCAGGGTGCTACCCCATCATCGTGTCTTCATGACCTTGTTCCATTCGCAGGACAAAGTCATGGTAATGCGGGAATTTAGGGATAGTGATTTAATAATGATTTTTCACTACTTAATTCCATAATTATTTCATAACTAATCAATACATGATTTATACTTATAATTAGTACTTGAGAACAAGTACTAAGAGGTGGCTTAACCTCAAAGTGTACTTTCAAATATTTCTGTAAGTGTTAAGTGTTTACATTAAGTAAACACCACACATTTTCAAAGGATTATGAGACTTTACTACTTAACTGATATAGTTCTATTCCATTCAAACACACACACATATGTGATCTAACAGTAACATCATTTCACCCTAGACTCACCTAGAGATTGGTCTTGAAACTGATTTGGACAAGTCTTGAGTTGTTCTTGTACAAGGCTGGACGAACCCTAGATCACCACGGTTAGATGGTCTTAAACCTTCTGATCCTTCTCACGAAAATAAACTGAGCCAACTAGTGACTGAATTTCGTTCATGTTTCTTCTTGATCTTTTCTTGGTTTCTTCTTCTTTCTCTCTGATTTTTTTCACTGAAATTCTCTCTTTCTTTCAGCAACAAAAACATGCAAGCAGCTCACCGAATGGGCTATATAGCTAAGGAGTGGTCCAAACTGAGTGTCTCAGCTTAACACAAAGCAGAAGTGAGCAAGGACAATTGGCGTCCTGCTTAACCACACCCAGCCACCAGCAGCTTACATTTCCTTCCTTTTAAGAAATGTTTATAAATCATGTGCTTCTCACATGATCTGTCTAGCAAGCAAGCAAGCAAGCAGGTAGCTTGTGCTTGTCATATGAATTTTCCGGAGAAAGCAGGTAGGCAAGGTGGTGAAGGACCATGGATGATTTATAAGGAATTGTAAGAAGCCGGTCGGTAATTTTGGGACAGTTTTCGACTAAAATTTTCTCGACCTTTGATTCTTGTCCTGCTTCAACCAAACTCGTCTAACTTAATAAAATTTGACCAACATAATTAATACCCAACCAGAACTATCAAGGGATGTCCTTTCGATCACAATACAATCCCGTCAAGCCTTTAATTCATCGGTTCGATCTTTATTTTTAATTATGATCGATTAAACTCAAATCCGATTTTTGAAAATTTTCTCGACCAAAATTATATCTCTCGTGAGGGTCATTACACACACATCCTTTCACAGTCATCTTGTAATTTCTGTAAAATGCAACCTTTTGATATATTATAATCTCTCTACATGAGAGAGAGATGAATTATGTTTTTATCCAATTATATTTCTTAAATATTTTTAGTTTTAAAAAAAAAATCAGTCTATTAGGTTTTCTATTTCTTTTTTTTGGACAAAAGATTTTCTATTTCTTTCACTTACGTTTATAATAAATAGATCTCGTAATTTATGTATGACAAAAAAACTAATAAAATTATGGGATAAATTAAATTAAATAAAAATAACAAAGAAATTTAAGCAAATATATCTTATTAATATTGTTAAAATTTAAAATTTTATTAAAAAATTCATTTGTCCTCGCGAATGTGCGGATTCGTTTCTTGGTATGAATAAAGGGAAAAAAATTCCTTTACCCTGGTCAACAAATTGAAACAAGACACACACCAAGCTTTATATAGAGTCAACACAAAGACCGTCTAGGAATCAAAAACGGTTGTGCACTTACTCTAACGTGTACTAACGACCGATAACCGGCAAAAACTAGGGGTGGGAAAAAGACCCAGACCAAACCGAACTGACCCGACCTATTCAAAGTTAAACCGAACCAAACGAAACTGTGTTTTTACATAACTTAATTGGTTCATATTTTATTTAACCTGAATGGTTTGGTTTGGTTTGGATTTAAACCAAATCAAAACGAAACGATAACCTAATATATTTTTATCTATTAATAAATTATATATATATATACATATATTAACATATTGTGAATTCTTTTAGTTAAGATATCGTTTTTTTCTTAATTTCTATGTTTTTAAGTTATGATAATAATAATACTCTTATATATTTCTCTAGTTCTAATCGTAATATGTAATACCTAAAGATTATACCAAAAAAAACCTTAAAAAAACCATCTAAAGTCTTGTCATTATTTTGTCTCGTAAAATCTCCAATTTCTATTGGCAATTATCTAATATAAATTCTTCTAGGATCAATAAATATCAAATGTAGATGTAAATAGTCTTTTAGTAAGTTAATTATTTTTATAATCAAACTAATACTAGATATTTTATAACCAAACTGAACTGCACCAAACAAAACCAAGCCAAACTATAATAAAGTGAACCGAATTAAATTTAAACCAAATCAAACTAAACCGATTCAAACTAAACTCAAACCAGATCCCACCCAAAACTACTTTCGTTTTGATTGGATTGGGTTTATAAAATTTAAATTAACCAAACGAAACCCAAACCAAACCTCAAACTAAACCGATATGCCTATCCCTAGCAAAAACAACTCTTTTGGGACAGACACCGACGGTTCCAAATGAAAAAATGCGATCAATTATGAAATCGCCCATTTCGTCGCACTCACGTCTTTTTGTTCTAAAAATCTTACAATACTAATAGGAGAATATGGTGAGCTTTGAGGCTGTCCACTTCAGCACAGAAAATCCACCACTAATAATCATTCGTTTTGCCACGTCAGTTTGGTAGAGTAAAGAGAAAATGGGCCTAACGTGTGGATTCAAAAGTGTTAACTCTAACCCAAATCATAACCCACTAAAGCTGTCAGCCATGACCCCCCCATCCCAGGCTGCATCGCCTTTCCTAACTCCTATCCAAAGCTACTGTTACCATCTCCTCAGATACCACTCATAAAGCATCATTCTTAAACGGAATTAAACTTACTGAATTTATATATTTCTCCGTGGAGTAACCTCTGTTTTCACCTTCACCAAATTAGGGAAACAAAATAGTCACAACATCAATGGCATAGAAAACATCGAAATCAATTGATGCAGCATCATGATAGCTTTACCGCCAAGCAACTCTTCTAATTTTCGGTTTTTGTTATATTTCCTTTTCTAAGTTTGATTTCCTTTATTTATATTTTATATTTTAAAGAGGCTTAGGTTATTATAAACCGTCTCTTAAATCCTATATAAAGGATTGTTTGCTGGCTTTTAAGATACAGACTTTGATTAATAAAACCTAGAGTTTTCTCTAATTCCTTGCTTTGATTCGATCATGTCATCAATTCAAGAGCCTTGTGTTGATTTTGATTAAGTTCATCAACTCAAGAAGTCAGGTCTCTACAGATTTAAACCTAAATCCCTAGATTTGAGCTGAGTTACCGTTGATACGCTGCGCCATCAATCGACGAACCCTCCAATCGTATAATTGCCTCTGCCGCAACCGTTTAAATATTCCATCATCTTCATGGTCATGGTGGCCAGTGCTCAGGCAATACTTTGAGAAGAGACAACAGTGATGATGATTCCGTAGGTGAAAACGTAAAGATCTATTGATCAATATGGTTCAGCCATATGTATCAGCCGTGCTTTTGAAAACCAAGGTGAAAATCACTTGCTTGGCCGCCGACACCAGCAGAAGAAAAACAAGAGCCAGAGCACTACTAGTGATGCTGAGGCTTGAGATGACCCAGTTAGACTGATAGAATCTTTGCTCAATTTCACCCACAAAGGTAAAACCAGAAAAGTTCAATTTGATCAGAAAATAGAGAACAAATAGTTCAATTTTATATTCAAATTCTCATCGATTGCACACTAAAATGCTTCTTTTTCAGATTCTCTGCAGTTGATTTGTAAATTTTGAAACTTTAAAGGTATAGATTTTTTTATCGATAAAGCTTTTTTTTTACCAACAAACTATTAAATGAATAGCTCTTTGTAACATTTTCCTATATAACCTTCTTCGCTCACTAAATCTGTAGGCATAAAGCTTTAAATGACATTAAAATGAGATTCTAAAACGTCACTTCAATCTCAGAGATCTTGCTTTAGGGTATGTATCCCAATTTCTTTCAAGAGGAAAACTACCACACTTATCATTAGCAAGCTAGATGGTCCGTCTAATGAATTGGATTGTTCTCTGTGGATGCATGATCTACACATGGAACATTGAGCTGATTTTATGGAATCTGGTTCAGGTTCTGCCTCATGCTCAAATCTTATATTTTCACTATGGTTGTGCTTAACTTACATTGAATTCAGGTGCTTGATGTGGTGCAATAATCGTGGTTTATCAACGCATGGTCTCCAACAGAAAGAGGTGATGTTTTTCCATGATGAGTTTGGGTATTGCTTCGTTATTTTTGAAGATAAGTTAAAAAAAAATGTAAAGAAACAGAAAGTTATACTTTCAACAGTATAACAATGTTGATATCGGCTTAACAGCGTAATAGATTTGTCAGGAATCTATTAATTATTACTTGGAGCCTGGTGAGGACCGGTTTATCAAGAACCGGTATGAATTTCCTCTAAAACTTTACGAGCTGAGGAAAAGTCCCAACGGTCCACATAGAATAGCTAGGAGATATACAAGACTCAAAAACGAGCTATTAGCAGTACAATGTTCAAAGTAAAAATATCAAACAACTTGGCGGTCTGGATCCACATCCCTCACCTCCAGAATCATGGGAGATGCTTGGTCATAGATAATCGCTCCTGGATCTTTTAATTGCTGCTGCACCATATACGATCCCAGAATTTTTAAAGGTCAAAATGATGCTTTATGTATTGTTGTAGCTTAAGAGGTTTATTATAGATTTGTAATTTTCTTTACTGCTTTAGATCACTTGGAGAAGCATGCTAAAGGAATATCTCCGGAGATTGTCAAAGATTTTAGAGGTAAGAGAATTTTTAAAATGCTTTCGGATTCAGGTGTATAACAGATCAGTTTAAATTATACAGCCTTCTATTCATCTTTCTCAACTGTTGATGGTTGTTATTTTGCACGGAGATGATTTATGTTTTTGGTTGAATCCAAAGACGTCATTCCTGGAGCCAGATATGCAAGGTTGGGACATAATCGGTCATGCTATGATGGGGACATGAAAAGTTCTTGCTTTTTGGATTCCAATCACTGACAAAAAATATCAAATACAACGCTAAGCATGAGTTTGTTGTGCTTTGTGTTTGCAGTATATATAAAGGTCATCCGAGCTTCAAAAACTATATTTATTCTTGGTATTATGTTGCTATGCGACAGACATGGGAGGAAATCTCTTTCCTTGGCTTTGGTGCCGACAGAGTGCTTGCCCCACAAGTTGAGGAGTTCAGGGAGTCTGCTCAAAACTTGGATATTGTATGTGTTCATGGGAGTATACCAGTTGAACAGCAAATGAGGCACTCTGACTATGGTGCTGATGTGGCCGCTGGGACTCCCGGTCGTATCATTGATCTGATTATGGGAGGACCTCTGAATCTATTTGAAGCTCAGTTTGTTGTTCTGGATGTAACTAACAGATGCTTCAAGTTGGATTTCCCGAGGATGTTGAGATACTATGGAAATGTTGCAAGAGAATAATGTTTTCTGCAACCGTCCAGCTAGATCGGACCACTCACCAAAAGTACATGAATGATCTTGAGACGGTTGAACTTTGTGACTTTTCTCAGTCTTTTGTTAGCTTTATATCTGAAATTGCCTAAAATTCTTGATAATTAATTTTTGGTTTATATATTGAAACATATATTATCTTTTGCCTAATTGTGACGTGTTATCTTTGGTTAATATATCGAAGCATGTACTCATATATTTGTTTCTTTTTTTTTTGCACGTCTTAAATTTGATATTATAAATTATGGTGACTGAAATGTTTTTACTAATAAGGTCGAAATACAAAAAAAAAAAAAAGTTAAGTAGCATGTGAAAGATTGATACAAATTAGCACGTAACTAAAGCAGAATGTCTTGAACAATGAGTTTTTTTCTATACTTTTAAACTAACTAGGTTTTTTTTGCATTTATATTTAGATATACTATATAGATTCTTTATATATTTTAACGGACTATAGAAGTGAATCGTTAGACAAAATAAAATTTTAATTTTAGTTTATTTTTTTAATTTGCTTTAATATTAGTATTGCAAATTATATGTATATATATGATGAAAAGATAAAGAAAAATTAAATACACTTTAGTTTTTTCAAAATTAGACTTTTGTTATCATCCAAATATTTTTCTTATCTTGCATTCTTAAGTGTTATATAAAATAATTATTAAATTTATAATTGTTTTGAACTTTGCTTTGAGCTTCAATGGATGTATAAGCCGGACATTCAAAAGGCTCCTAACTTGATTTATATCATCTGATAAACTAGGTTTATAAGTTGGGAGAATTGCCAAATGTGACTCAAAACTTGGAGTCAAACCCAAAAGAATACCCAAACTTGGGTCAAAGGCAAAAGTAACTTAAAAGGCTATTGAAATTACAACTACCCCCCTTGTGAACAAACAAAAAAACGGAAACTTTTTTACGTTTCTAACCCTCGCAAGTCGTCTGTTCAGACGACTTGAAAATAAGTCGTCCAGACGACTTAACTTAAAGTCGTCTGGACAGTTATTCTTAAACATAATTTAAAAAATTTGTAAAAAATATTTTGATAAGTGAAAAATGGGAATTATGTAATTAACATATGTCTTAAGAGATATAAATTAAGATATAACAAATTTCAATTGTTTTCAGCATAGATGAGTGAAAGTAGTGTGTCATGATATTCTTTAGCTTATGTTTCATCAACATATGTTGTAGTATTGTATGTGTTCTTAGGGTTAGATTTTAGAAAGCATTAAAACCGTTTTTGAAAAATTTTAAAATTACCTAAGCTTGTTCATTTCTGTGTATAGTAAACAGCATTGAAGTATAATTTGATTTTATAACGTGGTTAGCTAGTTAATTTAGTCATTTAAGTTTAGGGGTTCAGTTTAGGGTCTGGGACGACTTAATATTTAGTCGTCTATAAACGGACGACTAAATATTAAGTCGTCTGATGTACATTATCCGCCAGACGACTTATTTGAACCGGACGACTGTACTTTTAAAGCTAACCGGATTATTTACCCAATATATAAGGTGATTTTTTTTTTACTCACTTTTTAGCGAAATTCAGAAAACCCTAACGCCGTTTCTCTCAAAGGTGATTTCGAGGCGATTTTGATACGATACAAAACCAAGGTAAATCGAAGGCTTCTCTTGCAGATTTATGGGTTTTTATTAGGATGGATGTTGTTTTCCTTTACTTTTACCGTTTGGTTTTGTGTTTTCAACGCTTTCGGGAAATTTTGGTTTCAAATTAGGGTTTCAAAAATTGGGTATTTCAATCGACTTGTTGTTTAGTTAGGTTGGATGTTGTTTTCCTCTCATTTTACGGTTACGATTTGTGATTTCAAGCAATTTGTGGATATTTTCATTTCAAATTAGGGTTTCAAAGATTTGGGATTTCAATCGATTTGTGGTCTAGTTTGGTTGGATGTTGTTCTCCTCTCATTCGTCTGGTCAGCTTTCAAATGTTCTACTGGAAGTCTTGGTAGACTTATAATTAAGTCGTCTGGAAAGTCTTCCAGGTGGACGACCCAGACGACTTAATCTAAGTCTTTCAGGTGGACGACCCAGACGACTTAGAATTAAAATGTTTCCAATTCGTTTCTTGTTTGCAGATGGCGTATCAGCATGGACCTCACTTCTTGAAGCCTCTGCTTCCTTGTTTCGAGTGTGGCGTGGTATACACACGCTCTCTATTTCTCCTCTGTTTATTTCCTTTGCTTATCTTCTCCTTTGTTGACTTGTAGCCAATACCACTTGCCTTCTACTCACAACACGTACAAGGCAAGCCGAACGAAGGAAAATGGACACTACGATCGGACGCTTCACACCAAACTTGGGAAGTTATACAAGAAGGAGGAAGACTCACCGATGGTTGGGAAGACTTCGTCCAAACACACTCCCTTTGCATCGGTGACATTCTCGTGTTCAAAAAGGAAGGAGACATGGTATTTCATGTGACTCCTTTCGGTCGTAGTGGTACTGAGATTCAGTATACATCTCCTCAAGTGGATGATGCTGAGGATTGTGCCTCAACTTCCTCGCCTCTTCCTAAATGATGGATGTTTGTCTTGCTATTGTCTTATTGTAATGGATGACTTCTATGTTGTTGTCCCCTTGTTTCAACTTTTATAACTACAACAACTCCTTTTATAACTTATGAGTAATGGATGATCAACTTTTATAACTACAACAACTCCTTTTTCCTCTATGTACAAACCATGGTAACACCATTGTGGATGGTCTTAGTAGACGACTAATATTTAAGTCGTCTGGAAAGTCTTCCAGCCGGAAGATTTGTCAGACGACTTAATTTATTAGTCGTCTAAGAAACACAAATTCTAACACAAATTCTAACACAAATTTAAAAATTACCCAAGCGTGTTCATTTCTGTGTATAGTAAACATTATTGAAGTATAATTTGATTTTATAACATGGTTAGTTAGTTAATTTAGTCATTTTAGTTCAGGGTTTCGTTTTAGGGTCTAGGACGACTTAATATTTAGTCGTCTGTAAACGGACGACTAAATATTAAGTCGTCTGATGTACATTATCCGCCAGACGACTTATTTGTAAGTCGTCTAAACCGGATTATTTACCCGATATATAACGTGATTTTACCACTGTACTTTTAAAGCTAACCGGATTATTTACCCGATATATAACGTGATTTTTTTTTTTTGTTAATTTTTCGCAAAAACCCTAACAGTTCTCTCTCAAAGGCGATATCAAAGGCGATTTCGAGTTCCCACTATTTCCGAACAAACCATCGTTCCGGCTATCTATCTCACTTCATTCTCACCGTTCTCACCGCTGCTTCCTCTTAAAACTAGCGCCGCCGCTTCTTCGAAACCCTAGCGCCGCCGAGTTCCTCTAAACCCTAGCGCCGCCGCTTCCTCCGAACAAACCGTCGCTTCCTCTAAACACTCATTGCCGTTTAACATAAAACGTTGTCTCTATCAATTTACTCATTCTAACCGTTTCACGTTTATTTTTTCAGATCTATAACCGCAATGACGAGTACTCCTTCCGCGACTAGTCAGGTACTCCTTCTGCGACTAGTCAGGTCCGCTTTAAAGTTTTCTACTGGAAGACTTGTAATTTAAGTCGTCTGAAAAGACTTCCAACTGGACGACTTAGTAGACGACTTAATATTTAGTCGTCTACTAAGTCGTCCAGTTGGAAGACGACTTGTAATATTAGTCGTCTACTAAGTCGTCCAGTTGGAAGTCTTTCGAGACGACTTAATGACAAGTCGTCTACTAAGTCGTCTTGTTAGATTTAGCTTGTTTAGCTTATCTCTATTGTTGTCTTTGATTATTTTGCAGACAAAAAGGATGGATATTCCAGAACTCCCCCGTAGGTTATACACATTAGAGGAAGAACCAGAAGCCCACAATAGCATTTCGTATCACACAGATAATAGCAAGTTGTACACTGCTCTTAGGGAAGCCCTTACTGATGAAGAATTTGAAGAGCTCAAGGAGTCGAGTTTGGGAGTTTTCATCAAATTCAAGGAGCAGGGATTTGGTTGGGCTTCAAGGCTGGTTCACTACATGCTCAGTTTCAAGCTGGACATCAAGAAGAAGTACGAGATGTGGTCTCTCGTTGGTCCAGAACCGTTGAGGTTTTCACTGTTAGAGTTTGAAAACCTCACTGGTCTAAACTGCGAATACATCGAGGACCTTGAGAGACCAAAATGTGAAGTTACCAAAGAGATGGTATCTTTCTGGGGGATGCTAGGAGTTCATCTGGAAGCAGGCCCAACTACTGATCAGATAATAGCAGCGCTGAAGAGATGCGATGATTGGTCTAGGGAAGATCGCAAGCGGCTCGCGTACCTTTCCATCTTCGCTGGATTCATTGAAGGGAGAAAGTTTTCAACCGCTACACGATCTAGTCTTGCAAGGCTAGTGATGGACTTAGAACGGTTTGAGAATTATCCATGGGGGAGAGTCGCGTTTAAGGTGCTGATGGACTCTTTGTGGAACAAAGATATCACTGGCTGTTACACGGTGGATGGGTTTATACAAGTTCTTCAGGTCTGGGTATACACAGCTATGCCGGAATTGGGTGCTAGTATTGGTGTTCCCAGAGCAAACAGTCCGTCTCCACCGATACTGGCTTACGAGGGCAGCAGAGGTCGCAGATCAATGAAAGCTGCTATCTTGAAACAGGTATTTACTTCAATCCAAAAGACTGCGCAGACGACTTATATTAAAGTCGTCTGGAAAGTCTTCCAGCTGGACGACTTAGTAGACGACTTAATTATAAGTCGTCCGGTAAGTCGTCCAGCTGGACGACTTAATTATAAGTCGTCCGGTAAGTCGTCCAGCTAGACGACTTATAATTAAGTCGTCTATTTAGTCTTTTTTTTCAAATATCTAACTCGATTCTTCTATTTACTGCAGACCCGCGTGATCAACTTTGTTGAGAAGGACCTTAGTGAAATGTGGCCAAAATGGGACTCCGAGGTTGAGGACCTGCCCGCGGAGAACATTATTAAAGTCATGTATGATCGGAGACCGTGGAAGTGGACCATGGATTGCTGGGAAGTCACTGGTACTAAGGTCTATACCAAACCTAAGGTTGTGACTCCATCGAAGAAAGCCACAGAGATGGTTGTGGTGGAGGAGGAGGAAGACAATCCAAGACCTCTGAAGAAAGCTCGTAAAGGGGCTAGTGAAGAGGCTCCTAAAGAGGCTCCTACAGAGGCTCCTAAAGAGGCTCCTAAAGAGCCTAGTGAAGAGGCTACTGGGATAACCAGAGAGGAGATGGCAAATATGTTCAAGGAAGTAGTTGAATGTATGAAACATGGGTTTACGAAGTGCCTCAAGGAGATTAGGAAGTTGTCCGATAGGGTGGAAGCTGTGGAGAAGAAGGTTGGTGTCACCAAAGCCAAACAGACTACCCCTGAAGCCCAAGAATCCGCGATGAGGCGAGAAATTCGCGATGAGGCGAACTCGGGAAAGAAGAGCTTGCCGGAGGATAAAGCAGAGCGTCGCTCCCACCGATCAACAACCAGCTCCAAAGACCAAGCAGAGCGTCGCTCCCACCGATCAACAACCAGCTCCAAAGACCAACCGAGCGAACAACCAGCTCCCACCGATCAACAACCAGCTCCCACCGATCAACAACCAAGCGCTTCAGTTTCAGAACAGAGCCTGGTTGTATTAGACACAACAGCTCCCACCGATCAACAACCAATCGTTCCAGTTCCACAATCAAGCGCTCAAGTTTCAGAACAGAGCCTGGTTGTATTGGACAAAACAGCTCCCACTGCTTCGGACTGTAAGGTAGCGGCTGATAGATACAGAGACAAGTTGGATGCTTCTATGCGTGCAAGGAGTGAACGAGCGAAGAAACCTGCTCCCGCGCAGAAATCTCCTTATACGGCAGAGAAAAAGAAAGCAAAAGTGGCAGCCTATAATCCATTCCCCCCACTAAACAGACCTAAGTTGAAGGAACTAGCTGATTGGTTGAAAACTGATCCGTAAGTGATTGCTTTACCCATAATAGCTTGATTTAGTCTACCAAAACTGATTGCTTTTTTGTTTGCAGTCATTATTTCACTAAGAAGGAAGTCAAACCGCGTACATCACCAACTTGGTGGTATCAGACCCTCCGGACAGCCAGAGCATGGCTGGAAGACTGCGTAAGTCTTCTGCTTATCTTGTATAGGTCGTCTGGACTTAAATATAGGTCGTCTACAAAGTCGTCCAAGTAGACGACTTAAAGATAAGTCGTCTACGTGGACGACTTTCCAGACGACTTATATTTAAGTCGTCTGGTATATATAAGTCGTCTGGTATATATAAGTCGACTTTCCAGACGACTTATATATAAGTCGTCTGGTATCTTCTAACTTGTATTATTTTATATGCAGCATATAGATGCTTGGATTAATTTGCTGAGGCAAAGGTATCAGGAGAACCCACAAGGTTTCAGGAGCGAGCGAATGTGCTTCCTGGATCACAACTTTTCCCAAACTTGGAGAGACCACTATCCGAGATTCAAATCATCGGAACCCGATCACAGAGGTTTGGGAAGAATGCTACCTGGTGGGGCGTGGAATTTTTATGACGGATCAATACCATCATTTTGCCAATCAAACAAGGTGTGGGGGGTGGACATTGATGATATCTATGCGCCAGTGAACTTGGGCAACACTCATTGGGTTGCTATTTGGATATCGATCCCTAACAGGCACATAGTTGTCTGGGACAGCATACCCTCAGCTACGGCAGCAGAAGCATGGGATGAGATAATGCAGCCTTTTCTCGAGATGGTCCCTTATCTGCTTGTTGAGTGCGCTGCCACCGACGAACTACGGGTCATGTACGGCGGGTTGGAGCCATACACCTATGAGAGACAGGGAAATGTACCCACGGCCAACAGTGGTGATTGTGGCGTCTACGCTCTAAAGTACATTGAATGTCATGCTCTTGGGGTCCCCTTTAACGAAAGAGACTTTGCTAGGTCCAACGCGAAGTCTATGAGGGATAAGATGGCGGTGGATTTATTTACCGAGCTTGGTGATCTGCTTTTGAAAGAAAACCAGGATGGTGATAAGTTCGTGGGCATGTATGATTAGAAGTTGTCTTTGTAAATCCCCTGTAAAGTTCGTGGGCATTAGAACTTGTCTTTGTAAATCTCTCTTTGTAAATCTCATGTAACTCATTATCTGTTAATAACAATCAAGTCAATTGTATTTAAACTTGATTTTGTATTTAAACTTGATTTTGTAACGATTTGTATTTATTCTAGGCTGAAAACAAAAGAAATACAACTGGACGACTTTCATAAGTTTTTCAGCTGGACAAAAGACAAACAAAAATCACATAAGTTTTTCAGCTGGACGACTTATATTAAGTCGTCTGGAAGGTTTTCCAGCTGGACGACTTATATTAAGTCGTCTGGAAGGTTTTCCAGCTGGACGACTTATATTAAGTCGTCTGGAAGGTTTTCCAGCTGGACGACTTATATTAAGTCGTCTAGAAGGTTTTCCAGCTAGACGACTTACAGTTAAGTCGTCTGGAAGGTCTTTTAGATGGACGACTTTCAGTAGAAGGTCGTCTAAATTTTATAAAATACACTGGACGACTTAGTAGAAGGTAGTCTAAAAATGTCATACATTGGACGACTTAGTAGAAGGTCGTCTAAACATAAAATACACTGGACGACTTAGTTAAAGGTCGTCTGGACGACTTAGTAAAAGGTCGTCTGGACGATTAGTCAACCGGTTGTGTACATTTTTGTTTTGTATGGCCAGTTTCCTTGCAGTTTGAGCATCTATAAGCCCTGTGTTTCTTCCTCGGTTTGTGTCCTCTCATCCTAGATAGCTCCAACCAAGATTGCCATCTTGATTTCTTCTGTCTCCCCGGACCACGTTTTACGTCTGGAGGAAGGCATTCTCGTTCCTCAATATGTTGTGACACGATAGGATATATATTCTCTGAGTATCCTGCATACAAATAATTCTTTGAGTACACTGGACATACAAGTGTGGAGATATGCAAACCAACATGTGTTCCAGCAGCTATAGCATGAGAGCAAGGTATTTTCTCCACTGCAAAGACACCACAATCACACTTTGCATGTTCCAAATCAACCACACAGTCCATTTTGCCACCTTTCACAAAGAATCGCCATCCATCAATTGGTTGGACCGTCATCGTATCCGCTATCTCTGTTCGAATAGCAAGCAAGTATTCAACACCCCGGCTATGTTGAGTTGGGAGACTCAAAGCATCTTGTCTCCTTTTCCAATACCATTTTCCTAACTTCTCCCTTATGAACTCCAGCAGGAACGGAATCGGAAATCCTCTTGCTCGCTTCAGTGCGGAATTAATAGATTCAGCGATGTTGCTTGTTTTTATGTTGTATCTGTTCCCCTTACAATAAACCCTTGACCATAGGCTGGCGTCGGCATTCTCCAAATACGTTGCAAGTTCCGGGTTTGCACTCCGTATCTCAGCCATGTACCGGTCAAAATCGTAAACCGTGTGAGCATAAGCAGCCCCTTTCACCAAGTACAAGAGATGTTTCCCTTTAAATTTTTTGACAATGTTATCTTGAAGGTGATAATAACATATTCCTCGGGTTGCCCAAGGAAACACCTTATCACACGCACTTTTAATGGCCGCGTGCCGGTCGGAGACTATCACCAGAGGCTTGTCATGAGATATACAACTAGCCAATTTTGTGAAAAACCATTCCCAAGAAGGATCATCTTCAGCATCCACGATCCCAAAAGCCAATGGGAATATCTGAAAATTCCCATCTTGTGCGGCTGCAACTAACATAACACCTCCATACTTTCCACTTAGGTGAGTTCCATCCACCACAATGACTCTTCTCTGATACTTAAAACCTTTGATAGAAGCTCCAAAAGAGAGAAATAGATACTTAAATCTTTTCATAGAATCAAGTTCTATAGCCGTGATAGAATCAGGATTTGCAATGGAGATTTGCTCGAGATATGATGGCAGACGCGAATACCCTTCTTCTGCTGATCCTCTCACCAATGTTTGTGCATATAACAATGCTCTGTATGAAGTGGTGTAATCAAGCGCCATGCCAAACATGTTCCTCATTGCATCAGTGATATGCTGCGGAGTTATCCCATCAATGATTCCAACACGATCAATGAAAAGACTACCAACATACTTCGGAGTACAGTGTCTCCGCTGAGCAATTCGGTCTCCCACTGAGCATAAATGTTTTTCCACATACTTTGTTACCCAAAACGTGTTTGTCCCATGTTTCACACTCGCTCTGATCTTCCATCCACAACCGCTAACCCGACATGTTGCCACAAGGAGAGTTTTCGTTGATTTGTATATTCTGAAAGAAAACCTACCCCTCACTGCTGCCAACCGCAGCTCTGAAAGCAGTGCATCCTTGCTAACAAAACTCTGGTTGACATAGATACTGGTACCATCCGATTTTCCTCCTTCAATAGCATTTGTCTTACCATATGTCTTTTCAATTTCTTCAAAACAAATATTATCATCATCTTCCTCGTCCTCATCTTGAACCTTTCCATAAAGACTGTAATCCCCACCATTCTGATCCGTTTCACCAACAATAGAGTTATCAGCATCCTCCTCCCCATTTTCCTCCTCCCCATTTTCCTCCTCCCCATTTTCCTCCTCCCCATTTTGATTTTCATCTGCAACAAACTCATTATCACCAACATCTTCTTCCCATTCACCAGCTTCATCATTATCACCAACATTTTCAAACCATTCACCAGCTTCATCATTATCACCAACATCTTCAAACCATTCACCAGCTTCTTCACTTTTCTCTGAAACCGTTTCCACCTTGCTGCGGCTTGATACACAAAGACATACTCTATGCGTTTTGAGTATCTCGAGCAAGTTTCGAACTTGTCTATCACTTGTAACATGAATGGGAGGACTGCCTGGAGCCATCATCATTTCTGCTGGTAATGAGTAGCTAATCTCCACAGTCACTGTTCTCATGTCCAGGTTATAATCTTCTTGAGCCATTGCAACAAGTTCAGCATGTGTTGAATCGTCATTCAATAAAAACAATCTTGATCCTTTGAGATCATCAACCACAAAATCCCAACGGCAATCTTTCAACAACCATTCTCCATAGACTGCTTGTAACTGATGAATCATCTGCAAATATTCAAAATAAAACACATTAGTAAACATATAGAAAATGAAGAAGTTCACTAAACATTGCCGCAGACGACATAGAAGTAAGTCGTCCAGAAGACTTAAAGGTAAGTCGTCTAAAGAGGTCACTTTTGCAATTGAAAATTAAATGGGACGACTTAAATCTAAGTCGTCCGGCTTTGTTAGTTAAAAAAAAAAGTCCAGACGACTTATATATAAGTTGTCTACGAAAAAGGGCTTGTTTTGCATTTGACCGAATCGTGTCAGATCTTTGACTATTGCCGACTATTGCTGGACGACTTATAATTCAGTCGTCTCTGAGAAAGTTAAAATTTCAATATTTTATTCAAACTAGACGACTTAAACTTAAGTCGTCCTAGGTTAGTTTTGTAATTGAAAAATAAAACTTGAAATTTAACTTTCTCCAGACGACTTAATTGAAAGTCGTCCAGACAGACGACTTAATTTAAGGTCGTCCGGATGAAGCAAGGTTTGACCAGAAAACTTGGGAAAACTTCTGGACGACTTTGCTTTCCTGGACGACTTTAAATTAAGTCGTCTGTCTGGACGACTTTCAATTAAGTCGTCTGGAGAAAGTTAAATTTCAAGTTTTTGTTTTTCAATTACAAAACTAACCTAGGACGACTTAAGTTTAAGTCGTCTAGTTTGAATAAAATATTGAAATTTTAACTTCTCAGAGACGACTGAATTATAAGTCGTCCAGCAATAGTCAAAGATCTGACACGATTCGGTCAAATGCAAAACTAGCCCTTTTTCGTAGACAACTTATATATAAGTCGTCTGGAGTTTTTTTTTTTAACAAACAAAGCCGGACGACTTATAATTAAGTCTTTCGTTTTGACCAGAAGACTTATCAGTAAGTCTTCTACATACAGATGACTTAAGAGTAAGTCTTCTACGCGAACAGATCTTGAAAAAAATTCAAATTCGTACCTTAAACTAGGTGAGATGACTTCGTTTGCACACAGGGTCTTCTCCAACCACCCAGAATCTCAAACGAAAGCAACCGTAAATCAAAACGAAAGAAATATGGCTCTGTCAACCGTAAAATATTTTGAATCAAAAGCTTGAGTTTTTTGGATGAATATGGAGAGAAAGTGAAATAAATGTTGTTTTTAGTTCATAACAGGTCGTACAACGTTGTTGAACTATTCATTAAAGGGCATTAAAAGCTCCAAACAGGTAGTACAAGGTTGTTGAACTATTCATGGTAGTGGCAATACTGTAAATACTTGAAGATGATGAGGTTGAGACAGTAAAGAAGCCATTTTCGAAAAACCAAAAAAAAAAAAGGTTAATGGCATTTTCGTAGATAAAATGCACGTGTGGGGTGAAAATCTCAAAAAAAAAATGAGTCAAACAGAAAAGGTTAGTTTTCTGTTTGACTCCAAGTTTTGAGTTACTTTTGCAAAAAGGCCTTATAAGTTTTTATAAATTTACGTTATGCAATCTTGCTTTGATATGTACATACAAAAATTATTTTTATTAGTGTAACCAAAGAATTTGACATCAAAAATGAAGCGTTAAAGAATGAAATATCACATGTCCACAATTGTATGGCTGTCTATATGAAATGAATAAATTGTAAATATCACATGTTTCATTTTATATGCAGTCAACAATCCTATAATATATATTCTCCCAATTTTAAGAAATTTTCACATATATTAAAGAATTGATTATAAATAGATTTTTGGTGATTTAATCTTTCTTACTATTTTTTAGCAAATCAAAATTTAATAATTACAGTTAATTTCTTCAAAGTTTATTGTCTATTTTTAAAACATGTAAAAAGTTTATTTTTGAAATAATATCTTTTAAAAAATGGATCATTTTTAACCGGAGGGAGTAAGTGTTGAACTGTAGTTTTATGAACCCATACAATATATTTTAAAAGTGAACTAAAAAAAATGACGAAAATTTATTATTCACCTCATCATTATTAACAAATTGTATTTTAGTTACTTCATTTACATTTTTCTGAACTTTAAGGAGAAAAATTAGATTTTAAAAAATTATATATGAAAATAGTATTATCATACTACTATATAGAGGCAAACCAAGGTTAATAATATAGAAGAAGAAAAATAAAACAAAACTACATTCCTAACTTTTAAGGTGTTAGTTTGACTACTCATGTTTGGTTTTATAGATTTGCAAATTTAATTTATATAACAACGCAACAAACTATGCAATTTTTTTTTGTCAAAATACTTACAGAAATAATGACTAAACATATTTTTTAAATAAAGACAATTTCAAATAAAATAGTACTTAGTGATTAATATTAAAGTATCGTAAATTTTAAATACATATCCGCGCGTAGCGCGGAAAAAGTCTCTAGTAGGTTTAAAACCCCAATTTTCAAAAATTGTGCGAAAAGCTAGAGGAATTTTGTTTTTGGTCTGAAACGCCTTTCAACTTTCAAACTTTGTGGCCCAAACTTAGTCCCATCTTACTTAAATTACACTAACTATTATGTTTCTTACAATAACTGGACTCTGAATTATTGTTGGGTCTACCCTCTACAAAGATTAAATAAAAAGTGGGAATTAAACATTAAAAAGAGTTAATTATAGAAAAGTTGAGGATCCCTGAAGCTTAAGCACCGTTTGTTCCTCCTCCTTCTCCGCCGCTCCATGAGAGAGAGATGAAATAAGTCTCAGAGAAGAAGCTTCCTCCATTCACGCTCTCGCTCCTTATCACATTTGAGCTACCTCTGTATGTGTGTATGTGTTTGATTTCTCTTTCGCAACTCTCTCCTTAATGGCAATGCCGGAGAAGAACGGTTCCACGATCGGGTACGTAGCCCGAAACTCCCTTCTTTGCCTATTCATCTTCACTACCATCCTCTTCGCTCTCTCTTGTTACTTCGTGTTGCGTTCCACTGCTCACAGCCGCTTCCTCACCTCCACATTCCAATCCAAATCATTCATACACGATCCCGTAAAGAGAGATTATTGTAGATGCCTCAAGGATCCTCTTAAGGTTTACATGTACGACATGGATCCAGAGTTTCATTTCGGTTTGTTGAATTGGAAACCTGAAGGAGGGAAGAGGAGTAGTGTATGGCCTGATGTTCACAAGTACATACCTCCTTACCCTGGTGGCTTGAACTTGCAGCACAGCATTGAGTATTGGCTCACGTTGGATCTTCTTGCGTCTGAGTATCCTAACGGTCCTAGAGCTATTGCTGCCAAAAGGGTTTATAACTCTAGTGAAGCTGATGTTGTCTTTGTTCCCTTTTTCTCTTCCTTGAGTTATAATCGGTTTTCGAAAGTGAACCCTCATCAGAAGACTAGTAGGAACAAGGATTTGCAAGGAAAGCTTGTTGCTTTCTTGACTGCTCAAGAGGAGTGGAAGAGATCTGGTGGTAGAGACCATGTGGTTCTTGCTCATCATCCCAATAGCATGTTGGATGCTAGGAACAAGCTCTTTCCTGCAATGTTTATACTCTCTGACTTTGGGAGGTATCCTCCTACTGTTGCCAACGTTGAGAAAGATGTCATTGCGCCTTATAAGCATGTCATCAAAACATACGAAAACGATACTTCTGGTTTTGATAGCAGACCCATTCTGCTGTACTTTCAGGGTGCTATCTACAGGAAAGATGTGAGTTCTACTCCCATTCACTGTCTTTTACTTGGTTCTTCTGTCTGTCTATTGAGTTATGAATATATGGTTCTGAGATAGTCTGTTTAGGACATGTTTTTGCTTATATACATCTACAGGAAAGATGTAAGTTCTACTCCCAGTTTCTTGAATGAATATGTGGGCTCGTAGTGTTTAGATAGTTGACATTTGTATCTGTCTGGTCTTTGAGTTTTGAGATAGTCTCCTTCTCAATGTTTTTAACCACAACAAGCACACTAAAGGAGGTTGTATCATATATCTCAGGGTGGGTTTGTGCGTCAGGAGTTATTCTATCTCTTGCAAGATGAGAAAGACGTGCATTTCTCGTTTGGGAGCGTGAGAAACGGAGGCATAAACAAAGCAAGCCAAGGAATGCACAACTCCAAGTTCTGCCTCAACATTGCTGGAGACACTCCTTCATCAAACCGTCTCTTTGACGCCATTGCAAGTCACTGCGTGCCTGTCATTATCAGTGACGATATTGAGCTTCCTTTTGAGGACGTTATTGATTACTCTGAGTTCTCGGTGTTTGTTCGAACCTCTGATGCATTGAAAGAGAACTTTCTGGTTAACTTAATAAGGGGAATAACCAAAGAGGAATGGACACGGATGTGGAATAGATTAAAGGAAGTGGAGAAGTTCTATGAGTTTCATTTTCCGTCGAGAGTAGATGATGCAGTCCAGATGATATGGCAAGCGATTGCACGCAAGGTTCCTGGCCTTCAAATGAGGATTCATAAGTCTCGAAGGTACTCTGGATCTGCTTCTGATGCAGGGAAAGAATCAAGATGGTCGTCATTGATACCTCGGAGTTTCTGGTGAATAAAGATGAGATCCTTTTTTTTGTTTGTTCTTTTTTTCCTTAGGAAGGCCTTGACGACAGTGACTTCATATTTTTTTTTTGTGTAGAGAGAAGTTTATGTTGATTTCTAAACTTTTCTCCAAATCATAGGTTATATAGACAGAGATATAAGTCGGTTTTTCTCCAAAGAAAGATAATAATGTTGTAAGTTGATTTGTTAATTGTTAATTTTGATATCTTTTTATGGTAACCTAGTTCCTAGAGTGGCTAAACAGCCTTTAAGGATGTTAGTTTGCTTACAAAGATGACAAGCCTAGCTGTTTTATTTATAAATGGGTATTAGAGGTCTGCCTGCGTAGCAAAGGGATGTTACACAAAATATTTGTTGTTTATTAGATGGATTAGGTATCTGGAAGTAATGAATGTGTAAATGCAGTTGCTATTTTTCAACTTGGGGCCATGTATAGATGTTATATAAGGAGTAATTTTGGATGTTGTTAATGTGTTAACTGGATTGTGTAGTTTATATATATTCTAGAACGTTGATCAACTTCATATTGTTCATACTAAGGAAAATAGTGGTGGAGGAATATATTTGAAAGGTGTGTGGACTCTCAAGGTTAATTTTGTAGGTGGATTTTTTGTGAAGGACTTTTAATTCTGTGAGTAACTGTCTGAAGGCGTCCAAAGCAGCTGTTCTATCCTCGACAATGGTAGCACATAGTCGTAAAATAGCCAAAGTGGCTACCAGCTTCTACACCTCTTTTGACTCTAAGACATCGACCTTATGTCTGCAGAGGGCGTCGTGTTTTGTTTAAAACATTTTCATGACGCTGGACCTCTCCGCATAGTGCACAAACACGTTATGTTTGAATAAATGCCTTTAATTAGATGCTCTTGTGTTGGATCTCTAGGAAATAACTAACAGTAAATATGTCAATGGTTGTGTACATCTTTGCTAAAATTCTAATATACGGCTGAAAGATCTTCACCTTTTCTACTTCTTCTCACTTATTACATTCATGTCAACTGATGGTGTCATGTCTATGACTATCATCAACCCAAAGTTACAAAAGTTATATGCACACGACTAAGATCACAGTTACAATTATAACCAGTAACACCATTATTTCTTTTAAGGTAAATAAATTTGACTATGTGAAGACATTAGATGCAGAGCATATACAGTTTCTTACATTTCTCATCTTCCACTCCCTCCCAGGATTGTATGTGTAACAAACATAGGCATTGATGTGCTCCTTGAATTGGAGGCACTAATGGTAGATGATGATTCCGCCGACACTGGCATAAGCTCTCCAATACCTGGACTATTCAGCGCAAAATCTGGCAAGGGTAGGTCCAGGTTTAGGTATTGCACTACTTGTCCCATGGTAGGTCTTAGTTCTGGTACTGCATTTGTACAGAGCAATCCAAGTTTCAGAACCATCTCAACTTCCTTGAATAGAAATTCTCTTCCTAATCTTGGATCTATAGCCTCAAGTACAGAAGCCCGTTTCCAGCATACGCAGACCCATTTGACCAAATATTGCTTTTCCACTGGCAACTTGGGTTCCACAGGCCGCCTTCCACAAGTTACTTCAAGAAGGAAAGCACCAAAGGCATAAACATCAGTTTCTGTAGAAGTTCCCATTGTCAATGTGTCATTAGCTCAGGTGCCATGTAACCTATAGTTCCCACAGCTGCTGTTGCTGATACGTTGGCTCTGGGGTCATCAAACCTGGCCATACCAAAATCTCCTAATCTTCCATTGCAACCAGAATCTAACATAACGTTAGAAGATTTAATATCCCGGTGCAAAACAACTTGTGTGGCACCTGTATGCAGGTAATTTAGAGCCGAGGCAATGTCCTTAAGAATAGAAATCCTTTGCAACCATGAAGGAGATGGGTTTTGGTCATGAAACAAGTTCCGATGCTGTAAACTTCCCATGGTCACAACTTCAGCCACAAACTGTTTCATTCCTTGCTCTGCATTGTGTGACAGTCTTTTCACAGCTATATGCTTACTTAGGGGTAGAGGTCCTTTGTATACATCCCCAAACCCACCTTTCCCAGCACAACAATCTTTTGCAAACCCATTTGTTGCTTTGTAGAGAGACTTGTAGGAGAATCAATGTGGACCGTATTCCTTTTCCCACGGTTCTCTTACTTCCGCGTACTTTTTTCTCCTGTACCAATAAACTACTCCAAGAACCAGCAGCACTATGATCACAGATAAGATAACCACACCAATAAGCGGTGGAGACAGAAGAGGATGCTGTTCATCTCTGGAAGGGGAGCCTGAGGAAGCTTAGAGAGGTCCAGGTTCTGTAATAGTTCTTTGGTTTTACTAAAACTCCACCCAAGTATATATTGGTTACTGGTCAGTTTCCCTGTTGCTGCAGAGAACCCAACAAACATTTTATCTTGAAAATTTTCAGAAAGATTGATGGCCCTTGACATAAGAGGCTGATCTGGTTTCTGTGTTATGTCTGTAGGGGACAGAGAAACATTAAGGGTGGTACCACCGTAATCCACCCAAACCTGAATAGGCAGCCCACTCAGGAGATTTATGCTTTCATTCTTCCCTAAGGCGTTGGAAAAGTAAGAGGGGAGAGCAGTTTCAATAGATTTTGGGTCGTTCACATCAATGCCAACATGAGGCTTTTCCAACTCATCAATTCCTAATGACTCAATAGTGTCAAGCTCAATAGCTATCAGCTGAGAAGGGGAAGAAGTTCCATTTGTCGAGGTGCTGAAGACTCCCAAGTACTGAGCTTATACAACAAAAGCCATCCCATGTCCGCCACTAGTTCCCAACTGAAGAGGCACCAACGCACACACAAAATTTGTATAGAAGGATATGGTATCAGATGGATCAAAATCAAAGCATGACCCATTTGAAACTCTGAATCATTTGTCAACTGCAAAAGCCCATCGTGAAGGATTCTAGCGACTCCATCAGTATAAAGATCTGCTTGATCGAAGCCATTGTAAACAAACCCTGTTTCTTGTTGACCTGACAGGGAAACAAGATGAATGCAGGAGAAGATCAAAACCAGATGAAGCCTTTAAGTCATTACTACTGAAAGTGTGTCTGAATTTAATGGATATATCTTTTCTCTTTCTGTAAGAAACCATCCTCCACAAAAAATAAAGAAAAAAAAAAGTCTGCTCAGAAATTCAGGAACTCAATTTTACACATTCCATGTCTTTTCTAACAATTTCTCCTACGAACCTTTACCCAGCCAAGGCATATATATATATATATATATTCCCAATAGGCATCACAAATATGACTCCATGAATATAATAACAAAAGAAAAACATGACAAGTACAAGAACTTACCTCTAGTAGAAATATCTCATTCTTCTCCCACAGGAATCTGAAAATGCCTTGGAGTAGAGCTGGTAATGAACCTCTACTCTTAATATCTCTGGTCATTCAACATTTCAAGAGAGACAATAAACCAACTTTTCTTCCTCCACAAACTTTGGATAAGATCTTTCAAGTAAATGAAACACAAAGAAAATGGAATTTGATATAGCTGACCAAGTTACAGCAGAGTCACAATCTCTGACTTAAGCGGGACCAGTCTTCACATGGAACAAAGCAGTCCATATCTAAATACTATTCCATAATTTCTCATCCAATGAACATCTTTTTATTGGTTGGTTACAACTTACAAGTGGTGGTGTTCAGGTAATCCCAAAAAGAAGAAGAAAGAATGTACATTCAGTGAAAAATAAAAACAATAGTCAGACAATCACTAAAAAGTTTGGAAAAAAAAACATATGCTGAAATACAATGAAGAAGACCTGGAAGTGAAACATTCACAAGTTGTACATGAGTATCCTAAGAGAATGAACTCTCAGAAAGATCACTCAGCAATAAGCAGTACCTATGTGTTCAATTTAACATGCAATGGATACTCAAAAACTTTATTTTGGCTTGGAGAGACGAGCCTCGATGTCTTCTGATTCTGCAACTACGTTTAGAGAGTTCTTAGATTCCAATAGTTGTTCATGATCCTTTGAGTTGTTGGCTGATGAAGAAGATGCGGAAGGAGCTGACCAGTTTCTTGAAGTGTACGTACCCGTAAGTGAGGCTGCATCCACCACTACAGGAGTAAATGAGCCGATCCCAAGCGTATATGGCGAGAAGTCTGGTAATGGTAGGTTCTCGTTCAGATACAGGACCACTTGTTCCATTGTTGGTCTTGATTCTGGGACGATGTTTGTACACAGCAACCCGATTTTCATAACTAACTCCACTTCCTCGGGTACGAACTCATCTCCAAATTTTGGATCTCTAGCATCAAGCAAAGAATCTTTCTTCCAGCATTCACTAACCCATTTGATCAGAAACCGTTTCTCAACTTCCATCGCAGGTTCCACAGGTTTCCTTCCACAGGCTACTTCAAGCATAAAAACACCAAAGGCATAAACATCGGTTACAGTGGAAGCTCCCATTGTTATTAGCTCAGGTGCCATGTATCCAACAGTGCCAACAGCTGCTGTTGTGGCTGCGTTGCCTCCATGGTCATGAAACCTAGCCATACCAAAATCTCCTAACCTACCGTTTAGTTCAGCGTCTAACATAACATTGGAAGCTTTTATATCTCGATGCAGAACAACTTGTTCAGCTCCCGTGTGGAGATAAAAGAGCGCAGAGGCTATACCTTTGAGAATCACATGTCTTTGTGACCAAGAAAGAACAAGACCTCGGTCATCAAACAAGTGCTGGTCAAGACTACCGTTGGACATGAACTCGGAAACAAGTAAAAGCTCTCCTTTTCTCCTGCAATACCCAAGAAGTGGGACGAGGTTCCTGTGTTTCAGACTTCTCATGCTCACCACTTCTGCCACAAACTGCTTCAAACCTTCCTCGCCATTATGAGACACTCTCTTCACAGCTATAGGTTTGGACTCAGGCAGATCTCCTCTGTATACCACTCCAAAACCTCCTCTTCCCAGAAAACCATCCTTGTGGAACCCTTTCGTTGCTATGTATAAAGATTTATATGAGAAGCGGTGCGTACCAAATTCCTTCTCCCACGGTTCATTCACTTCCGCATACTTTTTCTTCCTGTGGTAATAAACTCCTGCAAGAGCAGCTATTACTATGATAGCAAGTGCAACGGGCAGACCGACAATAAGAGCATATGGTTTCTTCTGCTTAACTCTATGCCGAGGAACTCGAGGAAACTTTGAGATGTCAAGTGGCTTCAATAGCTCCCTACTTGTGCTGAAACTCCACCCAAGAAGATAATGGTAGCTAATTGCTGACCCTGTAGCTGAAGAGAACCCAACGAACAATCTTCTACTCTGGAACACTTGTGAGAGATTGATGGCTCGTGACAGTAGAGGCTGACTTGGCTTATCGACACGAAGAGGAGCCAGAGAGACATTCAGTACAGTTCCATCGTAATCAACCCAAACCTGTATAGGATCTCCACTAGAGAGGTCAACGCTTACATTTCTATGTTCTGTTTTGGAGAAGTAAGAAGCTGGTGCTGACTCCACTGAAATGGGATCGTTCACATCAATCCCAACATGATTATGGTTCGTCTCATCGAACTCTTCGTTTTGTATAGTGTCGAGCTCAACAGCAAACAGGCGAGACGAGTTAGATCCACTAGTTGAGGCGTTGAAAATCCCCAAGTAACGATTCGGCTGCGCCCGACTGAAATCCACTGAAGGAGATATCACAAAGCTAATGCCGTGGCCGCTTTGGGTTTTTGGCTTAGGCACCAGAGCACAGACGAAGTGTGTTGAGAATGAGAGTGGCTTAGAGGAGCTGAACTCGATTGGTTTCTTGGTGAAAGCATGTCCCATTTGATGCAGCGAATCTTCAGCAAGCAGTAATAATCCACTTTGAAGCAACGTAGCAGACCCATCTAGAGAAAGATTCGCTTGTCCAAAGCCGTTGAAGACAAAACTGGTGTCTTTTGATGAAGTTGACAAAGAGATTAGATGAAAAGAGGAGAACAACCACAGCAGGAGCAATCCATTAGACATTGCTGCTGATGAATCAAAGAGCTCTGTGTAGATCTTTCCTCTCTGATAAAGTAAATATGATTTATAAGAGCTACTAGCATCCATTTCTTTATTGGTAAAACCATCTGTACTCTAACAGCTTGATACCAATATAAAAATCAACATAACTTCACATGATTTTCAAATGTTCAAATTCAGATATTAGTTTAAGAGAATTAATCCAAGTTTGAATCCAGAAAAAAAC
Source organism: Moricandia moricandioides (assembly GCA_905132885.1). Classification (NCBI taxonomy): domain Eukaryota; kingdom Viridiplantae; phylum Streptophyta; class Magnoliopsida; order Brassicales; family Brassicaceae; genus Moricandia; species Moricandia moricandioides. The sequence continues at coordinate 414,164 of CAJHQQ010000057.1, forward strand.
AAAGGAAGGTGCTAGAGGCGTACTAAGAAACAGTAAAAACTATTAAATTTATCATTACATGTGCATTGGAATCAATACCCACAATCTTTCACCGGATTTTTCTGAGTCGACAGCTACTTTTATAATTAATGAAGCTGAGTAAGAAAATAATTTACTTTAAAGTAATACCAGATCAGAAGTGATCCACGAGCCATTGCTGCTGATGAATTTGAGAGTTATCTTGTTCTCTGAGCAGATCTCTCTCTGTGATAAAACTTTGCTGGCTGCAGAAAACAAGATGTGAACTTATGTTAGTGGTAATTTTTTAATGGATATGAACTCTGCATCATATGCGTTAACTTTTTATTGGCTTTAAAAAGTACAGCGAAGCCATTTAGTATTATATATTACGAATCGCTTCACGTCGTTAAATATTTACTTTAGTATAGCATCAGTCAGAAGAACAAAGGCAACTGCTACACGCGGTAGCCACAACAAAAAAAAAATCAGTAAACTAATCATCTTTATAAGATACCTTACGAAGCTTATTATAGGGAGAAAAAGCACTCGAAAGGAACCAAAGCCAAGCACCCACCGTTAAGTAGGTACATAGAACCAAAGGTTAGACAAGTCAAAACAAAGAAAATGAAGTCTTATCCTCTTTTATTGACGTGTTTTTGTTCTCTTACCTAACGCCTTTCTTGCTGTATTCTATCTAGGGGAAAAAATCATCAATTCAAAATTCACTCCATAGTCTATCGTTGACCTCAATAAACAGACCACGTTTCTCACACTAGTCTATTAACTGTTCATATATTCTACTACCTTGAATATCTAATAGTCTTGTTGACATCAAAGAAACAATAGCAAATTCTTTCATCATTCCTTGTAGGGTCGACTAGCTATTTCCCCACGAGAACTATCATATAACATCAGATCCCTACCAAACTATAACTTAGTGTCAAATCTCCATGATTTGAAAGTTATGAACTTATTTCTCCACGAATTAACAATTTCGAATGTATTTTTCCCCGAATTAACTTTGGACTTTCAGAGTTCCTTCAAAGTGCCTCTGCAGAATATCCCATGCATCATTCACTGCCTCACACCCTTGAACCAGTTCAAATTGCTTCCTTGCCACGCTGCAGTGTATGACAATTAGTGCACGAGCATTGAACTTCGCCATCTTGTTTTCATAGTCAGTCCAGAATTCTTCCAGCTTTGGAACATCTTTCCCATCAACACCTCTTGCAACAGGTGACTTCCAACCAGATTCCACAGCCTTCCACGCCAATGGATCCATCCCCTTGATTGTAGCCTTCATACGCGCCTTCCAAAAACCATAGTCTTCTACTTCAAGGATCACATTGGAATTCGTCACCAACTTGCGATAGCTATCCATCTTACTCCGCAGGATCCTACCTGTTTAAGACAAACAAAGTACAGATACCCGCTCTGATACCAATTGTTAGTGTAAGATAAGCAAGCTATGCGATGTAGAACACACAGTAGTACAGGGTTAATCAATTCCAAAAACCACGACTATATTCATTCTTTTAAAAACTCATACTTGTTCTTCTTAAAAGAAATAAACCAAACAAGCTCAAGACACCCCTCGACTTGTTTGCTAGTCTTACTCGTTCAGAGACCTAAGCCAGACTCTGAACCACTTAAGCCCTTAACCCCTAGATGCTTTGCTTCTCCTTATTCGGACGTACAAAAACTCTCTATTGCTAAAAGCTCTCCCTGTGTGTTCGCCGACTACAACCCAGTCGACTCTCTCTTTATACCTAGAGAGAAAAACCCTAAAACTATCCAATGGAAACTTTCCATTTTCTGTTTCAGCGAATAAGACAACCTTCTTTTTTCTTCATCGGTTGCTTATTCTTCCCTGTGTGCTAGCCGACTACAACCCAGTCGACTCTCTCTGTATACCTAGAGAGAAAAACCCTAAAACTACCCAAATGGAAACTTTCCATTTTCTGCTTCAGCGAATAAGACAACCTTCTTCTTTTCTTCATCGGTTGCTTATTCTTCACTCCTTTTTCTTAACATCCACGCCTTGATAAATATCTTCATATCTTTACCAAAGGCTCCTTCCTTTTCTCGCATTTGTCTTCACACGTGCTTCTCATGTTCCATCTCTCTGATGCAGTAGTCCATGTCGCACTTCATGAACTACTTCTGCTCTGCTACATCATCTTCTTCACCATACATCTTCACGTGCTTCTCATGATCCATCTCTCTGATGCAGTAGTCCATGTCGTACTTCTGCTCTGCTACATCATCTTCTTCACCATACATCTTCAATCTCCCCCTTTTTAATTCGTCGTCTCACAAGTACCTGAGATAGAAGACATGGCAACCACAACTCAACCAATGCATATTATCAAAGGATAACATATACATCTGCTCCCCCATAAACTATAGCATATACAAATGCTCCCCCATAAACTTAGTCTTCTGCATCTCAGTCCTCTTCTTCTCCCCCTGCTTGTGAGCACACGGATTAAAAACAACAGGAAACATCAATACTTCATAACTAGAGACCGGTACTAATTTGCTACAGCACTATGAAGGTCTTGAACGATCTCAGCTAAAGCCTGAAGAGCTTGAGTTCTGTCATGTAGTGCCACTTGCAGTTCAACCCTGGTGAGTGGTCCATGAGGTATGAAAATTGATCCAAGCTCATAAACCGATACTCGGCGTGGTCTAGTTTTGGAGCTAGGTGTAGCAGTCCGTGGAGCAGGAGTTGGAGCAGGAGCTGGCTGACGTGTTGTCCTAGCAGAGCTTCTCTTCGATTCAGCTTTGGCAGGTGCCTTTCCTTTAGCTACTCGCTGCTCAGGGCTTTCTCCATGTCTACAAGCACTAGAGGCAGAGCAGGCTCATCCTTATCTTTCGGTGATTCATCTCTGATCGGAGCATCTGGCACGGCAGTACTTGAAGATTCCTTCTGCGGCTTCGGATCTGCTACAGGTTCTTTGCAGATGGATCTATTTCAAGACCATGAGTCCTTGCATCACTCTCCTCCGATTGCGCTTTCTCATTCGCAGTGTTGAAGGACTCGAGCTCTTTGGCTACTTCAGGAAGAGTTGTAGACACTGGCGGATCATTTCTCGGCGGAGGCGATTCAGGTTCACCATCAGAGAGTGACCTTCGACTTGCTTCAGCCTCTGCATGCTTCTCTACCTTGGATGATTCGCCTTGTTGAGTTGAGTTCTTGGCTTTTCCCATTATAGAAGTTGGTTTCTTTGCTTGATTTGCGAGGGAGATGAAGCGAGGCTGCGAGATTTAGCTTCTCAAGCACGATGAAGATTTTTAGGGTTTTTGCCCCACTACTTCCCTTAACTAAATAAGGCTGAATCAACTTTTCTGATATAGCACATCTGGTCCCTGACTTTTTATCCTCTCCTTTGTATGCCTACAACATTTAATTTCTCTCATCCAAACACATAAGCATTAGGCACATTCGTGAATTAATGTTGTATCATCAGACTTTCAAGATAGTAATACAACACGAGTCACAACTCACAATTGGCTGATTCAAGATTAATATAAAGCATTAGATCAGTTTATTTACCATTTATGTGATGTGCTTCATGAGTTGACTCAGTGCTTGATTCAGGCTGCACATATAACTCTTTCTAGATCTTATACTCTGGTGCACCCGATTGTCTTTTTATGGCTAGCTTTCACATTGCTATGCCTTCATCAATACTGCTGGTTTTCATTCTTTATTCTCGCGCTGTGAAACCCCTGTTATTTCCCATCATGAATCTATCAATTTTTTCCTTTTCCCCTTTTTTTTTTATTGAGCATCTTTCTGAGACATTTCTGGCTCTTTTTAATGAGAGGGGGGGGGCACAGATTGACGTGAAACATGTACCATTACAGTATTGACGGCATACCAAGCAGCTCTTTTCCACAGCGTTCTCAGGTTCCAAAACCAATCTGAATCATATGTACATCCCGAACCAGCACCTGCACTACTCTCTGCACAACTTGACTCAACAATCAAGGTTACACACACCAATTGCATTTATTAGTGTGATAAAGCGATTAAATTCAAGAGATTTAGTGAATATATCAGCCAACTGCAAATCAGTAACTACATGTTCGATTACTACCTGATTGTCTTCAACTAATTCTCTGATGAAGTGGTGCATAATGTCAATGTGCTTCGTCCTTGAATGTTGGACCGGATTCCTTGAGATATCAATTGCACTTTTGTTGTCACAATACACAAGAAAGGGACCTGAGTGCATTCCATAATCAGCTGACATCTGCTTCATCCAGATAAGTTGTGAACAGTAGTTACCCATGGCAATGTATTCTGCTTCTGCCGTAGAGAGTGATACAGAGTTTTGCTTCTTGCTCAGCCACGAGATAAGATTGTTTCCAAGAAAGAAGCATCCTCCACTGGTACTTTTCATGTCATCAACACCTCCTGCCTAATTTGCATCACTATACCCCACCAAGTTCTTGTTGGAATTCTTTAAGTAGTACACGTCCAAGCTCTCCGTTCCTTTGACGTACTTGATGATTCACTTTACTGCATCCAAGTGTGATACCTTAGGCTTGGCTTGATATCTTGCACACACACCAACACTGAATGATAAATCTGGTCGAGTAGCAGTCAAGTATAACAGACTACCAATCATCCCTCGATAGAGCTTAGCATCAACATCTTCTCCAGCTTCATCTCTTGCAAGTTTCAGTGATGTACTCATAGGTGTCTTTGAAACTTTGGAGTTCTCCAGACCAAACCGTTTTACCAAACTGTTAGCATATGCACTCTGAGAGATGAAACCTTTCTCTGACTGAGATACTTGAAGTCCAAGAAAATACCTCAATTCGCCACACATACTCATTTCAAACTCTTGAGTCATATTCTGAACAACCTTATCAACCAGCTTCTGTGACGTCCCTCCAAAGATAATATCATCCACATAGATTTGGACAATAATTATATCCTTCTCCACTTCTTTGAAGAATAACGTCTTGTCTATACTCCCTCTGATGTACTCAGCTTCCAACAAAGATCCTGTGAGCCTTTCATACCATGCACGAGGTTCTTGCTTCAGCTCACACAAAGCTTTCTTCAGTCGGTAAACATAGTCTTGATGCACTGGATCTTCAAATCCCTTTGGTAGCTCAACATAGACCTCCTCTTGCAGAATCCCATTCAAGACCGCACTCTTTACATCCATCTGGTATACCTTGAAGTTCAGGATGCAAGCCATTCATAAGAAAAGCCTGATGGACTCAAGACGAGCCACTGGTGCAAATGTTTCTTCAAAGTCTACTCCTTCAACCTGTGAGTACCCTTGTGCCACCAATCGCGCTTTACTCCGAACCACTTCTCCATGCTCATCAGTCTTATTCTTGAAGATCCATCTGGTTCCCACGATATTTACTCCTTCTGGTCTGGGCACAAGTTCCCACACATCATTCCTTACGAACTGCTCCAGTTCCTCCTCCATTGACACAATCCAGTATTCGTCACGTAGTGCATCATTGTGTGTCTTTGGTTCAATGGAAGATACAAAGCAAGCAAACTGAACCATCTCTCGGAAGTTTATCACCTTGTCCCGAGTCTTTCGTCCCTCATCTAACCCGCCAATCACATCAGCAGCAGAATGATTACGATGTACTTGCTGGAGTACTTCAGTTGGTGCAGCACCTTCTGATTCAGTGATCTCAGATACTTCTTCTCTCGTTCTGATTTCTGATGTCTCTGTCTCTTCATCAGATTCATTGTCATCCCAACTGATCACCGACAAGTCATCAAATACCACATTCACTGACTCCATAACCATGGCAGATCGCTTGTTGAACACTCGGTATGCTGTACTAGTTCCTGAATAGCCAAGGAAGCTGCCATCATCGCTTCTTGAATCAAACTTTCCTAGGTATTCCTTGTCGTTCAAGATATAGCACACCCTATTGATGATGTAACATGCAGTACTCAGTGCCTCAGCCCAAAACCTTTGAGGTATCTTGTTACCATGTATCATCGCCCTGCCCATCTCTTTTATTCGAAGCTGAGGTACTCCACGAATCATATTCTTCTTGACTAGGGTTGCCATGTTACGCAGATTCATGTGGCCTAGACGTTGATGCCAAAGTTCAACATTGTCTTGTGAGGATTGAGCATTGAAGGCATTCATGCACTTAGTCTTCTTATCCCACATGTAGCAGTTGTTGCCAGCCATAATCCCTTGTAGAACTGTTACCCCATGCTTGTTGATGGCCTGACAATCAATTGCTGAGAAACTCACCGTAAGTCCATCATCACACAGCTGACTTACGCTTATCAGGTTAGCTTTCAATCCTTTGACAAAGTGGACATTGACCAATCTAGGTACTTCTGAACTACATGTTGTCCCTTTGCCTTGAATGACTCCACAGCCTCCATCTCCAAAGGTTACGTTTCCTCCTTTTACTTTAGACACTTTGTCTAGATACTCAATGTTTCCCGTCATGTGTCCAGAACAACCACTGTCGAAGTACCACGGTTCATCAGACTCTGAATCACTTGAAACTCGTGCCATGTTACATCGAAAGGTACTTCGTGTTTTAGTCACTGCCTTAGGATACAAGTCAGTTTTCTTTACCCATCCTCGAGACGTCTTACCAATTCTCCAAACCTTGTGTTGTCTCCAAACTTGCTTGACCCGTTCCAGATACTTGTAGCAATACTTCTTGTAGTGACCAAACTTCCCACAGAAGAAACATCCGCTGACTTGAGCTGGGGTACTTTGTGTCTTGACTTCTTTAACATGTGCAAATCCTCCAGACACAAAACGTGTTGTACCCGTTGAGCTACTGTGCCTTCCAGTGTAGCCAAGTCCCATGGTAGAGTTTTCAGTTCTGCCACTGCTCAAAATCTTGTCAAGTTGTTTAGTTCCTGTGAGCATCTTGATCTTTCGATATTGTTGATCCAATTCAGCTTGAAGATCTTCTCTCGTTCTGATTTCTGATGTCTCTGTCTCTTCATCAGATTCATTGTCATCCCAACTGATCACCGACAAGTCATCAAATACCACATTCACTGACTCCATAACCATGGCAGATCGCTTGTTGAACACTCGGTATGCTGTACTAGTTCCTGAATAGCCAAGGAAGCTGCCATCATCGCTTCTTGAATCAAACTTTCCTAGGTATTCCTTGTCGTTCAAGATATAGCACACCCTATTGATGATGTAACATGCAGTACTCAGTGCCTCAGCCCAAAACCTTTGAGGTATCTTGTTACCATGTATCATCGCCCTGCCCATCTCTTTTATTCGAAGCTGAGGTACTCCACGAATCATATTCTTCTTGACTAGGGTTGCCATGTTACGCAGATTCATGTGGCCTAGACGTTGATGCCAAAGTTCAACATTGTCTTGTGAGGATTGAGCATTGAAGGCATTCATGCACTTAGTCTTCTTATCCCACATGTAGCAGTTGTTGCCAGCCATAATCCCTTGTAGAACTGTTACCCCATGCTTGTTGATGGCCTGACAATCAATTGCTGAGAAACTCACCGTAAGTCCATCATCACACAGCTGACTTACGCTTATCAGGTTAGCTTTCAATCCTTTGACAAAGTGGACATTGACCAATCTAGGTACTTCTGAACTACATGTTGTCCCTTTGCCTTGAATGACTCCACAGCCTCCATCTCCAAAGGTTACGTTTCCTCCTTTTACTTTAGACACTTTGTCTAGATACTCAATGTTTCCCGTCATGTGTCCAGAACAACCACTGTCGAAGTACCACGGTTCATCAGACTCTGAATCACTTGAAACTCGTGCCATGTTACATCGAAAGGTACTTCGTGTTTTAGTCACTGCCTTAGGATACAAGTCAGTTTTCTTTACCCATCCTCGAGACGTCTTACCAATTCTCCAAACCTTGTGTTGTCTCCAAACTTGCTTGACCCGTTCCAGATACTTGTAGCAATACTTCTTGTAGTGACCAAACTTCCCACAGAAGAAACATCCGCTGACTTGAGCTGGGGTACTTTGTGTCTTGACTTCTTTAACATGTGCAAATCCTCCAGACACAAAACGTGTTGTACCCGTTGAGCTACTGTGCCTTCCAGTGTAGCCAAGTCCCATGGTAGAGTTTTCAGTTCTGCCACTGCTCAAAATCTTGTCAAGTTGTTTAGTTCCTGTGAGCATCTTGATCTTTCGATATTGTTGATCCAATTCAGCTTGAAGATCAGCCGCTTTCTTCCTCTCAGCAAGTACTTCTTCTCTAAGTTCATCAGCTTGTTTTGCTAGAATCAACTTTTCTTTGATCAAATTTATGCTCTCCTTGGCTAACTCTGCCTCCCTGTTGAGTTCATCCCTTAGAACTTGTACTTCAGCTTCTAGTCTCGCCTTCTCTTTGATTAGCACAAGATTCTCCATGCCCAACTTCACTAGAGTTTCTCGAACTTCCTTGTAGCTTTCATTGAGCTCGTTCTCTTGTTCAACATCACTCTCAGATTCTGAGTCATACTCTACTATTCCCAGAAATGCCACGAAGTTGTTCACTTCTTCTTCACTTTCGCTGTCCGAGTCGCTGTCATTGATTCTTATCATTAACTTTTCTGATTTTCTCCTTCCATCAGACTCACACTCAGATTGAGTGTGTCCATATCCTTTGCAGTTATGACACTGGAGATCTCTTCTCTTCACTGTAGGAAACTCATTTCGAAAGTGACCATACCCCTTGCATTCGTAGCACTTAGCGTCATTCTTCCTGTAGTTCTTATCTGGTTCAGATGTCTTCCTTCCTGAACCAAACTTCTTCTGTCCATTTTCCACCTTTCCTAGAGCTCGATCAAACCTTCTGACCAGGAGGCTCACTGGGTCATTGTCCTCCATATGATCCTTCTCAACTGATGCAAGAGCAATTCCTTTCTCCTTCTTCCCACCGGACACTTCCATCTCATGCACTTGTAGCATCCCAACTACTTCATCAAATGTCATCTCTTCGGTGTTACAGGAGACACTCATAGCTGTCTTGTATGCCATGAAATTTGACGGCAAGCACCTCAAGAACTTCTTCACGAGTTTTTTCTCTTTGTATTTCTTCCCAAGTGTGAGTGCTTCTTGCGCCAGTGAGCTGATCTTTGAGCTGAAACCTCCAACAGATTCATTTTCTCCCATCTTTAGCTTTTCAAACCTAGTTGCAAGCATATCCTTCCTAGAACTTTGGACTTTCAGAGTTCCTTCAAAGTGCCTCTGCAGAATATCCCATGCATCATTCACTGCCTCACACCCTTGAACCAGTTCAAATTGCTTCCTTGCCACGCTGCAGTGTATGACAATTAGTGCACGAGCATTGAACTTCGCCATCTTGTTTTCATAGTCAGTCCAGAATTCTTCCAGCTTTGGAACATCTTTCCCATCAACACCTCTTGCAACAGGTGACTTCCAACCAGATTCCACAGCCTTCCACGCCAATGGATCCATCCCCTTGATTGTAGCCTTCATACGCGCCTTCCAAAAACCATAGTCTTCTACTTCAAGGATCACATTGGAATTCGTCACCAACTTGCGATAGCTATCCATCTTACTCCGCAGGATCCTACCTGTTTAAGACAAACAAAGTACAGATACCCGCTCTGATACCAATTGTTAGTGTAAGATAAGCAAGCTATGCGATGTAGAACACACAGTAGTACAGGGTTAATCAATTCCAAAAACCACGACTATATTCATTCTTTTAAAAACTCATACTTGTTCTTCTTAAAAGAAATAAACCAAACAAGCTCAAGACACCCCTCGACTTGTTTGCTAGTCTTACTCGTTCAGAGACCTAAGCCAGACTCTGAACCACTTAAGCCCTTAACCCCTAGATGCTTTGCTTCTCCTTATTCGGACGTACAAAAACTCTCTATTGCTAAAAGCTCTCCCTGTGTGTTCGCCGACTACAACCCAGTCGACTCTCTCTTTATACCTAGAGAGAAAAACCCTAAAACTATCCAATGGAAACTTTCCATTTTCTGTTTCAGCGAATAAGACAACCTTCTTTTTTCTTCATCGGTTGCTTATTCTTCCCTGTGTGCTAGCCGACTACAACCCAGTCGACTCTCTCTGTATACCTAGAGAGAAAAACCCTAAAACTACCCAAATGGAAACTTTCCATTTTCTGCTTCAGCGAATAAGACAACCTTCTTCTTTTCTTCATCGGTTGCTTATTCTTCACTCCTTTTTCTTAACATCCACGCCTTGATAAATATCTTCATATCTTTACCAAAGGCTCCTTCCTTTTCTCGCATTTGTCTTCACACGTGCTTCTCATGTTCCATCTCTCTGATGCAGTAGTCCATGTCGCACTTCATGAACTACTTCTGCTCTGCTACATCATCTTCTTCACCATACATCTTCACGTGCTTCTCATGATCCATCTCTCTGATGCAGTAGTCCATGTCGTACTTCTGCTCTGCTACATCATCTTCTTCACCATACATCTTCACATCTTTCTAATTGTTACCCCAGACCATAGCTGAATATGTCATGGATATAAGAACAAAATTGTAGTCTCCTACAGTTTAAGAAATAAACCTCTAGACTTTTACCTGTCATGGGATGAAACAATCATCTCTGATTACATTCTTAGTTCAGTCGAGAACTTGATCATTGTTAGCTCCACTGAGGAAACTGAACTCATTTCAACTATTCAAGAAAACCAGTGGAAAATAAGAGAACAGATAGTGTGATTAGTAAGAAGATCCATCAAACATAAGATCCAACCCTCCCCAGATGGAAAGTCATTTCTCATTCAGGTCAACCAGAAGTTTCTGCTAATCCGGGGTTTGTGCTACAAAAGTTTCTTTTAATCAAGATTTAACAGAATGAGATCAAAATAACAGACATTAGACACAGAGTGAAGAACAACTTGTAAACATCTGTACAAAAACCTTAGTTACAGGAAAATGCAATAAACTAATGTGGAAAGAAAAAAAATATACAAAACGTTAGTGCAAATAAACATCAAAATTTACAAAGCCTAAAAAGCATTTCAATAAATTCACAAGTGGAGCACAATGGTACTCCCGCAAACTAGAGTTACTTCACACAACTCTAACATGGCTTTTCTCATTCCAAATAAACTTAAGACAATAGAGGAGAAAATTTCCCAAATTTTACCGTCCGTGCCCATAGACAATCGAGTGAGTGACAAATGTAGAGTCGTTGGCTGAGGAAGAAGAGTAAAGTGATGTTGACAAGGTTTCCGTAGTGGGGGAGGCAGGGAGGGGGTTTGATGAGATAATCAGTGGTACAAAGGAACCGATACCAGGAGAATTTGGGGTGATATCAGGCAGCTTCAGGCTTTCATTTAAGTACTGCATCACTTTTTCCATCGAAGGTCTCAGTTCCGCCACAGCATTCATGCAAAGCAATCCAAGTTTCAATACCATTTCGACTTCCTCAGCTGAGATTTCACCTCTCAATCTCGGATCTCTAGCTCCGAGCAAAGAAGCCATCTTCCAACATTGGCAGACCCATTTAACTAAAGACTTTCTTTCATCTGGCAAGTCAGGCTCAACGGGTCTCCTCCCACATGTTACTTCAAGTAAAAAGGCACCAAAGCCATAAACGTCGGTTGCAGTGGAAGCTCCCATGGTAACAAGCTCCGGTGCCATGTAGCCAATGGTTCCCACAGCGGCAGTTGTAGCAGGGTCCGCTCCATGATCATGAAACCTTGCCATACCAAAGTCCCCTAACCTTCCATTATATTCAGCGTCTAACATAACATTAGAAGCCTTGATATCCCGGTGGAGAACAACTTGTGGAGCTCCTGTGTGCATATAGTTGAGAGCTGAAGCTATATCCTTGATGATTATAAGTCTCCGACGCCATGAAAAGGGAGGTTTATCTTCATAGAACAAGTATTGGTCAAGACTACCATTGGACATGTATTCAGATACCAGAAGCAACTCACCTTTTCTTCTACAGTACCCAAGAAGTGGAACCATATTCTTATGCTTCAGATTGCCCATGCTCACGATTTCAGCCACGAACTGCTTCATCCCTTCCTCTGCGTCGTGTGACACTTTTTTCACTGCTATTTGTACATTGGAAGGCAGAGTTCCTTTGTACACTTCTCCAAAACCTCCTTTTCCAAGAAGTCCATCCATGTGAAACCCTTTTGTAGCTTTGTACAATGCTTTATAGGAAAACCGGTGTGGACCATATTCTTTTTCCCATTCCTCTCTTAATTCAGCATATTTCCTTCTCCTGTAGACAAAGGCTGCTCCAAGAACCAAAAACACTATGATTGCCAGTAATATGAGCAGAACTATAAGCAGCATTGATGGTCTCTCATTTTTAGCTTTATGAGGAGGAACTCGGGGAAGTTTAGTGACATCCAGGGTCTGCAGTGACTCCCTGTTTCTACTAAAGCTCCACCCTAGTATGTATTGGTAGCTGATCAATGTCCCTGTTGCTCCAGAGAAGCCAAGAAATATCTTTCTATCTGGGAAAGATTCTGAAAGGTTAAGAGATCTTGACAAAAGAGGCTGACTTGGCTTTTGAAGAATTTTGTGAGGGGCTAGGGAAACATTAAGTACGTTTTCTCCGTAGTCCACCCAGACCTGAATAGGAGCTCCACTCAAAAGCTTTATGCTTTCGTTCTTACCTTCGGAAAAGTAAGAAGCCGGGGTAGATGCCATAGACATAAGGCTGTTGACATCGATACCAACATGATTGGCATTGATGTCATCAAACTCAGCGCTGAGGGCAGTATCAAGCTCAACAGCGACTAAATGAGAAGAGGAGGATCCTTGAGTCGAGATGTTAAAAAGTCCCAAGAACTGCGTTGCATCTGCATGTGTGAGATCCATGGAAGCAGACAAAACAAAGGCGATACCATGACCACCAATAAATCCTGGCTTAGGCACCAGAGCACACACAAAGTGTGTTGAGAAAGAGAGTGATTTAGGCGAACTGAACTCAAAAGGCTTCTTGAAGAAAGCATGACCCATTTTCTGCCCGGATCCATCGGTCAACTGCAACTGTCCTTGGGGAAGAATCTTGGCAAGCCCATCAGTATAAAGGTCTGCTTGCCCAAAGCCATTATAGATAAACCCTGTCTCCTGCTGACTCGAGATGCAAATCAGATGAACAAAGAAGATCACCAGAATGAGATGCAATCCTTCATGAGCCATTTGTAACAAAGAAAAAAGAAAGGAGAATCAGACTATCCTGAACGAATCTTATGTTCTGCAACAATGGTGGATGATAGATAGTTTCTCCAGCTGCTTGCCAGTATAAATATAATATGATGTCCAATCTTTTTCATCGCCAAGTCCACCTTGATTTCTGAACATTTACTACCCATTATATTTAAGGAGAAGAATGCAAAGATCTTCATGTCTGAGAGCATTTTCAGAGTTGACTTAGAAAATGTAATGATAGATTATTAACCAGACAACAATGACATCCCGCATTAGCATAATTCTAAGCCATCACTCACACTTAAAATATTAAAGTAAAGGGTGGCTCTAATGCAAAAAAAAACTGAGACTTTACAATCATTACCTCATTTAGGAATATTCTCCACTACTCTCCAATCATCAAGACGAAGCCCCACCATCCTCCAGGTCTAAATAAATACTTTCCAACAGAGAAACATTTTAAAAGTCCAAGAAAACAGTTTGCAATAGAGTTGTACCAAAACTTACACAACAATTAACCATAACAAGCTGAATCTGAAAAGACAAGCTCTCATCATTTAAGGAACGATAGTGAACGGAAAGCGTTTAAGACCTAAGCAAAGCTTTTCTTCGCCTGATAAAATGTTACAAGCGCATACGTGTTACAGATAAATAGTCTGTAACAAAACGCCACGCGCCGTCCCTGAGAAAGAACTATTCGACTTCATATCAGCTTGGGATTTTGAGTGGCGATTTATCCCTACTCTCCCACGAATCTCGCTCTCAGAGTAAATGACGTTATAGCTTCATCATGTGGCTGGCTCTGAGTACTTCTTAATTTCGTTGATTTATTTTTTACTTAATAAGTATTTTTTAATTGTTATTCTTTTGTTTAAAAATGTAATTATTATTAAGGAGAATTTACCAACTAACCAATTTTAAAGTCAAAATTTAAAAGATAACCTTGATTTTTACTTTATTAAGTTAATAACATTTTCAAGTAACCACAGAGAAATCAAGGGATGAAGTCGACAAGTACACATGAAGCCAAGAGAAATTGAGATAAAGATCATCCAATAACACCTATAATGTCTAATCTATAATATTATTTTTGAAATAATTTTTCGTTTTTGAAATTTTAGTTAAAAATTAGAGCGATTAAAGTCAGTGATACACTTAATAAAAAATACATAGTTTATGCTATAATTAAAAGGGAATTTTCTATTAATAATATTAGATTTGTATGTTATCTTAGTTAATTCATTATAAATTAATATAATAAAATTGTCAAAAATAAAAACATTTTTGTAAAGAAGTAAGATAATTCATATATTCATTATGTTGTTATCAAGAAATAATGTTGTAATAGCATGAGAACTCTTATATATATTTTCATTCAAAAGAACTACAATATAATTACATTATTTTGTTTACAAAAACAAGATAATAGATTAGTCAATATGTATATACCTTCCTATTTATATGTTGGGATCAAAGAATTATGCACACTGAAAATCACAATATTTAAATTAACTTCTGCCTACTATGTTTTAACAAAATAAAAAACATGAATTTAGCGTTTTAAAAGCGCAATATAGTGTTCAAAATTAAATTTTAATTTGTGTAGATTCTAGACTCTTTGCTGTGGATACTTCTTAATTTCGTTGATTCCGTTTTACTTAATATTTTTTAATTATTATTCTTTTGTTTAAAATGCAATTATTATTAAGAAGAATTTACCAACTAACCAATTTTAGAGTCAAAATTAAGAAAATAACCTTGATTTTGACATTGTTAAGTTAATAACATTTTCAAATAACCGGTAACAGAGAGATCAAGGGATGAAGTCGACGAGTACACATGAAGCCAAGAGAAATTGAGATTGAAAATCATCCAATAACACCTACAATGCCTAATGTATACTACTATTTGCGAAATAATTTTTCGGTTTTGAGATTTCACGTTAAAAATTAAAGCGGTAAAAGTCAATGATACCCTTACTAAAATTTACCTATATAATTTATGATATATTTAAAAATGAATTTTATATTAATAATATTAGATTTATATATTATCTTAGTTAATTAATTATAAATTAATATAATAAAATTATCAAAAATAAGAACATATTTTTTTTAAAAGTACGATACTTCGTACATATATTGTGTTGTTATCAAGAAATAATATTGTAACAACATGATAATTCTTATATATGTTGTCCTTCAAAAGAATTACAATATAATTACATTAATTTTTTAGTCGACAAAAAAATTATATTAATTTTTTCACAAAAATAAGATAATAGATTAGTCAGTATGTATATACCTATCTATTTATATGTTAGCACCAAAGAATTATGCACACTGAAAATCACAATATTTAAATTTACTTTTGCCTAATATGTTTTAACAAATAAAAAAAGAATCTAGTGTTTTAAAAGAGCGAATTTGTTATGGAATTTGAGCTTCTAATACCAACTGGTTAAGTATCGAACGCTCCAATTATTCCCATGTCCCTTGACCTACTCATACGATTCATTCTTGTTCATGATTCAAGAATTCTTCACCCAGTTCATGGCCGCACCGCTACATCTGGGGTGGATCCAAGATCCACAACATCAACTATGAAGTATCAGAAAACACCTTCAACGTGGTTTACAAGATCATAACTTTCTCTGTCCTGGTTAAATAAACCTAGAGAGTACAAAGAGGAATAAAAGAGAAGTACATGGCTAAGAGCTAAGCCTAGAGTAACATATCTATCTCTAGCTTACTATATCTCTCTAAGAGACGCCATGGAAGCTCTCCAAAGAGGCGTAGAGACTTCTGCCTCTCAGAGGCTTGGCTTAGAGGCACATGTTGTGACCTCTTCTTCTTTTTATGTCAACACTTAACCTAATTGGCTTCATCGATTAGGCCCATAAGTTGTCCGCGTGTAACTTGTGCAAGCCGGCCCAAATTGAACATGTCTGATGGGCTTGACCAAACCTCACAAAACTCCACCTGTTTGGTCCAAGTCCATAACCCTTCCTTTGTGCCGACACCTCCCAATGCTTGACCAAACCTTCTCATCTTCTGCATCTCTTTGTCTTCTCTTATCTCTCTCACTTCTCTCAGCTCCACCTTGAGCCAAACTTGAAGTCCCTTCATAATCTTCTTTAAACCTGATAAGGGTATGTGACAATCCCATTGCCATTCTGAATTTCCATCACCTCCATCTATCGCCTTGAATTGTGAACCCAGCTGATACACTCCAAGTGTCAAGCTCAACTCCTCATTGACGTCGTGTTTCTTCATATCTTGTTTCCCTGGTCTACTGCCCGTGAACTTATCAACAACATAACTTTGCTGTCAAAATCACGAACATGTTCAAGTGCTTGAACATAAACATGAACATCCTTTTGCAAGTTGATTTCATCCTTGGCCTTTTGATTCCACTCATGTGCACAGAGCCTTGAATCAAATTACCTGAATTTTGTGTAGCTACCTTAAAATCATACATGCCCACACCGGAACAATCCTTGATTTGACAATTTCTCTTGTTTAAACATGTCAGCCTTGAACATGTTCTTGTATTGATGTTACTTCGAACAGAAGACGCCATCCAACCATCACTGCTAGATAGACTTTCGACACAACTTTGGTTCACCCTTCATGTTATTCACAGAAATTGCTACCACATAATTCTCCTTAAATTAAATGCAAAACCTTGAAGTCACTCATGCTCCATATCTCTGAAACAGTCTTTGACTTACCCTTGATGTACTTGAACAAACTGCACTTGAGCATCACTTTGTACTGTTGCACACTTAGCAGGACATGCCGCTTAAAACCACACGATTAGAAAGACTATCGACATAGATATCTTTGCTCCACCATCTGATCAAACTGTTCTACAACAACAGAACCTCCACTAACAGATTTAGACCCCACTACTAGTTGAATGAATTGAGCCTCATACCATCTAGATCGTGATATGCCTTAGCTCTCCTCTACGAGCTGCATGTGATATCTTATCTAGAATCCTTGATATCCCGCCTTTTCTCAGCTGTGAATCCATTAATTCAATACCCATCTTGTATTGAGAAGTCTCCAAAAAACCAAAAAAAAACTGCGCATCACCATCAACGACTTGAACATGCCTGTTAGTCATTGAACCCACCATTATCATGATGAGTACATGACCATCATTGAGTATCTGGCTATTACCTAATGGACTTTCCTGAGAGAACTTACTCAATATTCACCTGTGATGCGAACATATATCAAGAACTCCATATGTTCCTTTCTTTAATTGCAATCGGTTTTCCTTGCATTTATACCTTCATAAAGCTTCTTTCAGTTATATGACTTGAGCTTGAGATGAACCTGCTTGTGGAAAACAAGTCTTACCCTTCCTAAGATGGACAAAATGTAAGATAATTCTCTGCAACCTGTGCAATGTCTTCTAATAGTTTCTTACTTTGTTTCATCTCACCATTCTTCATCTTCACAGCTCAATACTTCAATTTAACTAAGTACTTAACCATGTTTCCTCTTGCATCATACTCGGCTTCTCTATATCAACTTCACTGCAGTGTACTCATGATACATATGTCATTTTCACTTGTCTCGCCTACAAGTTACCTTATGTAAGACTTCTCTTACAAACTCCTTATGATGCGCCTTGTACTTGTTAACTGATCTTGACACTTCTGGCCTTGACACTCTTACCATGAAAACAAGTTCTCTTTCAGCTCTTACTTCTTTGAGCTGACCAAGTTGCTAACGAAAACTTTTCCTTCAGCTGAACCAATCAAGACATCTTTTAAAACAAAAAACCAGTGATTCACTCCACCTGGAATCAGATTATATATATCCATGATGCATCAATCCTCATATAATCTCAGTGGCTTCACCTGAATCAAATAACCTTTAGAAGTACCATGTCTCTAGAAATAACCAAGTTTCTGCAACTGTTCGTGGTTCCTGTCGACCTTTTAACCATATATCTCATCATTCAACCATGTGATGCTCCTGAGATACACCCTTATAGCTTCTCCCGTGTCAAGCTTGAGCCTATGACGAGTTTCTCTAGTTGTAACTATACTAGAACCATGACATGTTCAAGTATGAAGTTCCAACCT
The DNA here is from genome assembly GCA_905132885.1 of Moricandia moricandioides. Taxonomy (NCBI): domain Eukaryota; kingdom Viridiplantae; phylum Streptophyta; class Magnoliopsida; order Brassicales; family Brassicaceae; genus Moricandia; species Moricandia moricandioides. Next base: position 432,409 of record CAJHQQ010000057.1, read on the forward strand.
GGTCAAGTCTGCAAATTTCTTCTTTTCATTGTGAGCTTTGATTCTTGCTCGAGGGCTCCACCTTGACACATATGGTCGTGACACCAGACTGGTGTCCCTTACTTCCTCTGAGTCTATTCTTCTGGAACTTCTAACTCAGACGTCCATGACGACTCCTCTAAGGTAAACTCACACACGCTTTTCCTAACTGTGGTAGCGACTTTCTACTTCTTGAATAAGTGTTGATGACTGTTGTCTCATACCCTTCATCCTTAGAATTACAATCAGTCATAACAACATGTTCAACCCGATTCTGCATGCGCACTTTCCTCTGCCTTTGACCATAATCTTCAGCTAAGTCTAACCTTTAATCACCTTTTCCCTTAGGTTTTTCTTGTCACTCCCACGATCTCACTAAAGTTGCTACATGTTGTTACCAAAAATAGTCATTTGCTCCAACATATACTTGTGTAGGATTTTACACACTTCTCCCTTGCTTTATTTTCTTCTTCGTGGAGGTACAACCTATATTAGCCACACTAACTTGGTGAATCTTCTGGCTTTCTTCTAACAGCCAAAAACTTTTCCTCTCATGCACCCACGAGACTGAATTAAATTGACCCAAAACAGAATCACCTATATTTCGTCACATTGTTGCCACACGACAACCAACCTGTATTCCTTGTGATCTTCAAAAAACTTCAGTCCCTAAGAGATTGATGAACTTTGATTATGTCTCCTTAAGCTTAGCTTTGACTTAATATGAGTCTGTTTTTAACTTGAGATATTCTCCATCCCAGACGACTCAAATCAATCTCTAAAACTGATCACGAACACTTCCATTTATGAAGCTATTCTTGCTTTAGTATATATGGGTCTTCCCATTATTATAAACACTGTTGCATCTCTTGCAAGTCTCTCATCATGATTTCACCAATCAGAAACCAGCAGATGCATTTGGATCCTCCTATGTGAATGTTTTTTCCCTGTCTCTGATGTCGTCTTTGTCTACCATAAAACAAATGCCATCTGCTTCTTTCCCTGATGCTTCCTATCTTTCAGCATCATCCCTAGTTCATCACACTTGAAAATACTGATGTGATCGTGAATACAAATCTACTGATTCTTCTTCTCCAAAATTTCCAACTGATGTCGATGCTAACTTGAAGCTCTTGTGGAACCTGAATCACCACTGCCTCAAACCAGGAGCTCTTTGACTCAATCCTTATCCAACCTCAACAGCCCGTAGACACCAAATTTATGAGAATTTCCTTTGTAATAACCTGAATGAACACTTCGTCTTCAACATCACTCTGAACCGCTATTGTTACCAACAGAACACGCCGCTTAGCTCAACTAGCTAAGAAGACTTTTGATGCAACGAATCCCTGCTCAACCTCTGCTCAAACAAATAATTACATCTGCAACTGTGATACCCTGTAGACCCATTTGTTTCCTCTCATATGTCCTGAGAAGTTAAAACAAATTACTATTGGATCCCATGCAGAAAACCTGAAACATGCATGTTTCCATCCTGAATCATTCTCGCTTTGAACCGCCACCCTTCAGCAGAACTCCACCTTGAACAAGCAAACTCCCTGTTCTCGCTGATTCCTTCCAGTCAAAAACTATGTGTTACGCCAAACACAAATCTGCTTAGAAAACCACATTGCATTCCCTCTGAAAATAGCAGCCTTGTAGTATCTTGTTCTCTGAACATCTACTCAACTGTAGACTCCCAAAATCACACATATACGACTTCCGCATGAGTCGATTTACTTCAACCATTCTGCAACACCCTTCACGCTGACTAAAGAATACCATATTGATACTCAAACAACCATGAAACACTCATATCATTTAAGGTTCTAAGGCGTCCCCTAGTTCCAAGAATTTGATGAGATACCAAACTAAAATAACCACATAGAATAGAACACCATTTGCGACTGATATACCAAGTAGCTTGAATCCAAGAACACTATGAAATCCCTCACTGAATCTTCAGACAATCTCATACAAAAAAAAAAACAGGGCGAAGACCCCTTGTGTTCTACTATGCTTTCAGCTCCAATAACTTGCAGACCATGAAGAAACCCGAAACTCCAATGCATATAGTCACACACGCCTTGTGATTGCAGATCGAAGACAGCTCTGAAACCTCTCTTTCTTATGCTAGCAGCCTACCACCATCTTATCTTGTGAGTAACCTGAAGTCATTCTCACATAATAACAGATTCTTGCACTGTTGGAGACTTTAAAGAAACCATGATTTCATAACTAGAAATCATCTCAACCTATTCAATTGACTCATGAATCCTTTCTCCTCCATAAACCTGTGCAGATGCAGCAAATAACTTCCAACAATTTTCCTTTTTCTCTTGTAAACTGAAAACCTCTTTCACATAATCTTGATCTCGGTTTATCCTCTGATTTTTGCCTTAATCAAATTTCCACATGTATAGAACCACGTGACCACTAGCTTCCATTAAACCTCAAGATTTTTTCTATCTCGTTTGAAAGCTTCAACACACATCGCCAATTTTTCTATGATCCATGAATTGTCAAGTATGTGCTCTGATACCACTTGTTACAGAATTTGAGCTTCTAATACCAAGTGGCTAAGTATCGAACGCTCCAATTCCCTTGTCCCTTGACCTACTCATATGATTCATTCATGTTCATGACTCAAGAATTTTTCACTCAATTCACGGCCGCACCGCTACATCTAAGGTGGATCCAGGATCCACAACATCCACTATGAAGTATCGGAAAACACCTCTGACGTGGTTTAGAAGATCATAACTCTCTGTCCTGGTTAAACAGACCTAGAGAGTACAAAGAGAAATAAAAGATAAGTACATGGTTAAGAGCTAAGCTTAGAGTAACATATCTATCTCTAGCTTACTCTATCTCTCTAAGAGACGCCATGGAAGTCCTCCGAAGAGGCGTAGAGGCTTCTGCCTCTCAGAGGCTTGGCTTAGAGGCACATGTCGTGACATCTTCTTCTTTTTATGTCAACACTTAATCTAATGGGCTTCATCGATTATTCCAATAAGTTGTCCTTGTGTAACTTATGCAAGTCGGCCCATGTTAAACACGTCTGATGGACTTGACCAAACCTCACATGATTAAAATCTAGTGTTCAAAATTAAAATTTATTTTTTCGAATTTCAAAGCAAAAAGTAAAAAACTGTAAATTTTAAATATTTCAAAAGTATTTAACTGTTTTTGTATTATCTATCAAAACTGTAAAACATTTTCATTTTCATTTATTTTTTAATTGTATCGATATTTATTTTACATTGATTTTTATCAAAACAACATTACTTTTCTATCAAAACCATACTATTTTTATTAATCAAAATCATTCTTATCCATGGGCATAAGCATGCTCTGCAGTTTAACCATACCACATTTATTCCACAACCTTATATTAGCAAATCTATAATTACTATTCGACCTAAGTATGGAAGCTCAAAAATCGCAAAAACTAGAACATTTTTGTAACATCCCGAGTTGTGATATGTGGAAAAAGCTTAAGAGAATTGATTTGGCTACCTATGTCACCAAAGTGCACTTACATTTTCCGTCACACATCCGTTTAGAACTCCAGGGTTAAGCGTGCTTATGCTGGAGTAGTGAAAGGATGGGTGACCTATCGGGAAGTGATTCGCGATACCGTGCGAGTGAGGCCAAAGCACGGGGAAAGGTCGGGTGGTGATTGCAGGGTCAGTAAACGATAATTTCGAGCCTTGGAAAATTTACGCACTGACCGCTGGAACGGGATGGGGCCCACGGGCCGAGAGAGCGGGCGTGGGTGGCCCATTAGCTGTGGGCGGTCGGAGCGTTACAAGTGGTATCAGAGCTGGTTAGCCATCTCAGTTCTGACCTGAGAAGCGTCTTGAGACCTGTCAGGGGCGCAACGAGGGCGTTGCGTTCTTTGAGAGGGGGTGAATTGTAACATCCCGAATTGTGATATGTGGAAAAAGCTTAAGAGAATTGATTTGGCTACCTATGTCACCAAAGTGCACTTACCTTTTCCGTCACACATCCGTTTAGAACTCCAGGGTTAAGCATGCTTATGCTGGAGTACTGAAAGGATGGGTGACCTATCCGGAAGTGATTCGCGATACCGTGCGAGTGAGGCCAAAGCACGGGGAAAGGTCGGGTGGTGATTGCAGGGTCAGTAAACGATAATTTCGAGCCTTGGAAAATTTACGCACCGACCGCTGGAACGGAATGGGGCCCACGGGCCGAGAGAGCGGGCGTGAGTGGCCCATTAGCTGTGGGCGGTCGGAACATTACAATTTTATACAGAAGTTTTTCTCAAGTTAAACCATTCTGCTGAATTAAAAAAAAAAAAATCTTAATTTTCGTGTCAGAGAAACAGATGGCGGAAGGACAAGTTTTAAGGAACTGATTTCGAATGGATTGGTAGCAACGGAAACAAGCCGGCAGATGTGCTTTCAAAACGATCACGACATCATAACCCGAGTTATCTTGTTATCACTTTTATGTTCCTAATGTAATAAACATGTCAGAAAGAAAAGATTGAATTATTTGATATGATTGAGGATCATGCATTTGTAATAAGATTTGATTGATTTTCAGTGAATTTGTTGATTTGTAAGTACTGAGTTGTTAGCTTAGCAGACTAAAACTTCTGCTTTCCTCCCACCGAGTCATTTCTTTGCCTAACATTATAAACTCAAACAGAATATCCAAAATAAAACACCAAACACCAGTTTTCAAACCCACAAAAACAGAAGCCAGCCATAACTAGTGTTTTTTATTCTAGAGCTGTCACCGACTCTTACCGGAACAACCTACGTCTAATCTTTCACCTAACACAAAACACAATCACCTCCTACGATTCACATTCGTTTCACGGATTATGTTGTGCTCATTCCAGATCGGACACGTACATGTTGCTTTCTTCTTCTTCCATTCAGCTCCACACGTGTAACAGAACTCATATCCGCATCTGCAATAGAAAAACATCAGAATCAACAATAGTAACACATGCCAAACATGAACTCTTATGTGGTGGTAACCATCATAAGCAAAGTACCTGCAGGTTATATGGTAGCACCCAAAAGCAAGCTCAACCATATTGTTACACCTTATGCATTGTCTCCACCGCTTGCTCTGTGCCAGAGACTTCAGCATTCCATCTCCAGCGTTCTGATACCCCTTTGATTTACTGAAGTCCTCGCAGGTGTCTTTATAGTGCCACGGTACCTTGCACTGCATGCAGAAAAACTGCCCACATTTCATGCATTTTCTCGCTGCAGATTGCTCAGTGCCGACGAAGAACTGTTTGGTATACTCCAAAACTTCAGCTTTGGCCATCAGTTCCGAGCACTTTGGATATGGACAGTAGACTTTATCTGTGACATTAATCGACTCTTCTTTCTTGCGTTGGATCATAACTTCAACCAGCTTGGGATCCAGAAATTTGGCGCAGCAATCCATCTTTACTTCTGATTTGCACCCGTCGCTTGGACAACTAGCTGTTTTCCCTCCGAGTAGTTTGACTTCAACGTGCTGCTTCATGCAGGAAAAGCAGAAACGGTGGAAACAACCATCTACGGAGAACATTTTCTCAACGGTGATGCCTTCGTAACATATCACACAAGTCTCCTTGAAAGTCTTGCCTTTACTAGTCTCCTCAGGCCATTTGATTTGGGACACGATCGCATCTCGTGCGAGCTTGAACACAAACTTAACATCATTTCTTGTCAAAAGAGATGGTTGGCAGTATGAGAACTTTTTCTGGAGAAGAGCCACTTGGTTTACAAGTGTTGCAACAACGCTCTGCCTAGGTTCCACCCTCCCTGTCACCTAGAATACCGAGAAAAACATGACCAGTCATATCAAAGATCAATAATATTAATAGAAAGGGAAAGAACCAGAGCTAAACTACAACTGTAAGAGTACATACCATAATCCAGATCCAAACACCTAAAAAACCTAAAGATTAGATTTTCTAAGATTGTAGTTAGCTTAATATTTTGTGTTTGTTTCTTGTTCAGTTATCAACAATGATTAGTTTCAAGAACCCTTTCACATCTAGGTTTGACTCTTTCAAGTTCAAATCTATGATTCAACAGCAACAACAACGTATCCAAGACACCTAAAGACTCAATTCATCGACCCAATTGGAATCCTTAGAGAATGATTAGAGTCACGGATTTGGGTTCTCTTCGGTCAAAATAGTGTTTTGTAAAGAAACTGTAAGACCCACCTTTTAAAACACAGGCTATGTATAGAGCATATGCCAAATATTTAGATAAAAGAATGCAAAGCCATAGTTACTAAGATTGTAGCAACGAAAATAGTCATAAGTAAAAACAAAACAAAAAGAGAACAATAGAGTAAAACGCTAATTTAGCAACTAAAAGGAGTAGACTTTTTAAGATTCAAAAGGTCACAATCATTCACAATCTTTGTCAAAGAAATCTAATTTAGGTTAGGTGATATGCAAATGATAATGTAATATACAAGATGTTTAGGTATAAGAGTCATCACAAACAATGTAATAACAAAACAGAAAAGAAGAGCACTAGTGTAAAAGGCAACACAATCATTATTGTCTGAGAGAGAGAGAGAGGAACTCACGTAATTGAAGAGCTTAAAATCATCAATGAAGAAGGTGACCCTTCCTAAATCAAAGGTCAAAGCTTCATCCAAGCCATGAACAATGGCCTCCAGCTCAGCAATTTCAGGGCTTTTAGACTCCTCGGCTCCCAAAAACTTGGCCACCTCCCAAATCAGATTATCCGTGGAGTCACAAATCGCAACACCAACACCACCAACCGTAACCCTCGTCTCACCAATCATCTCCTCACTCACCAAACCTTTGCAATACACCCGGAAGCTCTCACCCTCAATCGCTGAGAAAGGAGAGACCTTGACGACAGAGGAAGAAGCTCCGAGTGAGTAAGGCTTTTGGATAAGGTCGCCGTCTCTGGTCCACTCAGCGTCAGGGATGTTCATAATCTCCTTAGCGAACTTCTGATCGTGGATCCGACGGTCGAGTTCGACCTTGAGCCTCTTCATCTCCTGTACGCCAAACTCGCGGTCTCGCCTCTCCTGATCGACTCGGGCAATGTCCTCTAGAATCAGGCAAGTGTAGTCGAATCCGTCGTCTTCTCCGGTGAAATCGAGTGTTGGAGATTGCGGAGAGGAGGTGTGGGCTGCTCGAGAAACGGCTAGGGCTTCCTGCATCTGAAGGTTGAAAGCCAGGTCCTGGTCTTGGGCTAGGGTTTTAGCGGCCATGATCTCTTCACGCTGCTCTTCAAGGATCACCGAGACATCGTCGCTTTCAATCGACGCCATTAGGATTTACAGTGGGGAGTAGAGAGAGCAAGTGCGGTTAGCGTGGTTAAGAAGGAAGTTGAAGCGTTCTCAGAAAGACTTGTCTTGACGTTTGTCGTCTTTTTATTAATTACTTTTCGTTTTTTTTTCCACAGATAATTACAATATAAAATCGGATTGAGTGGAATTTACTTTGACTTTTTGGCTTAAGGATAGAATCATGGGAATTAACTAATTACATCTTCGGTATTTAATTGTAGATTATCTAGCGGTAGGCCCAGGCCCGTTCAATCCGAATTTTCGGTCCGGTTTCTATCTAGTTTTTTCAGTGTTTTTTGATATCTTAGTTTCTATCATGTCAAAATCATATATAATTTAGTTCGTTCGATTTATATACTAGCAGTTTTCAATTTATTCAGTTTTAGACAAAAATCATAATTATAATTATTATTTTTATAACAAATTTTAGTTTATATGATAAAAATCAGATTTACTAAAACATAAATATATCTTCTTTACACTAACTTTTAAATATAATATTTTCTGTTTTATTTAATTATTAAAATAAAATTAAAAATAGTAATGTCATAGAACCATATTCTAGCACAAATATGCACAAAATAAAATTATTATTATTATTTAATTTGATGAAAACAACTTTTTAAACTAAAAAAGGAAATTATTAGATTCAGTGTTTTACTTATTATATCATATTAATAAAATAAATTATGTATATATTAATTTTATTATAAATTTATATACAAAAATATTAAAAATATTTTAATTAATTGATTTCTTCAGTTTATTCGGTTGGATCGGTTTATATACCAAACTATATCCATATATTGCGGTTACTTATAAATAATATCCATTCGGTTTATTCGGTACTACAAAATCCAAACCACATTCTCTATTTTGGTTGATTTGGTCTTACTAGATTGAACATCTCTAGGTAGGAAAAAAAAAATTGAACAAAGTCGAGTCAATTCCATCAAACCTAAAGTGACCCAAACCAAACCAAAGTATATATCCCAACTGTTTTTCGGTTTAAAACCAAACCTAAAAAATAAAAATGCATATTTAATTAGATTAACTAAATATACACTAATAATAATAAGATTGAAGATATTTAACAATCTAACCTAAACAAATAAAAATAACTTTGTACAATTTACTTTTAAATAAATTAAAGTACACAAATAACAATAAATTAAAGAATATGAATCTCATACAATATCATCAAAACCAAAAAATACATGCAATATTTATATAAGATTCAAATGTAATGATATAAAAAATTTAGACTACATCTTGTAGACTTTTGTCCTAATGTGTGGCTTTCCGCTTAAATATAAAGAATTAATAATTTATGTCAAACGATTATTTGTTTTTTTTGTTTTATAAACTATATTTTCGTAACTGAATTAGAATATAACTTAAAAACCAACTCGAATGAATTGAAAAAACACAAACAAAACCAAAACAAACTGAACCAAACCGAAGATAAACCAAACACTAAACTAATTTCAATTTGCTTCAGTAAGTTTTTTTAGACCCAAAGAAACCAAATTGAACTGACTCAAACCGAAACTGAGTTTAAACCGAAATGTCCAATCTTAAATTACTATCTATTAGAGAAATTTCCTATAATTAATCTCCACCGATCTAATACATTTTCTCTTACAAACTAATGTTTTTTTCCACACTATGCACAAGTCGTTAGTCATCTATGTGATTTTTTGTGAAAGTTATTGATATAAATCTTTCAAGGATTACACTTTAAGGTTGGTAATTGGCTAAGTCTTGCACTGAATGAGCTGGTAAGCGGAAACGACCAAGGGGGTGCAGATTGAATGGTCCCAGAAGGGTTTCGGAAGACCCTTGATATACCAACTCCTAAGTCTGAAGATATGACTTACTCCGACGACTTAGAAGGTACGATGTTCAGTTAACAACAAAGGATTCGAAAAACTTAAAAAAGAAATTATTTAACAATGCTGAATGAATTACAAAAGAATTATTTGTGCCTTTTATATAGGAAGCATGTGGCTAGACCAAGGGTCTAATTTATTTCTTAGAAACTATAAAACTCATAAATAAAGAAGACTTGACCTAATTAATTGGGAAAATTGTTGGTTCTGGTTGATATGACCCTTTGGTTAGTCGAGTGGTCTCTTTAGCTGCCCATGGACGATTTATTTAGGTTCTGGATGAATGGTGGCTATGTCTGGACGTGAGGAAGTCTGTACCGGTCGTCCCAATTACTCATGGATGATCAATAACTTAACATTAGCCGAGTGGCCCAAAAGTCAAGAATTGGGCCTAGACAAAATATGCTCCCATTTGGGCCGACTTCTTTTCTATTCTTCTTAGACTTTCTTTCTGGCCAAAATACAGACCCAAAAACCTATTTTTCCAATAAACTAAAAGGCTACATGTTCATCCATAAGTATATTACTTTTTCTTAGTCCAGAACTTCATGGATCAAACCGATAAGGCCTTGAAAACGTCCAAACCATAATCAGTGGCTTAGCTGGTGTGTTCTTGATCATCATACATTGGTCAATGAGGTATATATTCTGTAGTGTTTCTTATTATTAGAAGAAGTGTACACCTAAGAATATATAGGTACAGAGGCTTGTAGGTTTTGTGCAAAGCTAATGACCTTGAAGTTCTTTACATAAATAGAGTTATAGTTGTTTCCTTAATACGACCCCACAAGATGGAGGGGTCTAGTCACTCCAATCATGGAGCAAGCATGATGAAATTTTGATCTTGAGAGCGGTTTAGTGAGAGCGTTTGCGAGCTGGTCATGTGTAGAAACATGAGAGACGCGTATTGCTCCAGCTTGAATGAAGTTTCTAATGAAGTGATAGTCAAGTGCAATGTGCTTCATTCTTGAATGGAACACAAGACTTTTGTAGATATAGGTCACACTGACATTGTCACAATAGATAACTGAAGCTGCAAGTAGTGTGATTCCAAGTTCTCACAGAAGGGAGCATAGCCATCTAATCTATGATGCAGTGTTAGGAATAGCTCTGTATTCGGCCTCCGTAGACGAACGAGCAACCCCACACTGTTTCTTAGAAGACCATGATATTGGATTGGAGCCCAAGTAGATGACATACACATTCGTCGAGACATAGTCGTCAGTGTCACCGGCCTAATCAGCATCTAAAAATCCATGTAAAGTGAGTGGGGAGTTTGGAGACATGAGAATATCATGAGATGTTGTTTCGGATAGTAAGCGTAACACTCTTTTTACAGCATTTTTGTGTTCATGCGTGGGTCTGTGCATACATTTTGAGAGTCTACTTACAGCGTACGAGTTCTCGGGGTGAGTGAAAACCAAATATTGAAGACTTCCAACTAGTGATCTGTACTCAGTCGCATCTTGTAGTGGAGTTCCTGCACTGAGAGTGAGCTTCGGTGATGTTGGGAGTGGCGTTGTTACTGGTTTAGCGTCTTGCATCTTGGTCTTATTGAGCAGGTCCATAATATATTTTCACTGACACAGATGCAAACTGGTTGATGTTCTCGTTGATTCGACGCCAAGAAAATAGTGTAGATCTACGGGATCCTTAATGGAGAACCGATCAGCCAAGCTAGTGAGAACCATGTCAATGACTCGACTGCTGTTACCATTGACGATTATATCGTCGACGTAGATAAGAACATAGGTACATGTGCCATCAACAATTCTCTTAAAGAAGGAAGCATATGCCTCAGAGTTTAGAAAGCCAGTCTCCTTCATGTCCTGTTTGAGGGCCATGTACCAAGCTGTTGGGGCTTGTTTTCCGTAAATTGCTTTACGTAATCGACAAACGTGTGTTTTTCTATCTTTTTCTATGAAACCCGGTGGTTAGATCATATAAACTTCTTATTGAAGGTCGCCTTGTAAAAATGCATTGTTAACATCAAGTTGTTTAATTCTCCAGTCTTGCTTCTTAGCTATGTTGAGAACTGAACGTATTGTTGTCATCTTGATTAGAGGACTGAAAGTTTCTGCATAATCCACTCCATATCGCTGGTTATACCCTTTCGCAACGAGTCTCCTCTTTTTCCGTTCTTTCTTTCCATTTGGTAAATAATTTGTAAATACTCATCTGCATAATCCACTCCATATTGCTGGTTATACCCTTTCGAAACGAGTCTCCCATTTTTCCGTACTTCTTTCCATTTGGTAAATACTTTGTAGTAAATACCCATTTGCATCCAACTAGATTTTGATCTAGTGAGGCCGAAAGAAGATCCCATGTATGGTTCCGTATGTGAGCATCATACTCAGTGGATACATCACGTCTCCATTCTTCAACACGCATGGCTTGAATGATGTTGGTAGGTTCCGATGTTTTGGAATGAGAGGCTAACAAGGTGAAATTTTGGTTTGATTTGGATTTTTCATTTTTGGATCTAGTTTTCATAGGATGTTGGGTCTGTTATAAGGAGCCAGAACAGATGGAGTTGGTTCTGATTGATCGGATGTTATTTGAACTGAGGTTGTTGGTTGTGTTTGGAAAGAAGAAGAAGAAGAAGGTATCATTTGTGGTTGGGTAGGCTGAGTTGTATTTTGGGCCAATTTTGTGTGGGTCGTAGCAGATTGGGTTTGTGTTTGGTTTATGGCTTGTTTTTCTTGGGTTGGTTTTTGGGCTTGGGCGTTGAGCCATTACTTGGCTGAGCAGAAGGCCCAGAGTAGATTGAGAGAGACGAAGTCGAAGGATAGAGAGACACCTGAGTATTTGATGTTGATGGTGGAGTTGTGTTCGGCGAAGATAGGTGGTAAAGGACCGAGCTGGGGTTCTGTTGAGGTGTGTTCGGCGTAGTCTGAACTGGTGTTGCTAGCTGGAGAGTCAGATTGAAGATCTTTCTCATCGTGTTCTTAAATAGTCAGAGATGTTGGGTTTGACGAAAGGGAACTTGTCTTCTACAAATTGGACATGTCTCGAGGTGAAGATTCGACCGATTGGTTTGTAGAGACAGTCGTATGCACTTTGACTGATCATGTATCCCATGAACACACATGGAGTTGATCGATCTTTTATTTTGTGAGTGGTATACGGTCGTAACCATGGAAAAGATAGACGCCCAAAGACATTAAGTTTCTCATAGTTCAGATTGACGCCAAAAGAGTTTTTGGTAAGGAGATTGATTGGAGAGAACTGGTGTGGGCACTATGTTTATCAAGTAGACCTCCGTTGAGAACGCGTAAGGCCAATATGTTTTAGGGATTGATGATATAGAGAGTAGAGTCATCTCTGTCTCAACTATATGCATGTGTTTTTGCTCCGACAAGCCGTTGTGTCCAGGCGTATGTGGAGGACTTTTGAGATGCAAAATTCCATGTTGAGCCAGGTACTCTCTTAACGTAATGTATTCTCCCCAGTTGTCCGAGTATAGGGAGCCAATCTTTGTTTTAAAACAGTTCTCAACCAGTGGTTTGAATGCTTGAAAAATATCTTTGACTTGGGATTTTCTGTGGAGAGGATAGATTTAAGAGTATCGTGTGTAGTGTTCCACAAAGAGTACATAATATTTTTGGTTTTGTGTTGAGAGAATGGGTGAGGACCAGAGGTCGGGTAAGATGTACTCGATACGTTTAGTGGAGATAATAGTTGATTGAGAAAAAGGTAGTTTATGGCTTTTATTCAATAGGCAATCTGAACAAGAAAGATTCGTCTGTGATGATTGCAAAAATGGTAAAGAAAACTTAAGACAAAAGAGTGGGGATGACCGATTCTTGAGTGCCATAAGAGTAAGGTAGCTTTGGATTTGGTTAAGGTAAACATTGCTATTGGTTGACACTTACTGATCGGCCATTCATATAGCCCTTGTTTAGTGTTGCCTTAGAGTAACAGAACCCCCGTGCTGAGATCCTTCATCTAAAAGGATGCCAGGAAAAATTCGACAAAGACATTGTTAGTGTTGCATAGATGATAAATAAATATCAAATTTCTATAAACATTAGGTACGCAGAGTATTATATGTAGTAGTAAATACTGAGTAGAAGAAGGAAAAGTTTGAGACCCGTATGAGTAATGGGAAGAGTGGTTCCATCCGCAATGACAACATCATCACCTCCATGATATTGATGGTGTAAGGACATGTTGTTCAAAGCAGAATTGAGATGGTGAGTCATACAGCTGTCGAGAAGCCAATTTTCTGATGTGTAAGGTGCATTGACTGCAAGGTTTTCTCTCGGCTGCCAAGGAGTGAAAGGAGATGTCTGCTGAGTTGTCTGACCAGACTGGAATGAGAGGAGTTGAGGACAACATTTTGCTCCATGTCCTTGAGTGCCGCATATCTGACATCACCCAAGGTATGGTTGCGGTCCCCTATTGTGTTTTTGTTGTTCTGTTGCAGAGACTGTCAATTATTAGAGTTACAGTTGTTGTTGGTTTTTTTGTAGCGATTCTTGTTGTTGTTGTTGTTTGGTCTCTGTTGTGCTATGTTTGCTGTAATAGGGAAGGAAGAGACAATTTGTGGCGAAAGAGTCATCAGCTTAAGCTCATGATTGATGAGACATTCATGGATCTCTGTGATTGATGGTGGCAGGTCACAGCCCTCTATCTGATCCATGATATTCTTCTATTCTTCCAGAAGACCAGCTAGGATAGCATCGATTTGATCTTCATGATCAAACGACTTACCAAGTATAGCCAATTGATCAAAACGGGCAATAAGTCCTTGAATGTAAGTGTCTATTGATTTGTTGTCTTTCTTCCATGTGTGTACTTGTTCGCGAAGTTGCTTGATGTGTCCTCTGCTAGGTTTCGCATAAGTGTTTGCGAGAGTTTGCCAGATCTGAGTAGACGTGGTGGCTCGTGAGACAATCGACTGGAGGGTTGTGGTGATTGCTCCTATGAGTGCACTGAAGAGGAGACGGTCTTGACGCTTCCACAGTGCATAGGCATTATTTTATAAGGTTACTTCATTGATAGTAACTTGTTAAGGTGGGATTGGAAGAGATCCGCCAATGTAGCATGCGAGGCCATAACCATATAACAAGGCTTGTGTCTGGATGCTCCATATGAGGTAATTGTCTGATGTGATTTTAGTTACATTAGGCATGTTAACCGAGAGTAATGTTCGTGAGTTGGGAATGGTGTTGTCTGTAACGAGAACTGGATTGTTTTGGGTTGAAGCCGCCATTATTATTGTTTGAAAATAAAAATGAAAGTGTTTAGGGTTTTGGATCGACAGCTCTGATACCATATATATACTGTAATGTTTCTTATTATTTGAAGAAGTGTATAACCAATAATATATACGTACAGAGGCTTGTAGGATTTTGTACAAAGCTAATGGCCTTGACGTCCTTTACATAAATAAATAAAGTTATAGTTGTTTCCTTAATATGAGGTTGATCTGTGTTGCATCAATTAATTATAAAACATCAGTGTTTATATTGTAAATTAATTGTTAAAGTTTCTTACTATGGAAAAACTCTTGTTAATTTTTTTGTCAGTAGCATTCAACTAATGGATGTGCTAAATTAGGAGAAAAGGACTATGAGGGCGATTGGTTGGACTTTAATCGTAGAAACTTTATTGTAAAATTTAGTCAATAGAATTTTTTTAATGTATTTGTATTTAATGTAGCTGTAGAAATTAAATGTGAAAAAGAAGATATTCATACAATAATCTTACAACAATATTTTTTACATTTAAAAAATAAATTTCTCTACTCATTTTTTAATATTTTTGGATTTAACTTTAAAAACTACTTAGTGATAATTTATATGATTGTAGATAGAAAATAAAGATAAAGCCACTAGTTACAGTCCAAGCAATCACACCCTTTGTTATGGGTAACGAGTTGTTACCTTCTCGTTATAGTTGAGTTATATTGGTAATCTACGTGTAATTGTTTTCTAATTCCTTTAACTTATAGTTCTCTTTTTCTTCATGGCTCATTAATTCTTTTGTTTTTAAACACTTATTTCTGATTTAATATGTTAGATTATTTTCTTAAAATCTAGAATATATCCCTCTGTTTCAATATATATAGTTTTAGCAAAATAAAATTTATTTCACAGTATAAGATGTTTAAAAAACTCCAAAACATTAAAATAATTTATACAGTAAATATTTAAGTACAACCTTCAAAGCATAATTTATTGAAGTTTTTTTGTCATATTGCTGTAGTTGCTTTCCCAAATTTGAAACACAACTTACAAGGAATTAATATTTTAAATTTAATAGGTGGTCAACTAACATTTATTAGTTACTAAACTACTTTTTATAAGTCAAAAAAGTTCATTCTAACGTATGTGTCGGCTTCGCCATCAGTTTTTTCTTCCGTTTTGTATTCATTTTTTCTACAAAACTGTGGAACAAAAAGAAGAAGAACAGCAAAAACAAAACATCAAATGTTGTAATAAACAGATGTAAGTAATGTTGTAAGACTCACATCCATAGCCATAGACATCGATTTCAAAGTTGTCTTACATGATGGAACATCAGCAACTTGAGTTGGCTCGATCGTAATTCTTTTGCGACTACAAATATCCATTCGCCGATGAGATACATTACCTCTTCCATTATTAGTTGTTGGTTTTGCTCGTTTCTAAATTTTTTTTATGGTTGCTATAAACACATAGAATTGATGAGAAACTTATCATTTTGCCAACTTTCCACCAGTACTCCTCTCAAGCAAAGCACCGAAGATTTTGTGCCAACCTTCATTTGACAATTTTTCTTGATTTTTTGTAAATTTGTTGACTTTAAAGTAAGTTATAACCTGTGAAAATTTAAAATAACTCATGAGCTGACCGTTACAAGAAACCTTCAAATTATCATAATAAGCTCTTTAGTTTGCAAGCTCCATTTTGACGAACCACTGATACGAGCTGTCTATGGACAAGAACAACAAAGGATTAGAAATATTTTTCCGTACCTGTTATTAATTAGGAGCATCTCGAGCCCAATTATCGGGACTTTAATATATTATTATACCTTATTGCCTTCTTAAAAATTTCAATATAAGATTTTTATACAACTATTCTTTTTTAAATTAGAACGTGAAGAAATACTTTAGAACTTTTAATTAATTTTGATAATTACTAAATCAACCACTTCTTAGTCGGATTATCCACCTACATCAAATTAAAAATATATGTTTCTTAAATTTAATTTAAACAAAAGAAAGAAATCATAATCATGGGGCCTACATCTTTTCTGGAGTTTAACTTCATATACCCTTGTGGCTCATGAAAAATTCTGAATTCTCCCACCAATAAAATATAATTTCTTTATTTATTTTTAAATACAAAACCGTGTTAAAGACATATATAACCTTAATAAAATCAGATAAATACATGATCCGACCCACCCAAACACATACGTGTATAACCTGGTTCCTAAACCTTAATGCTGCATTTGGACTCATTTCTCATTTCTTAAGTTGTTGTGTCCTCTCTTTCTCTCGTGTTCTCCGCTTGCGACAAAAACAACGAAAAAAACCTAGATCGACAAACTCATTGTTTCTTCTCCTTCCCCTATTCTAATAGAGACTCCATCTTCCGAATCAACATCCTTCATCTTGGTAAGTGATTTCTTGACCTTGATTTTGTTGTATTTTGTATTTAGGTTACATAAAAATTGGGGAAAACTTGTAAGTTGTAGACGAAAATAAGGTAGTGTCTTAGTAAGCAAGATTATGGTTTAAAATTGGAGAAAACATGTTGAAATCGTAGATTTGGTATTAGTTGGAACAAAAACCAGAAAACTTACGATTTTTGTGGGTTCTTTCTTTCTGGATGAATGGTGATTGACTCTTTGAATGTTAGGATAAATGTAAACTGAAAGGGAGTTGGTGATTCCGTGATTTATAGAGTGAATGAATGGTTTTGAGATTAGGCAAAGTAATAATTATGTGTTTTGCCTAAATATGTGTTGTTGTGTTGTTTTTGGATGTTCATAGGAACGAGATAATGGCAGGTAAAGGTGTAGGAAAAAACCGACTAAAAAGAAAAGAGGAAAGTCCACAAGAGCTTGAAAACTTGTTGCTCCTATTGTAGAAGAGCATGTGGAAGAGCTATCATATGGGAACAATAGTGATGATCTGTGTGAACCCTCTGAGGTATAATATGCTTTTGATTTTAGTTGAATAAAGTGTCACTGATTGTGTGTGTAATTAGTTTTAGTTGAATTAAGTGTCACTGTTGTGTATTAGTCTCACTTAAATCAAGTGTCATTGCTTATGTATTAGTTTTCATTAAACAAAGTGGGACATTAAAGTGTGACTGCTCGTGTATTACTGGTATGAGCAGTGCTAGTAGGACATAATTTGATTACTGGTTTGACTAGTGCTAGTAGGACATAACTGTATCACTGGTTTGATTAGTATTACTAGGAGTTAAAAAAAATATTTTGCTTTTGTGTGGCTTGCATGAATGCCAACCACTGCCATCTTATGAGCTATACTTCGAGAACACTGAGTTCACCCAGACGTGTAAGATACATAGCAGGTGCTATGTGAGGAAGACAGTGGGCGTCATCAAGAATCTTAAGAACGCGTTGCCCTGGTTTGTAAATCACCCTTACTTTAGGCATTTTTTTCCACATGCCAGATGAATCAAACTTGAAGATCATGAGTATGTGGATACTTCTGCTGCGGTTGACAAATGCTATTCGTTCGATTAATCATGTGATGAAGCGTCTCAAGGGGAAAACAAAAAAGAATGTCAATTTCCCTGAAATCATAGTTCCTTTAGAGGTAATTTTTATGGTTTAAGTTAAATTTTATTTGTTATGATTGGCTTTTGACAAAATCTATATGTAGGTCCGGATATTTGAGTGTATTCCAGCTCGGAATACTAAATTTAGAGAAAACATAAATGGCTGTTAGAGTTCATGTCCGAGAATGTGCAAGCAGAGGTTTTTATGTAACAGTATGAAGGGTTATCCACTTGAGGATTTGTGCAATGCTCTTGAAAATACTCATGTACATAATTATAAGTTTTATAAGTGACTGGGATACAATTTTTGTGATTGATATTGTTTTGGTTTTTTTCCAAGAAATTAATAGTTATTTGGTTCCTACTGTGGATGAAGCACCTCTCATGGCGCGAATTGTGGGCGAGGATCCAGAGTATGATAAAGAAGATGGAGTAAGTGACATGTGGATCACATGACAATTGATAAATACCAACTATTGGGCTTAACATACCCATAAGAAGCTCATGACATCCCAAACCGAGAGACCTAAAGTCAGGACGTCGTCGGAAATTGAACCGAGCGGAAATGGAAAAGCAAGAGCATCGACGGAGGAAAGGAGTGGTTGTGGCAAAGCAGTAGAGCGTGGCGACCGAGTGAGAAGGTGAGCAGGTGATGAAGAGACGTGTAGCGTCACAATGACGAGGAGTAGTGGGAGGCAGAGCTTTATGGGGAGTCCCCCATAAAAAGCCAGATCTGGTGAACTCGAGACCAGCGAGAGCAGATCCGACATTTATCCACACATAGCGAAGCAGTTGCAAACGAAAGCTGTTGGGGTGAGAGAGGACGAGAATAGAGCAGAGAGCACATGAGGCAGAAGTGTTGGTGGTGGTGAATCTTGGACGAGCTTTTCGGGAATCCTCGATTAACAATACTTTTTTTTTGAGCATGATGTAGTAACCAGAGACAGCGGCGTTCATGGCAGACGGGACCATGATCTAAACCAGAACAAAAGATTTGTAGAAGAGAAACATTGAAACAAAGTTAAGGTGTGAAACGAACTGAGAAAATAAGGGAGATAAAAGCAACATGGGTGGGAGTTGACGCCGGCGAGCTCGTGCTTCACCTGCGTCGGAACGCAAGCAGATCTGGGTTATCTCGTTTATTGTGCCCGAGAGTTTAAATTTTTCTGCCATCGTCGTAAATTTGATTATATTCTAATTTTTAAGCAAAAAAAAAATTACTCATTTAATTTGAAAGTTATTTCAAATACTGATTTATAAAGGAGGAGAAAAATACCAAATTTAGTCAAAGCATGTGTTATGTTTGATGGTTCATAAACCGCCAAATCTTTATCGGTTTAGGCCGACTCCTTAGTGTAAGCTGTTCCTTTTTGCTTAGATTTATTTTATTATGATCCATACAATATATCTGAAACAGTAACCAAAAATAAAAGGTTACTAGCCTTTGACCCGTGCGGTTATTTGTATAAATGTCAAATATTTTAATTAATTTTATGATATAACTGTATATATGACTGAGACTTAATATTCGATATTCGATATCTGTTATCCGATCCGGGATCCCATCCGCTTCGAAAAACGGATATTCGGGGATCCTGATAGTGATTTTACAGATTCGACTGATATAGGTACAAATTCGGATAGTAAAATTTAGGTCTGGATATTCGGATCCAAATATAAATAATTAAAATTTAATTTAGTTATCTATGTATATTATATATACTTTATATAAAATAACTAAAATTTTAATTTTATTAAATTTTACTGATTTTTAAGTTTTTAAATAATAATTTTAAATACACTAAATAAATGGTTAATAGTTAGTTTTTAATTTAAAAAACAGGTCCGGATATTCGCGTGCATTCAGATTTTAGTCCGAATATCCTAACCCCGAATATCCGGATCCAGATAAAAAAATTTACGAATCCGACGAATTCATATCTGAATCCGTATATCCTAAAATACTTTAGACATTCGATACGTCCTAGACCTAACTGTGCATATGAATTATATGGTGATTAAAATTTTTAAATTTATAAATTACATAAGTTATTCTTATTAGATATATATAGTACAAATGAACAATACATTGTATTTGTTTGTATATATAACCATTTATAATAAATATTAGTATGTATTTTTAGTCACTAAATTGTTATGGAAAGTTACATGATTTTGTTATTATAAATGAATAAGTTCAAATTATAATCGAAAATTATTAACATTATTTTTTTATTGTTCAAATATTGTTGGGTAGCTTATATGAATGAATAAAAAAACTAATTTAATGCTATATATATGTAATTCTATTTTTATTATAAAAATTTGGAAACACATATACACTTTTTTATGAGATCTTCATTTATAATAACAAAAGTTGCTAATGGGATTAACCCAAACTTATTTTTTTCTTGTTAAAATTAGTGTTTGGATGCATGGATAATATCAGTGGCATTACTTGTAAATATTAGGTAAAAATAAGGGTTATTTTCTATTTGTACTTCTGTTTTAATATATTAGATGGATGTACACATCAACAGAAAAGAGAACAAAGAACTTGAAATAAAGAGAAGATAAATAGATATATTTCGCTCACTAAACATCATGAAAAAAATAGAATTTCAAGGAAATGACTCTAAGCGCTTAACTTTGTTATTTTTATCTTTTCTACCCAAGCAAATTGACCAGTTCATGTTCTACATTTTTGAATTTGGAGAAGATAAAAGTATTGACACAAAGGAAGTAGAAAAAACCAAAATTTTATCTAGATTCGCGATTCACTACATGCGATCTATTTGTTTTCAAACAATTGATTCGATCTTCATCCGCGCAAGGATTATGGACCTTTAAGAACAAGAGTTTTGGAGACAAATTTTGTTTATAAATTTTTGTGTATTTTATAAAAGTGAATGATCATATTATTTTTGTTGGTACATACTTTTTAGATATTAGACCATCCAAGCCGAGTTTATTAATTTATAGAACTAAATCGAAGCCCAATTCATAATATTTCTTTTTGTGAACAAATAGAAATGCAGATTTAACACATTGCATTATGTTCATTTTTTTTGTTTGACTATTAGATTTATTTTGAATATAAGTTTTTGTTTCATGAAACACTAAAATATATATATAATATAATGAAAAACTACAATCTGTATTAAATTTCTAAATATAATAACTTCTAATAATTTAAAATTGCAAATACAATTATATTTCAAATATAAAAACTGCATAATTAAATTTATTGTTTAGAAGTATATCACATTTTAAATCTCTTCTCAAAA
This sequence comes from Moricandia moricandioides, assembly GCA_905132885.1. NCBI lineage: Eukaryota > Viridiplantae > Streptophyta > Magnoliopsida > Brassicales > Brassicaceae > Moricandia > Moricandia moricandioides. Next base: position 453,676 of record CAJHQQ010000057.1, read on the forward strand.
TATATTAGTATCTAGCAAACATAAACAATCATTTAAAAATATATATACAAAGAGTACAATTATAAATGTATTATAAAGAATAGAAATTGCTAAGAATACTATAAGTTATGAATCGTTTTTTAAAAATACATTTAATCAAAAATATATTAACATTTGCGTTTACACTTTAGTGATTCTTGTTTAGGGTTCAGATTTACATGGGTAAGGTTGAGTTTCTAAATGTTATAAATATTTAAAAAAATAGTTTAGTTTATTTTCATCATATATTTAGAGTATTTTGAAAATACTCATTCATTAATGGTAAATTTGAAAAATAGTATCAAACTTGTGGTATAATTTAAATTTCTTCCAAATAAACATAAAATCTATGAAGAAATATTATATTCCAAATAAACATAAAATCTATGAAGAAATATTATATTTTAGAAATATTTGTCTTTTAAAAATAAAATTTTGAAAGGAAAAATGATTCTGCACTTTCATGGATCAAAATCTACATTTATGGCAAATGAAAATTATGACAGGTATTTTGAGAAAGAATTACTCCTTTTCAGATTGGTAAAAATGAAACAAACTATTCAGATGCGCTTCTGATGCATATGCCGTCGTTTAGAGTGAATAAAACAACAGTCTGTCACGCTTCGATCAAGGAAGACGACACGATGTTCGTGTCCGACTACGAATCATCAGCACTCGTAGAAAGCAAAAGCATAGAGACTTGTCTCCTTGAATGGCGAAACGAAGCGATGATGGGTTCACGGATGATATATTCAAGAGGGAGTTGGGCTTCTCTCATCCGAGGTTAATCTCTCGTCGAATCTCCGCTTCTGAGGTTCTCATTATTCTCCAAACTGCTCAAATATTTCACTCTCTCTTGCTTGTTTGAGAGTAAAGCTTGCTTCTTTTATGGATTACAAATTGTGGGTTTTGGATTGTTAATTCACAAGTATCAGAAAGTCTTCTCCTTTTCTAGATTTGTACTTTGAATTCAACTTCTTAAGGTTGAAGTTCTTCAGGGGATAGTGAAGAAACTCGATCTATACGGGAAGTTAAATGGGCATGAAGGATGCGTTAATGCCGTGGAGTTCAATTCCACTGGAGATATTCTTGTTTCAGGTTCTGATGATCGACAAATCATGCTCTGGAACTTGTTGAATGGAACCAGGACACTGTCTTATCCTTCCGGCCACTGTGAAAATGTGTTTCAGACTAAGTTCATACCTTTCACAGATGACCGCACAATCATAACATCTGGTGCCGATGGACAAGTATGTGTTTTAAATTAATCAAACAAGAGTTTGAAAATCATCTAGTGTTCCTTCCAATTTGCAGGTAAGACTTGGTCAGATCCTGGAAAATGGTAAAGTGGAGACAAAAAGGCTTGGGAGACACCATGGTCGCGTGTACAAGCTTGCTGTTTTGCCTGGAGATCCTAACGTTTTCTACAGCTGCGGCGAGGATGGTTTTGTTCAACATGTTGGTCTCTGTATCTCTCTTTTTCAATGGTCTTTTCATTTTTTTCAAACTAAAATTGTGAACTTGTTTTTGTTTTTTTTTTCTTCGGGCAGTTTGATATACGAAGCAACAGTGCCACTACGGTTTTGTATTCCTCTCCGTTCACACACGGATGCAGGAGACATCACTCCAGCAGTAGAATCAGACTAAACTCTATAGCCATAGATCCTAGGAACCCACATTATCTTGCAGTTGGAGGTTCCGATGAATACGCACGAGTTTACGACACTAGAAGAGTACAACTAGCTCCGGTATGTCGCCACATCGTACCAGACGCGCCTGTGAACACCTTTTGTCCTCGTCATCTCCGGGAAACCAACAGTGTTCACGTCACGGGATTGGCATATTCCAAAGCCAGCGAACTACTGGTCTCTTACAACGATGAGCTCATTTATCTGTTTGAGAAAAACATGGGTTTTGGTTCGTCGCCTGTTGGTATCTCTGCTGAGAAACTACAAGAAATGGAAGAACCACAGGTGTATGCAGGTCACCGCAACGCACAAACGGTTAAGGGAGTGAACTTTTTGGGTCCAAATGATGAATACGTGATGAGTGGTTCAGACTGTGGTCACATCTTTATATGGAAGAAGAAAGGAGGTAAGCTTGTGCGGGCGATGTTGGGTGATAGGCGAGTGGTGAATCAGCTTGAGTCTCACCCACACATAACGTTTCTTGCGTCTTGCGGGATTGAAAGAAACGTTAAGCTCTGGACGCCAATGTCGAGTGATGTTCTTTCTCTCCCTGATAACATTGAAAAGGTAAGAACCAAATCTCCTCGGGACCAATGTTTCCAGTCACTGAAGCTGTGTTGTTTGGTGGGGAATGCAGGTTATGGAATCAAACCGGGTAGGAAGAGAAGACCAGTCGAGGGTGACATTGACCCCTGATGTAATCATGCATGTTCTCAGGCTACAGAGACGTCAGACATCGGCTTTTACAGAGAGGAGATACGTTATGACTGACATGGGCGGTGATGAAGAAAATGAAGCTCAGTTTATTTCAGGGTTAGTAGCTGGCGATGATGATGAGTCTTCTGAAAGAGAATGTAGTGTGAGCTAATTCCTAAACTAGTGTGAGATATATAGTAAGAGTAAAAGTGTTCTCTTTCATATACTTGTGGATTTTGCTTGTGTTGTTTGTAACTTTTAAATAAAGAAAATAAGAATGAGGACGTTTAGTAATATTGCAAAAGCAAATCTCATTATTAAGCTGGTTATGAATTTTTAAAAATAAAAGACCCGACCAGATAGTTTGTGCTTAGATCCTTCCTCAGGTTTTGATTACGTGTAGAGTTTTGGCATCTGTTAAGTTTAAACACACTCAATCTCCTCCTACAAGGTCTCCACTCCAATGCCATTTAGATGTTGTATTTCCGATTTGCAACCAAAAAAAATGTAATCATAAAATCTAATTATAATAGCTGAAAAACAAAATTTGAGTTAATCTATCAAGTCAAACAATTCATATAGCAATGTGGCCTTTTTCATGTACAATTTGTTTCAGGCGACCTAAGGCCATTGTCTGTTTAGTAAAGAATAATTATCTGAGACTGGAGTAAAGTTGTTAACATTGACTTGTTGTTGTGCAGCCTGAGACCTCTGCGCCAACAATTGATGAAGTTTTGCATCCTTCTCAAATGAATTAAGCTGAGAATAGAACCCTGATCTCATATCAAACTCTGCTCCACTTTCCATCCCATTCTGGACTCTTCCTCTTCCAACCGCTAAAATTGCAGGATCAATAAACTCAATGTCTCCTGCAGTATTTAAATTGCTACTTGGAGGTGGCCCATGATATGCGTTCCTTAACAAGGAGGACGAGTCAAGCAAACGCGTTCCTGCAAATATGTGCTCTTAGTATCACAGCTTACGCAAAGCTAACACTAACTCATTGTTAAGAGTGTGATACCTGATACGAAATCAGAAGACATGTTCGCTCTTCCATGTGAAGAGAAACCGGGAGGTGGTAATTTGCTGGGAGCAGAAAATCCAGGAGGAGCAGAAACTTGGGACCTCACACCTGCAGAGGAGGACAATGGTGACAAGTTTATAGATACAGAGGAGAAATGAGTCTTGGAGTAGTAGCGATGAAATATACTAACCAGGACTTCTGCAAGAAGAAATTCCAGGACTAGCAGCAAATTGTTCGTATCCACCAGAATAATTAGAAGCAAAACCATTTTGACTCCCCAACTTATCCTGATAGATATCCTTATTCACTCCAAATTCCTGGACAGGCTGACCTCTTGACAACTGCCCATATATGCTGTAGGTATTATTACTGTCATATCCTTGATTATTTGATTCCTCATGCCGAGCAAAAGAGAACCTGGACTGGTCATTACGTTGCTTTAGAAGGCTAGACTGTTCCAGAGTACTGCCCCTATGATCACTCTGGCCAAGTAACTTTGCAAAATTGTTAGTCAAGGATTCATCCCAGGGGTCAAACTCCAACATGTGTGAAATTATATCATTCTCTGCACTCTGAATGTTCTTCCTGCCTTCAGTATTAGCAAATAGAGAATGCTGCATATTGGAGCCGGATCTGGAGGTTTCAGAAAATCCATTTGGAAGATGCACTCTATCGTTACCTATTTCAAAGGAGGACCCTGTATGTGAATCAAATCTACCAGAAGTTTCCCTGACCTGGAAAGGATGAGAAGCAGTTTGAACTGAATCCAGGACTGAACTTGATGAACTACACCTATAAGTCGACTGGCTAACAGCTTGTGCAACATCATGCCTACTGCTATTAACTGATGATAAACCATCCACTTCCAACGCTGAGTTAACTTGCACCTCGGATTGCAAACCTGATCTCCAATCCCACTCGCCCCTTGAACCAGGAGGCCCATTCTGTAATACGTCAGCTTCTGCACCAGTGTTTGTAGGAGGATTGTTTCCGCGCTGCTCAAGATTTGGTGCATTGTTACCCGGTTGTCTAATAGAACCTTGATCACAATAAGCACCGAGAGCCACTGGAACACCAGGGTCTTCATCTTTAGCATTTGTAGCTATCCCGACACATGCAACCTCAGCCGAAAAGTTACTAACATTAGGTACATCCTCAGCGATTTCATTTGTACTATCAAAAGAATTCACAACAGGTGAAGGCTCCTCGATGACTCTGCTATCGTAGGAAGATTCTACTATACAGGATACTTGATTACTACTCGAATCTCTACTAGGTGATACAGTTCTCTTGGACCCAGGATCAACTACAACATTATTCTGCGAAGGCTTTAACATATCCGGTTTGCTTTTCTGCGGCAATGTTTGACTTTCTTCCTTGTGATGTGGTTTCTGAAGAATGTTACTAGTGGATACATGCGAATGAGCTGCATTTGCAGCAGGCATAGCCAAAGTTCCATTCTCCGATGTAGATCTATGATTGTCCAAAGATCCATTTGACACAGTTGAAGTTGCCAAAGATTTCTGATTTGTAATACGATTCCCCCTGCAAGACATTTTCGTTATTTAAATGAACTATTAACAACATCACCAAAACAACGGCCTTGTGACAAAGACTTACCATGATGCTGCAGCAGGAAGGGCAGTCGATCTCATAGAGCTCCCACTAGGTGGAGAACTAGCTGGTGCAGTCTGCGCAATAAAAAATGAAACGAGAATGAAAAATCAATCTCAGTAAACATTATTGTAATACAGAAACCCAAGGAGAACATTAAATCGTAACAGAAAACACATGCCCGCAATTCGTAGCTATAGCAGAGGTAAGTTCTATAATGCTGCATATTCTACTCAAGTTTAAGTGAGCACTATCAAGATGCATTTTCCCATATATGACTGGCCACAGGATATCAAAGTTACATATGTTGAAGTTTATCTGAAACAATTGATGCAAGCCAGGTAGCACCTGACACATCAAAGTGATGTTGAAAATTTATAGAGCTTACAGTAGAAGGAACTTTTGCAATTGGTTTTGCAGTAGAACTGTCACTACAATAAGTATCTAATGGTGGAGGTAGCACGCTCCCCGAACGGTTTTGCAGAGTATTTGTTGCTCCAGTGATTTGCTGAACTCTGCTCATTCAAAATTACTAAAAGCCTTAACTAATCGTCCAAATCTGAAAACCTCGTCAATATATGCGCTAGAGATAGTAAATGTGTACAAGAGGCAAACTTAGAATATATATCGATGAAAATTACCTTGTATGGGCAGGTATGATCTCATCTTTTGTAAAACTATCCTCTTGGGAGCCAACCTCATGCAAATAGAGGCAGTCAGGATTGTTGCATGCCTGGAAATAAAAACAAACAATCCATAATCAAATAATATCAACAGCAAATTACAATTTACAACGGAAGAAGAAACTGAAAAAAAAAAAATAAGATCCATAGAGTGAACAAGAGTGCCTTTAGGACATACCACATTTCTTAACCATGCATGACAATACTTGGTTGTCCCAAAACATGCCCTGCAGTATAGAAAGAACAAACGATCATGAGCTCAATAAAGATAATTTACTTTTGTGCACAACGAGTCTCAAACAACAGGACGGGATGACTTACTTCAGTCCTTTACCATCCAAGATAAACCCATGAACAGACTGAATGCATCTGACAGCCTCTTCTTCTTTAGCATAAGTGATATATCTGGAGTCATAGCCGTTTGCAATCAGAAAGAAACAATAATGCAAAACAAACATTTAAGATAATTAATTCATATTAAAACAGAAACGTAGTTGAAAACACTAGTAACAATAAAGCTTACACGCTGCATGTGTTGTTAGGGAACTGTTGGATGAGACCCGTTGCTGTCCTGGACAAGGAAACCTTAAGAACCTTTCCATACTGACCAAAATATTCTTTACGCTGGAAGATCTGGGAAAAGAGAAAACCCCATTAGTAAGCAGATGAGTGTGATACAATTAAAAGTTTTACAGAAGTATATCCTGTACATCTTCATCTGCAAGATCAAGGGGCAACCCGACAATGTAAACAAGATTTCTTTGAACCACTCGGACACTGGCTAGTTGTTTTCTCCCTTCAGAAGGTTTCAATTTTGACTTCTGTGTCTTTTTGCGCTCCATGTTCCCTTCAGAGTTCAGTCTGAGAACAGGAGATATATATAACCACATCAGCAAACAAAAAAAAACGCCAAAAAGATCACATATCAGGTGTGTATCTCAACCTCTCGCGATCAACCGTCATCCCGACAATCTTTTCCTTGTCATATGGAGTGCGGCAAGCTGGACAACGCCCCTCCGTTTGATCTTTCTCGGTCATGTCCATTATGTGATGCCAACACCAAACACAAATCTGTAAGATTGGTGGAAGCAGACCAGATCATAAAAATCCGCAGAACAAAAGAAAAAGATCTCGAAGACCACCAAAATAGCTGTATAAACTTGGGTTTTGAACATATACATCATCCAAAACACTCTGTTTTTTACATATAAACCACAATACAAGATTCAAAGTAAACAAACAAAAGCATAACCTAACCTAACTGTATATTGATAAGTTTTTAGCTAACACAGCCAGGTTTACACAATGCATGCATGGACATGTAAATAAGAGAGGATGGGTAGACCTGGTAGCCACATTTGCAAGGATTCAATTGCTGGTCAGTGAGATCCATCTCCTCTGCACACAACGGACAAGTCTTCTCACCGTAGTCACTCATACTTTTCCTGGAGAAGGCAAGTATACAAAGAAAGCAAATGCTATAAACCATGGCCCATCAAATAGGAAGAAAAAACAAAGAATACTGAAACGAGTGAGATTTGTAGCACCAAAAAAGAACCTACGTTCGATTCGAATTAAGATAATTAACTGCTCTTAAACTATATCATACTTCCCGATCAAGAACCTAGTCTTTCAGTTCACTAGTTATGAAACTGATGTAAAGGATCAAACTTTAAGATCTAAACTTTATGGAGAATCTAAGATTCAGCCAAATGTATAACATGGCGAAAGAGCTCTCCGTAATTTAAATCAGTGCATGCGATGCGACGGTTCAACAACCCAATCGTAAACGGAGAGACAATCGACGATTCACAATATACAAAAAATCTAGTGCGTAAAATCAAAATCTCTGATGAGACTTTTCAAATTATGAATCAGTAAAAACACAAATGATACCGAAAGGAATCAGAGCTTAGGGTTCTTGAGATCCGGAAATGAGAAATCGAACGTACGAGTGATGGAAAGATCGATCGGGGTTTAGGGATTGCGAGCGAGATAGAGAAAGAAACGGATGGGTGTGATTTTGGCCGCAGGCTTTTGAAAATCTCTGTAGACAGATCCGCCGCGTCGCTGTCGTGGTTGTATACCCTTATTTTCTCCTTTTATTACGATTCTATCACTTACCGGTTCGATCACTCCGGTTGAAGTTTTTTGTGTGAGTGAGTGACGTTAACCGAATAATGTGCAGGAATTAAATTAAAGTTTGTTGACCGAATAATTGTTGGTCAACATTTGTTTTAGGCAAACTTCAATGGACGAGGATGGAGAGCATAGCTCGGACACGGATGAGTGGTCAAGTCAGAAGGATGCAAGCGGCCGAGTGGAATTTGTCAATGAACCAAATGGACCAAGTGAAGATCACAACCATGAAGAACACTACTTTTGTCGACCAACTGAAGCTGAAAAATTTCGGAAACACAAGGAAGACATTTTGGGACGAGTTCAAGGTGGAGTTGGATCAGTCCGGTCCTTCATCGATCACCAGGATGAGTTCGATAAAGACCCACTTGTGTATCAAGGAGGTCCTTTAACTCGAGCCAAGACTAGAGCCTTAAAAAAAGCTTTAGGTCTGTTGATCAAACTGTGTAAGAGGAAGACGAGTTGTTCCATAGCAAGAAGATGACGTCAAGTGCTTGTTACAAACTTATTGTTGTTCAACACTTAGAATAATTTCGGGTGAAAACCCATTAGCTTTAGGATTTAGATTTTTTAAACCCACTAGGGGTTGGTTTTATCTTTTCATAAACTCACTAGGGGTTGGATTTATCCTTAGGGTCGGTTAGAGCTTTTTTAGTTTCCTATTTAAGGGACTTGCCAGCCGCTTAGGCAAGCACCCATCTTTTAATCTAAAAACGCTTTACAACAACAAAGTCTCTCACGAGCAAACCTTCCTTTGGGTTCAACTTTCGAGCATTCCATCTAATTCACCCAGAGAGAAGACTCTCCTGCTTACGTGAACTCCATCAGACACCAAACAAACGAGGTTACACTCGTAAGGTAGCTGACGCAAACAACTCAAGGTATCCATCAACCTTGCGTGAAGAACCATCCCTTGTTCAAGACACAAAAACCTTGAATCCATCAACCCATGTCTACAAACCCTTCTCAACACATGAGTCTTAGTAATTCTCGTGCCATCCCAGCATCTTCAAGAGATCCGGATGGTATACACCTATCCTAGGTTGTATTAGAATATGGGTCAAAGGTGAAACAGATTTCTATGGCATCTTAAAAGAGATCATTGAAGTGGAATTCCTTGGTTTAGTGAAGATGAAATGCTTCCTCTTCAAATGTGATTGGTTTGACCCCACGGTAAATAGAGGTGTTTGGTATAGCAAGTTTGGAGTTGTGGACGTCAATGCTACACGGAGGTACAACAAATTTGAACCCTACATTTTGGCATCTCAAACAGATCAAGTTTGTTTTATAAGTAAGAAGTAATGTTTTTAAGTTAGAAGTTTTAGGGTTTGGGGCTTAGGATTTAGGGTTAAAAACCCTATGCTTTGTAAGGTAGATGCTAATTTACACGGGTCGAGTTAAATTTGTCATAATTCCTAGAAAACGGGTCGAGTTACTTCATCGTAATTTACTTTTGATTTACGACTTCATCCAAATCCTATAAATATGCACCAAACTCTTGATTGCAAAAACCTATAAGGGATTATGAATGGTCATCCGAACACTTCTAATCAACTCCACATAGCTTATTAGCTATGCAGGATTGATAAGAACAGTTTGGGTCATTGTTCCCTTAAATACATTGACCCGGAAAAACGAACGGTCACCAGAACAGTTCTTATCGAAGATAATAAAAGTTATTCCAAAACTGTTCGGGCGACTGTTCATTTTTTCTTTTTATTACACAATCTTCCCTAAGTCGTCGTAAACTTTAAGAACCTAATTCGTCGTAATTTGATTTAGTACCTAATTCGTCGTAATTCGAAAACGCACGTCGAGTTAACTTCGTCATAACACATAAACGGGCGTTGAGTTAACTCCGTCGTAATTCGAAAATGCACGTCGAGTTAACTTCGTCGTAACACATAAACGGGCGTTGAGTTAACTCCGTCGTAATTTACCACGACTTTACGTCGACAACATATCTCCTATATAAACCATGACCAGTCGACCCTTGTTAGATGTTGTTTAGATTCCCTGACTTCTCTCTAGCTTCTACCAGGTATGTTTTAGTTTTTTGTTTTTAGTTTAGTTGGTTAGTTTTAGGGGAATTAGATTAGGTTTGGTTAGTTTTAGAAATGAATTAGATTAGGTTTGATTAGTTTTAGGATGGAATTAATTAGTATACCTGGAATTTTTGTTTTTTTAACTCATACTTGTTTTTTTAACAGATCCACACTATAATTACGCCTTTAGTACCTGCGGTAGAAAAAGACTTAGGGACACAAGACCTTCGTATGGAGCTACTTTTCTCAGAGGGAATGACGATCCTTCTGCGTCTAGCTCCGGAACTGGATCCAGCACTAGATTGGCCGGAAATTACTTTGTCCCTGAGAGCCAATCTTAGGGAAGATCCCCGTCTATGGCTCTTCCTCCTCCTCCTCTTCCCCCTCCCCTGTTTGTTCGTCATGCTCCATATCAGCCTCCTACTCCATATCAGCCTCCTCTACAGCATGCTCCTGCTCCTGATCAGCATGCCGCAGCTTCTGATGAGCCTGCCCCAGCTCCTGCAGCTACCCCTCCTCCAGGTGTCCATTCGGATTTGATGGTGCCACCGGATTTTCCGTATGCTAGATTAACAGTGGAAGACATTCTTGAGATGCCATAACGAGAAGGTTTGACGAGGATTGATCCCGACCGACCAGCAAACACTTTATGGTAATTAAATTTTAATATATTGTTTATTAAATTTTTAATTGCAATTTTAATAAATATTATGCTAATAATTTTCAAAATTTTTGGAAAATTTACCACGGACATTTGCCTAGGCCGTAGTGTTTCGGATATCATCCGAACTGGTCTCTTACGCCTGACCGTGTTCGGAGAACTTTGTACAAGTGTTTTGCGGTAAGACATAAATATTATTTTAAAAAAATAGATTTATAATTTATTTATAACCTTTTTAATGTTTTTTCCAGCAAAAATACAATTGGACGATTGTTCTCAACGAGAAGGTGAAGACATCGTTCAAAGCTAAGGCGGTGGATCGCCTCAAAAAAACGGTCGGCGATTGGAAGGAGAAGTGGTGGGTTTATGGGGATGTAGCCAAACCCATATACAGCAGCAACTACGTTTGAAATGACTTGAAGGCTTATTGGAACATGCCTAAGCCAGTTCGAACATCGCTAAACTGCTCTGTTGCCCGCTTGACGCGTGATGCCGAGGGAAATTTGTCGATGGTCCACACTTCTGAGCAGACCCCAAACGTTGGGGTACCCTAAAAATTGTAAGTTTTCATTTATTTATTTATTTTAATTCAATACTACTTATTTAATTATTTAAATGTAATGTGTAATTAATTATCATTTCCAATTTCTATAGACCGAGTGGGAAGGAGCACAACTGTCTTTTTCTCGCCTTTACAAGATCACACACCACCATGCGAGTGGGACGTTTGTAGATGCTCGAGCGGAGAGGATCTACAATGAAGCCGATACTCGGTTCCAAGAGGTCCACACTCAGTTGTCGCAGCAAAATTCGGATGCTCCACCGGTCCAGTTGTCCACCGTCGAGCAGGACAAAATTTGTGAGCAGGTTGAATTTTTATTACCTTCGTTATATTTTAGTTTTCAATTCAAACTATAATTTATAGAGAGAGAGAGGGAGAGAGAGAGAGAGAGAGAGAGAGAGAGAGAGAGAGAGAGAGAGAGAGAGAGAGAGAGAGAGAGAGAGAGAGAGAGAGAGAAAACCTAAATTAGTGAGATACAGAAAGACTAATTAAGAGAGAATTACAATGTACTTAGACACTAATAATCATAGCTATATATGCAATATATGAAGCATATAAATGCTCGCACATGTTTGCATCCAGTCCACCTAGTATTATATATTATTTATAAACAATTAATTTGTGTTAATATATTGAATGTTATCCTTTTGTTGTATAGAACATCTATCATCAAGTCTATTTTTAGAAAATATAAAAATTTAGCCTGAAAACTATTTTTAAAAATTAATCAAATTTATTAACTTAAATATTTGATAAGAAATTATGTTGAAAATTATTTATAATTTAATAGTATATTGATTTGGATTAGAAATATATTGTTACTTAAAAATAGATTATTAGGTATGTATCTGATTTAAACAATAAGAGGATGTGAAATATGGACGACTTTATTAAAAATGTGTTGATATTTTGTTTTAGGTGTAATATTTGTTGATTTAGCGATTCAGAAATAATAAAAAGATAAATAAAATGAAATATGATTAAACAAAGTACACATTATTTTCAATTTAGTTTTAATGTGGAAAAGTGTCAAGTGTGTTTGAATATAAAGTTGTGTATTTATTGATCAAATAATTTTAATGTATATTAACTAAAAAATATTGAAAATAAATGTGACATAAAATAAAATAAAAACCATTTAGATATAGAAATATTAACAAGGGATACATTTTCAAAAGTGAAAATAAAATTAGAAACCAGAAGTCAAAATCCAAACTTATAATATACACAATAAGGTAAACAAACTAAAATTAAATATTACAAAACAACCAAATATTATGCAAAACAATATATATATCCCGCTCGTAACGCAGACAAACCAGTAGGGGATATAATAAGAGAAAAATTCGCCTCATTTGTTCTCACTGTGGTATTTCTGGTCAAACTATCGATAGATTCTATAAGCTACATGTGTATCATCAAAGGTATATAACTCATAATAACTACTCCAAGTTATAGTCTCGGATTCAGTCTCCTGCTCCTTCTAAATCTCAGTAGAATTGGCCTCCTCAAAAAGAAAATGTTGCAAATATGGTTGTTCAAGACACGGGTGGAATGTCTATGCATAGTCAACATGGTATCCACTTGGGAACAAATACATTGGAACAAGTTAATCAGCTTCTAAGTGTCTTGAATGTTAACACAAATAACATCCAAGACAAGTTTTAATAGATTTCAGGCAGAACATTTCGTCTCTCAGATGGAACATATTATACCTCTAAACTGCAACCACATTTTATCCCTCCAACTCCATCCACTACTCCACCTTCAGGTACCACAAACCTTTCCTCTTCTCATTTTTATTTCTGCAAGAAGAAAGAATGGCCTTAATTTTATAATCCATGGCTGGATAATAGAACTTTGTGTTAGTTGTCATGTTTTGTGATGACTTGGACTTGTTTTTTTAACACTAAGTCCATTAGTGAAACTTATGTGACTCTCCATGATGGTACTCGTATCCATTTTACTGTCTCTGGCACGATCCCTCTCTCCACAAATCTAATTCTTCTGATGTATTGTACATTCTTAATTTCAAGAAGTACTCTTGCATCTTGGTTATTTTCTCTTCTAATTCATGTTACATCTTTCCTGATAATCTTTTTCCCTTCAGAAGCTTATTTCGGATTTCACGATTGGGAATGATAACCTCCAGAGTAATCTATATGTCATAAAAACTCTTTATCTTTCTGCAACTATTGCTCCTTCCCCTGATCATCTCCAAGATCATTATATCTTTCAATTTTTTACTTAAGTGTGGCATCAACGACTTGGACACTCGTCTCTAAATAAGATTCAAGCTCCTTCCAAAATTCCTTATCTTTCTAGTGTAACACCACATTCTATTATGTGTCAAGTTTGTCCTTAAGTTAGACAAAAACGACTTTTTCCTTCTAATTTGTATTTATCAAAGTCACTTTTTGATTTGATCCATATTGATATTTTGGGGTCTTTTTCAGATTCAAACTCATGATGGATACAAATTATTTATTTTGGTGGCTGGTTGTACTAGAGTGACTTGGTTGTAGCTTCTCAAAAATAAAAGCTCTGTTACGACTTTGTTTCCTGAGGTTTCTTTGGTTTTTTGAAACCCAATATTCTCATGTTAACGTTATCCGTTCTGCCAATGCACCGAATTAGCATTCACATCTCTTTTAAAGAACATGGCATTGAAAATTTATATTCTTTTCCTTACATGCTGCAACAGAACTCTAAAGCAACAAAATAATGTGGCTCGTGCCCTTTTGTTTCAATCTCAAATTCCTTTGATCTACTTGCGAGAATGTGTTCAAACTTTCCATATGCTTGATCAATAGGACTCCATCTCCTCTCCTCCAGAACAAATATTCTTACGAACTTCTTACAAAACAAAATCCTTTTTATGATCATTTATTTGGTTGTTTGTGTTTCTCCTCAACATTGCTAAAAGGACAGAAATAAGTTCACTCCTAGAGCCACACAATGCATTTTTCTTGGATATCCCATGGTTACAAAGGATACAGAATCATGGATATTGAAACCAACACGATCACTATTTCTCGCAATGTTGTTTACCATGAGTTTGTCTTTCCCTTTTCAAAGCATTCTTCCCATATTGACAATGCAAACTCCTTCTTTGATCATGGTGTTCTTTCATTGCATATTCTAGATTCTCTTTTTCTTACCTTCTTTGATTTAGGCTCAGATATTCTCTCTTCTTTCTTTATCAATAATTCTTTAGCTTCTTCTTCTACTACACCTTCATCTTTTTATTCCTATGACATAGCTACAGATACTCTTGTTCCAGTAGTATCATTGGGATCCGCTATAATTGAAACAATGTCAAAAAAACAGACAAAAGCACCAACCTCCTATCTCATGTCCTCTTTTTATCCTATGACAAGTTGATTCTAACCATAAGAACTTTATTCTTTTTGTTACAACTTACAAACCACCAAAAAACATTCATTGAGGTTGTTCAATATGATGAGTTTGACATGACCATAAAATCTGAAATGGTTCTCTAGAAGAAACTGGTACTTGGTTTATATGTCAATTGCCCCTAGAGAAGCATCATGTTGATTGTAAGTGGGTTTATACCATAAATTAAAATCCAGATGGCACTATTTCAAAACATAAATCCCAGCTTGTTGTTGTGGGCTATACACAGTTGGAGGTTCTGGATTATCTAGATACATCCTCACATGTTGCCAAAATTGGTACTTTCCGTCTTTTGCTTAATGTCGTTGCTGCTAAAGACTAGACCATCACACAGTTAGATGTGAGTAATGCTTTTATAACTAGAGATATTGATGGAGAGATTAATATTTGTCTCCCTCAGGGCTATGAATTACTGACTAGATTCATAAATCCTTTTTATGGTCTAAGCACGCCTCCCCGTCAATAGAATCATAAAATTTCTCAAGTGATTCTTGCGAAGGGTTTTGTTCGGACTCACTCGGTTCATTCTTTGTTCCTTAAATACATTGACAAGCTCTTCCTTGCAGTTCTGATTTATGTCGATGATACATTGATTGTTGGCAACAATGACTTGGATGTTGATGCTTTCAAGGTAGTTTTGAATTCAGCTTTCAAGTTACATGATCTTTTCATGCTAAGTACTTCTTAGGATTTGAGATTGCACATAACAAGATTATTTTCTCCTCGAATCAACGCAAGTATGCCCTCGAACTTCATGAAAAAGCTGGTCTCTTGGGTTGTAGGCCTCTATTTGTCCCTATGGAGTTGAATCTTAAGCTTTCAACTAGCTTTGGTGAAGCTCTTCTTGATGTTGCAATTTACATGAGACTTTTAGGACGTTTGTTGTACTTGACACACACACTCGTCCTGAAATAACATATGTTGTTCACAAGTTGAGTTAATATATGTTTGGTCCAATAGACACTCATCTTCAAGCAGCATATGAAATTCTTTGGTATCTGAAGAATGATCTAGGCCAAGGACTGTTATATTCTACCTTTTTTACATTGAAACTCACTTCTAATTCTGATGCAGATTGGGAAGCATGTTCTAACTCACGTCAATCTATTACAAGATACTACATGTTCGTAGGTGTCTCTCTGGTTTCTTGAAGGTCAAAGAAACAACAAACGGTCTCACGCAATAGCTCGAGTATAAAGCCATGGCAAATGAAACTTGTGAGCTTATCTTGCTAACTACATTGTTGCATGAGATGCATTACCAACCGTTGCTCCAACAACTCATTTGTGATAATCAATTCAAAAATAACATTGCTTCTAATCTGGTATATCATGAATGAATTAAGCATGTGGACATCAGTTGTCATGGTGAGAGAGAGAGAGGTTCCAAAGTGAATTTCTCATATGTGAAATTCGAGCTTCAACCTGCCGATATTTTTATAAAGATGTATAACATGCTTTTTTCAAGAGTTTGATTGGCAAAAATCGAATTCATAATTTGTGTTTTTCATTTTGAAAGGAGAGTATTAGAGTGTTAAGGTTATTCAACCAATAGTTCGTTATCTAAACGAGTTCTAGTAATGAGTATAAATACTTGTATTATTTTAACTTGAACAACATAGAGATTATATTTTTGTAAAAACTTTATCATTTCAACAGAGTCGCGCAGGCTATAGTAGAAACTGGTAGTGAACTAAAACACGTAATGAAGATATGTTAGGGCATCTTTATCCAAGACTCTTAAGGAGAGATTCTTGCACTGTTTGCGGGCTCCACTGACACGTGGGGCCTGCAAACAGTGCAAGAACCATCTCCTAAAATTCTTAATTAAGAATCTGCTTTTGATGGTTTCTTACACTGTTCGTGGATCCCACTGACACGTGGTGGCCCGCGATTGATTCATTTTTAATTTTTTTTAGTTAGAAAAAAAAATTAAGAACCACAAATGGGATTCTTGGGTTAAAGATGACCTTAATAAAATGATTAGTTTTCGTAAAGCTCACGTGATATAAATGCTCGATTTTCGAAAACAAAATTAACTTTTGATAATCTGGAATAGAAATAAGTGTAACTTAATATAACATAAACAGTAGTATACGACGAATAGAACAATATATTTATTTGATTTATGGTATAACAAATCTACTAACATATATGATATATGAAATAGATAAATTATTGAACAACCCACGTTACACATGCTTTTAAAACCCACCTAATTTATATATTTAAAATAAACAGCGAAGATTATAGTACA